>OX104070.1:568208-640087 GCA_944474145.2 Dicrocoelium dendriticum
CATTGATATCCACAACTGCGACCGTCTACAAGGGTAAGATTGGATCCAAGAGTTAAGAGGATTTCTTGCACTGTACTTACTTAATTTACATAACAGCTTTTTGTGTGGGACTCAGTCAAAAGCCTTTTGCATGTCGAGGAAGATAACAATGCACTGAAGACCTGAGTCAATTGCTTCAGTTAGATGGTTAAGGAAGTCAACTTGACAGGTAACACACGAGCGAGACTTCAGAAAGCCATGCTATGAAGGGTGAGAGAAGTTCGTGCGACATTAGGAAGGAAACCAAATATTTCTTAAAAATTCTCTCTAGCATGCGTGAGAGAATGGCTGTGTGACTAATGGGGCGGTAGTTCCGGATGTCAGTTTTCGACCCGGACTTATGTCGTGGTATAACCGTAGCCGTTTTCAAACTTCAGGGTATTGACCATACTGGAGAGACAAAGAGAAGATATTTTAATACTATAAGAGTGATATCATCTCCACCGCTGCTTGATTAAAGCAGAAGAGATCCCGTCGGGGCCAGGTATGTAGGATGGTCGTAGACAAGTAATCATACGTTTTTATCGTAGCAACACTAAGCTCGATCGCTGGGACTTGTTCAGAGAAGTGAAATGAGGTTGACAACTCCAGGGTTTTTTTCAACAATAAAGGATTCTAGCAAAGTATGGGTTAAAGGCTTCCACCGTGGCAATTGGGGAATCAATGCAATCACCTTCGGGCATGACGATGTTGGAGGTTAGGTCAGTTTTGCCACCTCTCCTTTTCCTCAGTAATGCAGTCACCAGTTGACTTGTATCACTACTATTTACAGCCCACCGTTCTTCCTGCATGAGAAGAGTTCGATGTTTCATGTCCATCTCAATTATAAGGCGTTAGAGTCTCAGTAGTACACTAAAGTCATGAGTACGTTCAAATGATCGAGTTAGCACTCGAATTTTTCCGCGTTTCCTTTGCGTTGTTAGCGTATTTAGAAGAGACTCTCGTATTATCACAGGAGGCAAGTATGCTTAAGCACATAGTCACATTGTGATAGAAGGTATCGGAGGCTCTCTTAATATCAGGCGAAAGAAAGAAATGGTCCCAATTTTGGACCCTAAGCAAAGCTGAGAAATCTACCCAATTAATATTTCGCAAGAAGTGTGGAATCCTCGCAAACCTCGCATGCGACGACTCAGCTATAAGTTTACATCTGACTATTTTTTGATCACATCCAGGGAGACCGTCGATTACATCAGTAGCTATCTGGGAGGTGCCTGAAGTAAAAAGTACTTCTAATATATTTTTCCCCTGGTAGCCACGAGAACACGTTGCTCCCAACCACCAGTGATGACGGAGGTTATGAACTCTGCATGTTTCGCGTTTATTACTAAGTTTGACCAACAGATATCTGGTAGATTGAAATCTCCACCTACAACTTCATCGAAGGAACCAAGATCCAATATGTAATTAAAGATGTCAACCAACTGGTTCTCATCACTGAAGCTGACCCCGGGTGAGCGGTATATACAGCCTACAAGAGTTCGCTTAGCACCAAAGGACGAGAGTAACCAAGCGAAATCAATAGTGGGGCATATAACTGGAAGTGTGAACACAGACACAGTGAGGTACTGCGAGTAGTAAATTATACAACCACCTCCTCTGCCTTGTTTTCGATCACTTCTAATAAACTTATAACCATCAATAGAAAGCAGCTGGCTGGGCATAGATTAATGACACCAGATTTCAGTAAAATCATATCAGGTTTATTCAGACTTATGAGAATGCGGAGTAAACGAAGTTTATTCAACAGAGAACGGATATTGATTATCATCAGTTTAAAAGCTCCTGGCTTTGTTCATCACACTGTCCAGTATTTATTCTTCCAGTCACATCAGTTCTACACCATTTCCCGGCCTAGTTTTCCTCTTAGGCAACAGAAATAATCTGAGGGGCATTCAACATGAGTCTACTCAATTATTTTTTCCGTGCGTAAGAGCTGAAGCGTCCCATCTGCACCCCTATGACTTAGTGCATCTGAAGTCCATATGGCTGAAGTCGACGGGCTATAAACGTACACCTACACACCTGCACAAGTGACTGGCATACGCACGGAACAAATTAACTGAGTAGGCTCATCTTGAATGCCCCCTCTGATTATTTCTGCTGCCACAGAAGACAACTTGGCCGGGAAATGGTATAGAGCCTTCCGCAGCAAATCCCTTACCGTGAGATTCGCCAGTCGTATCGGGATTAGGGGTGGGTGGGGGAATGGTTGGGGTAATGCAAAAAGAATGCTGTGGTAATTTGGGGCGATCGAGCTTAATTGGATAGTGTGTAATTGCCGAAGGCCTCACAGAAGGCATTGTGAGAGGAGGAGGCGGAAGAGAGTATGGATAGGGGCATAAATAAGTCGTCTGATTCAGCAAAGCGATATACAGGCCTGCCAGGAGAACAGCCTTGGTACATCACCGGAACAATGGAGAATTGTGGCTTGCCACTCTGTGCAGCTGCAGTATTATTCACGACTGTCATTGGGACACGGGGACTCATCTTTCTAGCACGAAGGCCCCTGTGTGATCTAAGACGCTTAGGGCGCGAACCATGACCACTGCTGCTATGTGTAGTCATAATGTCAATGGGCCGTAACGTACATTCACTGGAGCTATCGACAGTCCCATTTGATGTTTTTGGACTTGTATCTCATTCAATAGTGATGTGGGGATTGTTCCCAATCTCTACTGGTTTGTCAGAACGTGGTGCATCGAGTGAAGCTACACTATTTCCTATGTCCACTAGACTAATGTGGTGTGGAGGCGTGAGCATCTCAATTTCCGCTACGTTGTCGCCAGCTTTAGCATTGTTCGTGTGAAGAATGGCCTTGCTAACATTATCTGCCCTTTTAGAAGGGGAGGATCAAACACTGTTGAATGATCTCCTTCTTTGCAATCCAAGAAGCGCACAGGGAGGGTGACTCTGCTTCGGCTCAGGCGCGACATTAGTTGTACTCATGCGTTGAAGCTCACGTTGCAAAGGTGACCTGTCTACGAAAAGAATAACTTTGCAAAATATCGGGACAGATCTTAAAGTATTTTGACTTTTGATAAACGAATTTGCGAGACTTTCGCTACGGAAGCTAAACAGAGTCGGACAAGGAAAACGCAAAGATTTTTTCCTCAGTCTTCTACAACTAATATCGGTTTCAGCGATGCTGCACGCTCTCGAAACAGAGTGCCTAATGTTGTCAATCGCGATATTGCCAGCTATGTTGAGGGTGATGACGTTTTTCCCCTTCTACATCTTTGAGTAACCTTAGAGGCGATTGCATTTAGGAAGTTTAAGGCTCCAATTTTGTGCTTTTGCGCTGGATAAGCCGGAGACTGAATTATGTATGAGTCTGGCATTAGGAGATCTCCGAATGAGTCAAACATCTTTAGTTTCTCATTTTATTCCTCTAACTGTTTTCCAACGTCTTTATTTTGGCTGACAGCGAAGATAAAAGGTTGACAACACTAACTGAGCTTTCTGTGATTTGTTCTTTAGACTTATTTACCTGCTCTTGTATCCCAGGCTTGGAATGTGTGCAGCAGGGCACAGGTTCCTCGACACTGGTGACCGCAACGTTATTTACCGTCATTATTCGGTTTTTCACAGGCTTTTTCCTCATTGCACGAATGAATGAATACGCTAGAGAACAAAAGGCGACGCAGATCGTTGGTGTTGTAGCTCATGAATAATGATTTGGAGAAGGGCAACCGGTATGGATTGATGTGATAAACCTCAATTTCTTTTGCTCCAACACCCGTTGTCGCTAACGAAGGGGTATTCATGCGCGGTGCACAAGGACGAACAGCCAGAGACGGAATGATCATCTTCTCGGCACCAAGAGAAAAAGAGGTTTGTTAACTTGTTCGGTTATGAGAGGAAGTTACAACAAGCAAAGATGCGTTCGTTGGCCGTGACAAGTGCTAGATACAAACGGAGCGGTGTTTGAGGAAAGGTGCCTTTTTATTTGCGACAACGTGCTCGGTCACAAGCACCTGGAAGTACCGTACTGCTCTATAAGACTTCCATCACACACTCCCATCAAAAGGACATGCAGCATTATATAGCCACATTTAAAACAGACAACGAGGGGCCGGTACTCCGAGATGCTAATGGGGGACCCTGAATGTTTTCTTATTTAGAGCGAGTGGCAGATTCGCTTTTCGGAGCACGCGGTGTCGGAAGCGCGGGCCTTATCGATGCAGCAGCACCGCAAACAAATTGTTCAGCATGTCAGTAGACATTATGGACCAGTTGTTCATTTGGCTGGTCTGTTAAACATTCAGCTGGCAGTAAACTATCTGTTTTAGGCGTGTTTCGTTCTTACCTACTTATATTTTTGGGTCAGTGTGCAACCTATACTCCGCTAGACGCAGCCAACTCTCCGTTCGCGGAAACATCTTGGAGTGCTGGGATAAGTGCGCGCATGGTCGCGTAACATACCCGTTTTAGTTGTCACGTTGTAGAACAACCATGCGACAGATTGACACATTGCTGCCACCGTACTACGGTTATGTGGTCAGCAGATAGGATTGAACGTTTACCGCTGTTTGTGTTTGTAGAGCCATTAGATAAGGACTTTGATAAGGACATACTGCATAAGGAAACTGAACTCCACAGACTTGACCGACATGGGTATAGTGTGTGGCCATTCTCCGGACTGATTACCCACGCAGGCGGCAGGACGCTGCTTGACAACGAGCAAGGATGATCAGTGCGGAAACCTAGAGCAATTAGAAAAAGCACAACTAAAGTTTACTACAGTCTGTTAGAATACATTTCCAGATGGATATTTGTCATTTGCTGACTATTCCAAAACAACACAGGCTTAAGTCAAGGTGCTTCGAAACTACAACTCACATAAACTCATTTTGGCTAATCACACCTCACAGGTAGTACTACCTCAAGTAGTAGCACTGCACGGCGATGAATTGTTTCACATAATGTTCAGATACCATTTGTCAAATCTGTGATGTTTTAGTACGCAGAAGTTACTATTTTGCAGGGAGTGACATGGACGGCATTTTTATTACCGTCGAATGTTCGATACCAAATATAACGGACATAATATCCGGATAAGCTTTGGCTTGAATGTTTTAATGTTACGCTGTATGACCAACAACACATATGCGCAATGTTCCACACCTATGCAAATGTTCCTTGTAGTGATGCCCTTAGTTGTCCCACTGTGGTCGATTTCAACACACACAGCTCAGTGAAAACTATTGTGCACTTTGCCGATCGCGTGATCTTCACGAGCCCATGCTGTCCGCAGTCAGTGATATCTTCACCATCAACTCGGGCGGCAAAAGTTGTCGCTGCGCCACTAATCGTATGCAATGTTGCATTTAAACAAAGGTGAACAGCTATGCTCCAGAGACCACTGAGGTGGTAATATCAAGCTACATTGTATCCCTGTTAGGGTGCTTGACTCAATTAAGGTGCACATCACAGATATCGATTGATCGGTGTACGGGATGTTGTATTTGATCGGAATTTGTGATCTGATTATACGTTGGTCAATTCAACAGCTATAACATTAATTGGTAGCATGGTGTATCTATGGCCGGTGCACCATGCTGAGGCTGATGTCGCATCCATGATGCTTCTTCACCGCAGTTGGGCTAAACCAAATTACACTTAAACTAGGTATTTTTCATGTGGATAAAATTCATTACATTTTATTTTATTTTTGTTCTGCCTACTTGATATTCTTCTCCCAGCTTACACACGTCGCTCAGGCAAATTGTGGTAAACTTGCGTAATTTTATCGAGTGGTATTTTTTAAATGACTTTCGGACATTTTGTACTTATCGCGTAATTACATTTTACCAATTTATTCCATATGAGCTTTTAGCGAGTATTCATGTCGTCGTATGCGTTTACTTTATTTGATATAGGCATTTCAAATGATTGGCTCTTGTTTGACATCCCAGGTGTGACTGCACTTGATGTGCATGTTGACAAGGTGTCTACCTGTCTTTTACCCACCGCCTCGTCCATCTGGCTCCAGGAGACAGTTAGTCGATGCTGGAGGGAACGGGGTGCCCGGTCCTTGTGGCCGTGCAAGACTCGAAGAGTGATTCCATGCAAACAGTGTGGAGCGGACTACGGTCCAGCCACCGCCTTGTGTGCGGTTGGTTCCTCAAATAGAGCGTGCTTGTGTTTGCCTGTGAAGGAATGTGGGTCGGCTCCGTTGATGAAACCTGACTCCCATCGGCACGCCACCCGGTCTTATTCCCTCGGGTTTACACTGGATTTGGGGTGTGTGGTTGGAGCTGTGGGTGGTGCAGCACAAGCCATCCATGGTCCCTCTGTGGGCGCAGGCGTCCTGTGGCTGGCCACAGTGACAGGCAAATCCGAAACCGGATGCCGCCAACCATATTTATGGCAGGTAGCGATTAGGAAACGTCTTTATCTTGTATTGTGTTAGCCGCTCGGAAAGGAGACATGTTGCTTTCAGCATGATCGGCTCAGTCATATCGCCGATAGTTAACCAATCATCCGGGAAACAATGTGGGCTGTTCCGACACTACATTACTTCACACAACTAGGTGTATTTATCTTCTGGGATAATACTTGCTTCTACGCGACCCGATTGAATGACTACCTCACAGTAGTATGGGAAGTTTTGGTCATAGGCGCGGAATTCATTTTAGATGCTACTAAGTTGCTATAGAAATTCAAAACAACTGACATTCGCATGGCTTTCGTCCAGTAGAAGATTGCGGCAATAATAGTAGGGTGATTGAAATTGGTCCTGGACTTTCCGTGATGGACGTTTTGATGCAGTAAGCTTCATACCAAGTGAAGGTTGCCATGGTAATCCGCGTGAGCTGGCACTCATCATAATTATCATTGCGCGTTAGTTGATAGATGAGAAACACACCTTAGAGGACACTACACCAAATGCAAAAAGCACCATATGTTAGCGGTAGGATTCAAGTACAGTATGCAATTGCACGAAGAGGTTAGTTAACTAACTTGTGACTTGAATATGGCGAACTGATGCTGGCCCTACTCAAAGGCGATTGACATGTGACTTGATAGACAGCAATCACCTAAGCACGCTGTACTCAATCATTTGGTTCCCGTAAACATCGCAACTGTCCGGTGTGTTTGATCAATTATTAAGTCGGCCATAATTGCTCAAACACACCGGACAGTTGCGATGTTTAGGTAAACCAATTGAATGAGTACAGCGTGCTTATGTAATTGCTGTCTACCAAGTCATACGACAATTGCCTTGGGCGGGAGAGTTCCGCATTTTAAGCTGCCGTGCTGAATTTTTAGAAATACTGGGCAGGACGCCCTAACCTCCCGCTTTGAGCTCGGAGACCTTAAAATGTCCCGCTCTTAGTATGTAGGGTGTAGATGTAAAAAGACCCATCAGTAGCGGTTTTTGCACACTATAAGACCAAAATAAGTGAGCCTGCCTGAGTTGGGTTCTGCCGTCGACTGCGTTGTTAGGAAACGCGGCAATATTTTTGGTGAAATAAATAAATAATTTAGAGGGCCAAGTTTGGACTACACGTTGTGTGATTGGATTGCGACACGCAATCTCAATGTAATGGACTGTGATTCACATTAAAGTGAACCTTAGCCACTGCGATCACTAGGACCGTACTCAAAGCAGATAGAAATTGTGTGTTGCCCACCCGAAAATACTGCACAACCACGACGCGTTTCGATGTAATTTCATCTCATCAGGTGGAGACAGCAGGCCTCGATCCCGCGAACGTTGGAATAAGTTAAAAAAAGTTTCTGGAATGCATCGGGGCAAGATACAAAGAGGGGGAAGAAAGGCAATGATGCACTATCTGCGTCTTTATTGGAGAAGGCTTGCATTAAGTAAACTTTTGTAAGAAAATTATGTCTAAACGAAAGCGGATGATTACTACTCAATTAGCAGCTATGTCGCATTTATTAAAATGGTCAACGGAGATAAAGCCGAAGCTTGAGCTAACCTGTAAGATGATCTGTTAGGTTTGAGAAAATGGAAAGCAAAAATAGCAATAGTAAATAGTGAAAACCCACGAAGTACGAACTCTCTGGTTACTGTGTTCCCGTCTATGCAGTTCACACTAGTTTTTATATATTATCATAAGTCATTGTTTGTGGTTTCCGGGTAAAATGGGAGGTGGGTTAAATTGGTATTTTTCCTGTTGTTTCTACATGTCGTTTATGTTACGTGATGTTGTGTATTATGGCCACTGCACCGTCGACAAGTGCAATGCACACGGCTACATTGCCGGGTGTGAATACCAGCTACTGAGAGCACATTCCACGTATGGCAAACAAGCAGCGAGAATAACTTCCTACGACACTCCAACCGACTGCATTGTTCTGCTAGTTTGAGATGATGACCTCTCGGTTTGTCATTGTGTCCCAGCTTCAACAGATGATGACACGGGTGTTTAGGGCTGTTTGAAATGTGGTAAGCCATGTTTAGGTCATCAAGCAAACTTCGCTAACGTCCACTGAAACTGCCAAGCACTCGGAGGCGTTGTTCGAATGAGAAGTGCAGCAGTCCCCGGACACTTTGGTTCTCCCGAGTTTGCGGAATTTCCATGGTTGTAAAATCCCCCTTTAACCATAGGTGCCATGCTTGAATTACATATTCAACATTAGGATGTATGTATTAAGAATAATTTGGCAAAAAATAATCTGTTTGAACTGCTAGAAATCTCTCTGTAAAAGCCCCAAGATTTGGATGCACTTCTTCGATGCTTTGTTAAACTGACCCGAGCAATTTAAGATCTTCCTGGACCACAGAATGTGATCTATTTCGAGAGAACAGTATTGCAGATCCTGGTCTTTCAGCTTATATGTATGAACCATTCTGTGTCGTGAATAAAGCACTCGATATTTATCCACCTTGAATAAAGCACAATATTTGACCAATCCATAAATCTTGTCTAGTTCCTTTTGGAAGTGGGTACGGTCTGCTGGAACTCTGCTCACTCGCTAAAGCTTGATGTCATCGGCGTAGAGTAAACAGTTTGACTAATTTGGTTCAATTGATAGTGTATGAAAACCAAGGATAGACAGGGGCCGCAGTACTGAGTCCTGTGGTCCACAGCATTCGACGTCAATTGGGTCTGACAAAGATTCATGTACTCTCACCTCCAAACACCGGTGCGAGCAAAAATTGCAAATCCACCCGAAGAAAAGGTCCCAATGCCACAAGTTTGAAGTTTGGTGAGATGAATAAGATGGTCCAACTGGTCGAACGCATCCGAGAAATCAACTTAAGCCACCTCATCTCCCGCACTAGCATCAAACGTTTCGGGCCAACTGTCTCCTGCTAACAGCAGGTTGGGTATGTATGACGGATTCTGGTGAAAGCCGTGTTGCAGCTGACGAATGTGACTAAGGCCGTTCAGATGAGCCATGAGGGTGTCAACAACGACAGCCTCCATAACTTTCGCAAGAACTGGCAGAGGAGTCATTGGTCGATAATTAGCTGGGTTGGAGTTACTACGCATACATAAATGGATTTTATGTTCCCTTGTTTCCACATTGCATGAAGGTACCTCTTATCAAAGCAGTGCTGGAACAGCAGCGCCAATGTTTCAGCTAAAACGTTAGCGGCCACAGCTAGCGTCTTTGGGCGGATGCCATCAATTCCGGGACAAGCGTTCAGGCGCATAGCTGGCAGCTTTCTCATCACGATGTCTGCAATAAACATATATGAGTAAGTTCTCATGAAAGCACCATAGTTGATAACGATTCAGGAGACCTCAGGATAGAATGGAAGGTTGGTGCATATTGCTACTGCAGTGCACAAGACGCTTTTTTAACAGTCCGAGTTATGCGATTATAGCACCAGAATCCCTATAGAGCTATGAATTTTCCAATCAAACACGCCGTGTTGAAGCAGATAGCATCCCAGAAGGTAAATACACCTAGCCGTGCAAAGCAATGTAGTGTCGGAACACTCCACATTGTTTCCGAGGTGATTAGTAAACTATCAGATATGTCGACTGTGCTGATCATGCCGAAAACAACATGTCTCTTTCCGAGCGGCTGACACAATACAAGATAAAGTCGTTTCCTAATCGCTACCCGCCACAAATATAGCATAATACTAAAGGAAAAGTATAGTCGTTGAAATGTACCAGTGTGTAATCAGATTGCAGAGTCCGATCAGCTGCAATATCCCGGGTATAGACCTATTGATATCTGTGATGTGCACCCCAATTGAGTCATGCACCCTAACGAGGATTCGTTGTAGCTTGATACTATCCCCCAAAAGGTCACAGGAGGATAGCTGTTCACCTGTATTTAAATCCAACTCTGCATGCGATTAGTGGCATGGCGAGAAGTTTTGCAGCCCGAGTTGGTGGCGAAATCATTCCGCATAGGCGGGTAAATGCCACACGATCGGTAAGGTGTACAATGTTTTGTTATGAAAACTACTGTGCGCTTGTGACACTGAGGTGAATGTGGTGAAAGCAATCATTGGGGGAAGAACATTTGTAAAGGTGCGGGACATTCGCAAGTGCGTTGCTGGTCATACAGCGTAGCATTAAACTACTCAGCCCACAGCTTATCTGGATATTATGTCCGTTATATTTGGTATCAAACATTCGACAGTAAGTAAATTGCCGCCCATATCCCTGTCTGCACCGGGGCGGACTGTCACCCCCGCCCCCATGCTGCGCCTCTACGAACAAAACAACCAAATGTATTTAATCGGATGTGTCTTCTCATTGTTTGCAAACTGAAAGCGCACGTCATCTGGCACGATCACATGTTGTGAGTGCAGAAAGGACAAAATTGCTCCAACATCTTTAGGGTTCGAAATCAGCTAGCTTCACGAGCTGAGCGGAGATTACATCGGAACGCCCCGTGTTTGTGCATGGTTTTCGGGCAGGCAACACCTACTTTCCAACTTCCGTTAATGTCCCAGCGAATGCGCTGACCAACGTGCGTTTCGAAGCAAGGTCTACATTGAGATTGTGCATCATAGTCCAATCACGCAACGTGCTATCCAAAATTCACGCGTTGGCCGCCTTGACCCGTTAGCGAATGGGTATAGGTTTCTGGAATACATCTTCAATTATTTGCTTCTATAGATGATAACAATCTGCACTGCACCAGACCAATATGGTACCATTATATAAATACTGACTTTGGTACCCATCTATGGGAACAAACAAGAAACGCTTGCTAATGAGGATGAACTAAGTGAAGATGACATGTGAACCACAGAAACTCCAAAAGGTCCGGATGTCGGGCATTTTTTAATGCAACTGAAATAATTCCCAGTGGTAAAATGTCCAAGCATGCTGAATAGCGTAGGTTGTGCTGGGAGCGCTTTTTCAGTAACCTGCGTAATAAGAGATAGAAGCATAACAAGCTTAAATTTTTCTTCATGTAATTATTTAACTTGCGAAATTTATTATCAAGCTTTGGTTTATTATAACAGTACATGATTACTCTGCGTTTGCCGTTAGGTGAGATCTCGTTTAATGTGTTCGATACGGGTTCATGTGAAAAGAAAATCCGTGCTGTTACTTACAACAGGAAAGTATGCTACGCTAAGTTTTGGCATAGAACCTACATATGTTGGCCACCTTTCTACTTTGACGAATTTCGTCCATTCCTTTGGGTATTCAACTAACGGAGGTTCCACTGTACTATGCTCTGAGCATAATTGCTTTCTTTTTGCGATGATCTGAAAGGCAGTTCATCACCTCTGCATCTCAGATCAAACTATCACTGCTATTTTTAGAATTTCGCCACGAAATAGTACCGTGGTTTTTGTTCACAAAATTCCTAAATCGTTTCAGCCTTAACAACCTTGTCGAGTGGCTTAATGGAATTAGTTGTCGTCGCTTTATATTGTGCCATTGCACTCATAGTCTAGTGATATGGTTGAGGATATATACAAATCCTAAAATGCTCACAACGTTACTGAGTTGGTGGTTCGGTGTTGCTCCTATCAACCTTGACACACCATAACTGTTTTCGTCCTCGTTTGCACTCATCAGATGGAGATAGCCTGAGCTAGGGTAATGCTCGAGGTCTATAAGTCCTAGGCAACGAGGTCCACCCCAGATTAGGCTATCTCCATCTGATGAGTCCAACTGAGGACGAAACCATTTATGTGGTGTCAGGGTTGGAAGCAGCAACAACGAAACACGAATTCTGGTACAGTCTATGTGATTGCAATGACTGAGGTCTACTTCAAGGAGAACCAAAGTCTGAAAAGAAGTTGTTAGTCGCAGTCCAACTACACAGCGGTTACATTAACTGAGCTTGACAAACCATTTGACAACTTTAATCTGCAGTAATGAAATGCAGCAGATTCTACTACCGGAGGCAGCTCTTTACAGTTGTACAAGTTGCGTGTGCTCAGGACAAATACGTATGGTTTGGAAACTGTCCAAGTTACTGATTGCCGTGGAAATGATCAACCATCTCGTGGAATAATCCTCAACCATCTTTTTTCCGGCATGTTTATAATGCTTGACTTATGTGATAGGCCTGTACACCGTATACACTTGGATCAGTTTCGCTAAGTCGGCTTATAATTCTGCATTTTTGAGTGTAGCCAACACTTTGTCTGAGTCCATTTCAGAAAAGCACCATGGGTGAGAAGAAGAGCGGGAATGTTTGCCAGAACATGCACGAAGACCCGAACGGCTAAAAAACGAAGAACACCGTAATTACAGTGGAACAAAACTTCGTTTATACTGTGTCGGATGTGAAGATTGCTTTCGAATGATATTTTATTTTACGTTATTTACTTTACTTATATAGTTAGGACACTTTTGATTTGTTCAATTAGTCTTCACCTGTGTTCACGGTGCGTTATTTCTTTCATGTTAACACTAGGTCAGGGTCCAAGCCGAGCCGGGTACATTTCCGACTAAGCCGCATAAGAGCCATTAAGAGCCACTCTGCTATTTCTTACAACACCACAACCCGTTTGTACCCCTTTGCACTACGGGACATTTCAGTAAGGCCTGCTGGTGTATGAGAGAAATCAGTAGAGTGCTAAATGAACTGATTAAAATTGCCTAGTTTCCAAGAATCAAAAGTCTTCCGGTGATGGTTTGCAGTTAAAAGTAAATCGGAATACATCAATTAAAACGCAGCTGCAACCGAATTACTCATATGAGTTAAGATTGGCATGTTTTCTAGTACAAAGCTTATATCCCGGTACATTTATGTTCAACCAAAACTATTTTAAGAGAGGCTATTGGGTTTTAACCATGGAAGATGACAAACAAGTTGTAGAAGACTTTGAGAAGTTGAAAGTTCTATTGCGTCTTTCATAACCTGATTTGGAGGTTCAGTGGGTGAGTTGTGGCATTGTAGCTACACTGTGCGAACAGTTATATATAGAAAGGCTATGGTTCCAATTACATCGGATTTCTTTACTGTAATGTTTAGGTTTACCTTGCTTAAATAAGCTTATCCTGACAATATATAAACCTGAAATAAATAAATAAACTATTCTCGTAGGAAAATGCCCACCTAGAAATCTGTGCAACCAGTTGGCATTCTTTAGTATCCTGTCACGAAATTATGTAACTTATCGCTTTAGGCATGTAGCTTGTCACAGGATTGAAATGTAAGCGGCATAAATGCGATCTATAACGTGAGCTCTAAATCGTCCCAGCTTCACCATGAACCGTCAGTCTAAGCTGTGTCTTGCTCAAATTCTCAAGAAAGATTATGAGAAACCGAAGATGTAAGTACTCAACCCAACGTAATGTAATTATAGCGCAGCAGTGTTCTTTCGTTAAGAAACATCTTGAATTAGTAATTGACATGGCTTTTTGAAATGTTTACTCGATCTATTGATAATGAGATATCGGTGGAGGTGCACTGTCTCGATTTTAACAAAGGCCTTCAAACCGGTAACAAACCGTTTCTAACGTGTGTCCTTAACACGGTTTGAACTGCATTTAAACCTTCTATTCTGGCTTATGCAACTCCAGTGTGGGACGATGTGGATTCTCTTATTGGCGTTGTCTACAGCATTGTCCCACAGGGTTCGTACTAAATGCACTAATTTTACTCACTTTTATAAACCACCTGGAGCTGCTTCTTGCATACCTCTGCTACATATTTGCATCTGACTTGAAGCTAGTTGGCAAGGGCAATCAATGAACTCTAATAACAGATATCATCAACGTTTTTCACTGCTTGAAGCATTGGGTTCTGCACTTGAATGCCACAAGATGACTGCCACTGAGCACTAGTGGTGACGGAATTTAGTTCAGATCCCCTAGGAGTATCTCTCTTTGCGGCACACTAGGCTGGCACACGATTTAGCATCCTGGTACTGCTCAGATTCGAGCCTCCGGTGCAGTATCGCTACGCTGCCAACAAAGCGCGGCAATAATTGTTTCCTATCAAGAAAGCGCTGTGTACCACAAGGACTGAAGTCCTCTTGAAGTTGTACACATTGATGATAAGGGCACAGCTAAAGTAAGGTGTTCAAACTTGGTTGCCGTATCTACGCGGTGATGCAATTTACATGAAAAATATTTAAAAATGGGCAACTAGCAATGTTACTCTGAGACGAAATTAAAAAACACCGCTACGTATTGAGACCGTAATTCAAGAAAATGACAAGAAACTCTGTACACCAAAAGAGGAACGCGGCTTTGGTGAATTTTGCGTGAGTCACCTGGGCGATGTATCAAAACCCTGCATAACAGCTATTACAGACAGGTCAACAGCACGGCTGTACATGCAAAAATACGCATGCGCGCGATATCTTCTTGCAAGCATCATTGACGTTAGGACAGGAAGTCTTATTAAAATCCCCTTTACAGCTTAGGCATATTTTCCTTCGAGTGGCCTAGAGTAAGCGGTGAGGTGATAGATAAGTGTAAGCTATCGAAAGAACTCAGGGGCATCAAGCCAACTTCCATGTTATAGTTGGTTGCTTCCGACCGCTTGCACGGACATCCTCTGAAGCTCAAATAAGAAGTTAGCAACAATATCAGGAAACAGATTATATCAATCGTATTACAAGCAGCTGGATTGAACCGCCTGTTGCGCTAATAGATCACAAGGCTGGAAAAGCCTGGTTAAATGTCAGCCGGATCTCTTGTAGGAGCTAATATAATTTTATTGACGATTGTAGTAACGAGACCTCATGTAGTGAAATTGACGCAGGTTAACAATATTGCAAGCATTTCCATCATTCTTGTTTTAATTTCCCTGTTGAAACAAGAAGACTCAAAAATACATCCACCTGCCGGTGCTCTGTATCCTCTACTGGTACAAGTAGGACGCTCGTAAGGACAAAGCTCATGATATTTTTTATCCTGGCCTAACCTGGCCGGCAACAGCATTTAAGGAACGGCAACTGACGCATTTAAAACTTATGAGGCCCATGTAAAAATGAAGATTTACGTAGTCATAAGGAATAAAAGCTAATGTAGACTAAAAAGGGTAAGGCAAAAGTTAGCAATACATTGGGGCAAACTGCAAAAATTAAAGCAAAACACCTGTAACTTGAACAATCAAACGAGTACAAATTTTCCCTATTGATTTCATCATAGTGTAATTGAATTGCTTTATAAGGCTTTGATTTCCATCTGCAAAATCATTGAACTTAGTATGTAACGCATTCGAACTGCAGCCGGTATCGCTCCGCCACACCAAGCGCTCGCAGTGCAATAGGAATTAATCTAGCCTAACTCTGCCTATGATGGTAGACAAATTAAGCATTGCATAGATGTAAGCGTTGTTGGGGTGTGCTGAACACGCGTAGGCATCCTAGCCTACATTCGGCAACGGGTGCCTACACTGAAGCCAGTTCGACCAAGGTTGGCGGTACAAGGTTGTCCATGAAACTAATGCGATTGGGTGGAGCGTTCAGTGGAAGTAAGTGGACCAAGAGGCAAGCCTGCGAATGGCACCAGTGGGGTGCAGCAGAAAGGTAATGTGACACCCAATCAGCGATCTTATGGCTAGGTTGCCACTGGTGCAACCCAAAGATTTAAACGACCTACCAACGATCGGACATTAGACGGCACTGCGTCCGGTAAGCATGTGCATGGCTGTGAAAAATCGGAGGCGGTGGTGCCAAAGCATTATCACGGGCTTACGAATAAAGCAACATAATCGACTTGCCCAAACAGAATACAGGTTGGAAGATGGCCATCTTGGGTTATAAAGATCTGCTTGAGCGAGGGTCAGCTGGGAGGACTAAGGCCAAAATACGACTGTGACAAATTCGTTACAATGCGAGTTATAAGGGCATTGTTACTGTAAGGGTCGCTGACCGTCTTGGTGGATGCAGAGCACTGACTTGGTCGCTTTCTATGGTAGTTGCACATGCAAAGCACATAATTCCTGTAGGTCGATAACACACAATTCCCTATCTAACGGCCTGTGTACACATAGTCTACAAAAGCAGATGGCAGCGCAATGGTATATAATGTGTCAGATAGATAATGCCCGTAGGATGTCCCGTAGGACGTCAGTAATGAATAGAAAAATTGACTAATGTACCTAACAATTAAAAGGTGGGTTTACTGGTGATTTAGCAGAGATGTTTACTTGAAAACTGATATATCTCAATTTGGTTGTAACTAATCGCTCACCATAAGTTTGCATCCGCGCGAAGTTGGCAAATTCAGAACATAATTTTAAACATGAAACCACTTTTCTAATTCAAAATAAGAAGATCAGAACATGACAGTTGTGGGATGACACTGTCAGGACAATCTACCAGTGCTCAGGCAGGTTTGGTGTGTCTGGATATCTAGACAGTCACAATTTAGGACTGCGAATTATCCGGATCTGTGATGATTAAATGTTACGGCCTGCTTGTGGGTAAAAACCGACAAACGTGCATACGCAAGTTGACACTGAAATGTGGGTTGACAGGTGGCCCCCTTTGGTAAAACAGAGATATTTTGAACGGCGCTCCTCTGAGAGCGCTAATACCGAAATACGACTGCAGCCATTCTGTTACAAGTTGAGTAGGCTCTGCTTTGATACAGCTGGCTTCGCTTACTGTTAGATTGTTATTGAGCTGATGTAAGTAGAATGTGCTAAGTGGACAGAACTTCTGCCTGAAGAACAGCCAAGTTGGGGGTTAGTAGGTGGGAGCATTTGCTTCTGACTCGTGTAATGTGAGTGCGTCCAATAAGATGAGCACTTAGCAATTGGATGTTGGAACGGTGTATGCCTAGAATAAGTAGACTTTTGGATGCGATTTGCAGTTTACACTGCCTAAGGCGTTGTTATGCTCAAGAAGCACTTATTAGTCGATCTCTCACTTGTGAAGTTATGCGAGTATAAAACTTATATGGAAAGCCACTGCATCTACAATAGCGCTCGAACTTTGATTAGTGCTTTTAAGGGGATCATTTGAGCGGGTTTGTGACAGCACCATTCCTAAATGCCTTTCATTTGAAGATTTTAAGATACAGAAGAGCAAAGGCCAAGTCAACATTTGTGCTAGCATTGTCCCAACACTGTGGTTAGCTTCTCCTAAATACACAGCTCCGGGTTATGCAGTGGATGACTTGATGTAGGTGCGCTGTACCTGGCGGTGGAAATAGCCGATTCCAATGTCGGAATAAACAAATAAATTGGGTAGAGCTGTCAAATATGCGTACTTGTATCGTAGCCCGGGCAGCTTTAACCGACTCGGCGAACTTAATCAAGCTGTTAATGAAAGCTAAAATCTTGCCTTTGGGAGCAACAACGAAACACCGCCATTTCGGATACGGTCTTTTTGGTCTTAATGATCGTGATCTATTTAAAGCTGCACCGTCTCAATAGAGATTAATGTCAAAATCCAAACACACGGCGAGTACTACAAATCTAACTGAAAGTAGCCGCAGTTTAAATGCCTTGTAATGCAAGACAGCTAGATAATATCTAAGTTCAATTTGCCACCTGAATGACTTATAGCCTCCTGACATTTAACCGCATATGTCCACTGGCTACGTTATACTTTTCTAATTGCCATCCTAAAATCTGGTTCAAACTATGCTAAGCATGTTACGATATATCTGCCTAATGTAGCTCGCACGTCTGCAGCGACGCTACACCGATATATATTTATATATATATATATATATATATCCTGGGCGACATGCGGTTTCGGATTTGCCTGTCACTGGGGTCAGCCACGGGACGCCTGCGCCTACAGAGGGACCATGGGTGGCTTGCGCTGCACTACCCACAGATCCAACCAAACACCCCATATCCAGTGTAAACCCGAAGGAATAAGACCGGGAGGCATGTGGATGGGAGCTAAGTTTCATCAACGGAGCCGGCCCACACTCCTTCACAGGCAAAAACAAGCACTTTGTATTTGGGAATCAAGTGCACACAAGGCGGTGGCTGGACCGTAGTCCGCCCCACCCTGAATGCATGGAACCACTCTTCGAGCCTAGCACGGCTACAAGGACCGTGCATCCCGTCCCCTGCAGCAACGACCAGCTGTCTCCTGGAGCCAGTATAGACGAGGTAGTGGGTAGTAGACCGGTAGGCACCTTGTCAACATGCACATCAAGCGCAGCCACACCGGGGATATCAAGCAACAGCTAATCACTTGGAACGACAAAATAAAATAAAATGAATCCAATAATGCATACAGATAGGGTGGCATAACTCTTCGCTAAATTAACTTATGAAGTAAGTTGGTTAGCAATGAATCCGCGATGAGGAAAAATGTCCACAATTTACTCAAAAATGCTACAAACGCAACAAAGTTACCTAAGTTAAGCGCAATTAGCGTAAGCAACGTGGCCATCTAATAGAAGATTATTCAGATAGGCAAAAAAATAATATGGAATGAAACTTATGCAGCTTAAAGAGATCTAGTTTAAGTATAAGTTTGGTTTGGCCCAACTGTGGTGAAGAAGCATCAGTAATGCAACAGCAGCCTCAGCAATGGGCAAATATGCATCTATTTACATATATATATATACATATATATATGTGTATATTTTGATCAGACCATATAATTGGACTGCACCTCGCATAGACGAGGTATATACCATATATTTATTTATGTATATATTTTCAAACTGAGGTGTTTGTTAATTGGAAATTCACGTAGGTTAGACAGTACGCAACTTTCTAAATATTCGTGTCTTAAATTTTAAACGGGACGTGATCCATATCCTATATTACCGAGCTTAAAAGATTTGCCTGGAAATAATGGTTCCTGAGTAATTGGAGTGAATTCACTTGGTGTTTACGAATAATGGCTACCCCGAAAGTTGCATTTGAGTCCATACAAGTTAGAAGTGCAAACGGCCCGTGGTATTGACAGTTAATCGTAAGTCAACCATTATTCGGATGCCACACCATTGACATTTTCACCCCACAATCGCAATAAAAATTTCAACGATGAGCCAAATAACTTGTATAAATGAAATAACCTCTGTTTCTATAGTTTTAAAGGCCAAATAAACGAGCCTCCTGAATTAAACTTGAGCCAACCAGCAGAAGAAAAGTCAAATACGACTGGCGAATAAGTAAGCATTTAATCAAAAGCGAATCGCATATGTCTTTAACAATAACATCATGGAACCCAGAGCGTAAAGCAAACATCCATTTACAGGGAGGCGCACTGGTCAGTCAGAACAACGACATTTAGCGTTAAAACATATGTCACAAAACAAAGGGGAATTCGAAGTGCAGAGCCAAAAATTGCAATAGTCTAGTACAATAATTTTGTGACAACTAACTATTCCTTTAGCCTAACTAAGTAGGAAAGTGATACAAAGCAAACTAATGGAGGTTGTTCTTACAAATGGCACCGCTGAAGATGACACAGAGATATGCGTTCATTAACAAAGACGTGTGTGTCCAAATCGGCCAACACAGTGAAGCGTTTAAACAACCGTTAAGATGTATAACATAGGGAGAATAAAGGATGGCTATTAAGCTCGTTCAAAAAAGATGAATGTCAAATCGCTAATCTTCTAACACTGGACCAATGACTAGTAATGTCTGTCCACCTATTTTGTTTTTATTGTTTGTAACTGTAAAAGCTTGAAGCGGAATTATCGAAAACGTATGTTCGTTTCCACAGGCTTTAGGCCTTGCTGTGGGGTTTTTCAAAAACATGAAGGCCAATATTATTGTACCCGGTGTGATGCTGCCATTCTCAAGAATAGACTGGGTAGGCACAGCTCTTCCAAATTAAGAACAGTGAGATACCTTACCGAGATGCCACATTTTCCTTTATACACTCTCTCCATAAGTCGACACAGCCTCTTCAGACTGGAGGTTGGATAACCTATCCGCGCTGACGTTGAGCGAATTTCAAAGACAGCATATGCCAACACAGAAATTGAGATAGGTAGTCAAGTTGTCGCAATACCTGGATACGTCATGGGTGATGGAGAAACCAAATTATTTGCATCAAATTATTCCACGAGGTCGATCGATATTTTGTAAAGAGCACTATCTCCATTTGAACCGAATTACATCAGCTCAATAATAGCCTTGGGAGAAGCTAATCTGTTAAAGTATGCTGATGTCATCGTCCTGGGTATCAATCGTCAAAACGTTGATTGCTCTTTCAGGTGGCAAAATCATCTGAATGACCTCAATATTTGGTCCAAAGCTCGTCAGCTGTCTCTTAATGCATCCGATTATCATGATACGTTTTTTTCTCGACACATAAAAGCTAGGCAGGAGCAGATCACTTTACAGTGTCCCAAGCAGCTAAATGACAGTGATGGATTTTACTCTGCTACATTAGGGAAGTGACTAGGTATGGTACTTGAAGTTATGCAAGATGACCGACTGGCGAACCTTATTTACGCGGACGACAGCGACATTTGTTTCTGGCCAACGGGCTACGTAAGCAAACTTATTCGACTGATTCAACGTGACGCCTCGGCATGTGGTTTGCACCTCCAAAGTGCAGTGCACCTGGGCTGGCTGTCCTCAAAAGGGGGAAGTTCAGAGGCCATCCAATGGGTGCTAAACAAAGAAAAAATAAGTATGGTTTACCAGAAAGGTCAAACGGTTCATTCGAAAAGAGTGTAATTGAACGCCTCAGTGTTCGCAGATTCGGAGCACACAGGGCATTAAATCGACTTGACCTTGACCGCGCGAAGTTAGAGACTGTGCGTTTTCGTCTTTTTGTTGCTTATTTTGACATATAGCTACTATTCATTAGAATAGTTAGACGCGTTGCCTCGATATTTTGACGTGCTATACTTTAAGGTTTTTAGATCATATATACAGCAAAACAGTGTTCCTGGAACACGAATTATGAAGCTGTGCTATTCCGTAATGACTAACAAAAATGGAATGAAAGGTAAAGCCGCCCGAGCCAAAATCCGGGGCAAACGTAGGAGTACTCATTCGAATACCGCAGTTTCTGTCGATCACAGCTCTGCCTCATGCACCGCAAATGCGGTTAAGGCAACCAAACGTCCTGCTGCAAAAGACAACCTGAATAAACTGCGCCCCTGCAGTGTTCTTCTTATAGACCCACTGAAAGATGCACTTAACAAAATCAGTGCACTCTCAACTGAAATAGCTGCTCTTAAAAAGGAAATGGCCGTTACCAAAGCAGACCTAGCAAAACTTATGCCATTGGCCCAACTCGCAGACATAAGGAAAAATGGCAACGCTGATGAGCTCAAAGATGCCGGCGCCCTTCTTACTACCATCACTAATGAGATAAACGAGCGCACCCGTCGTGCCCGAAACGTGATCATCTTCAACGTTCCTGACAAACTTCCTTTGGAGAAAGTCACCCGCTTACTTACGTCCATGTGTAACATCCCTCCTGACACGTGCGTGAGTAAACGGCTCAGAAAATCGAAGATCAGTCGTAATTGCCCTATTCTTATCGCCTTCAAAACTCAAGAACTGGCTACACGCTTCATAGCAAATAGATTTACCTTACGAACAAACGCAAACATTGGGCCTATTCTTATCAAGCCTGATCTAACGCCGCTGCAAAGAGCTTTCCTACCGGATACTAATACCAAAGCAAGACAACCGCCACCTGATTCATCGCCGATTGCCAGAGCTACCGCTTGCTCTACGACAAGCACTAACGTGGATCTGGACCTAACCCCCTGCGTCACGCGTCCACGACAGCATTACATACCGACTCAAGCCCCACAGCCCTAATAGATAAAAAGTCAACCAACGTTCCGGACTCGTCCCAGCTAACGATACAAGAAGCTGAGTCAATGAATACTTTAGTGCATAACGCCTCCGACATGAGTGACACAGATTCCGAACCGATCAATGTAGACTTCCCGCTGATCAACTCGCTTCCCTCCCCCTCGTGCAAAGCCGAAACCACCCTCGCAACACAACAGACTACCAACAAAGGTCAACAGCCGAAACACGGCACGCCTCGTATTACGAAACACTCCCCGCTGATGCATCACCATAACAATGATAATCGTACCCAAGCAATGTCCTCGTGGCACAAGCGGATAGCTGATAAGCACCAATCAACATCTGTACCAATGGATCGCGTGAGGTCGAAATCATTCCGATCACAAACGTCGCCCTCCATGCAGGTTTTGACCCAACCCGCCCAATCACTGCGCAAGCCGTACCTACTCGAGGCGCCCAACAATGCTATCAAGCCCCAGAACTATAACAAATGCCGCGGTTTTCACAAACTGAGGACGTTCTACCAGTCACCACAGCAAAATGGAACTATGAGCAGCCCGCGCAGCATCAACGCAGTGATTCCCCTAATAACTAACAAGGCTAGCTATCCGCCTGGTACGCTATCGCCCAGTCGGCCCTACAAAAAGCGCTATGCCCTCCAAACGTCAAGTGCACAACCCCGTTACCAATCCCCACAACCTCTCGAAACACTGGGGAACAAAGCACCCTCCCAAGGACGACGCCCTTCTGAAAATCTCTACCGCTCCATCAACACTACCCCGCGCTCCCTGACCATACGCTCTCCTGAACGAAAAATATATCCGGATGACAAGCACTACAACCCCTTTTTTATGGGATGCAGCAGGACACGACCCACCTCGCCCATTCCACCAAGAGTTCTCGCCAGCTCTCTATTACCTCCAACAACTCATATGCTCACTGCAACTAACCCCCCACGGTTGGTTTCAGCCCTCCGGATAGGTTCTACAGTCAACAATACTACCAAAGCCTCATTAGCGGCCGACTACCATCAGCTACCTACTCAATCACTTCCTGATCACATTCCTATAACACCCTCTCCACCTTTTCTTACCACTTCCATGTACCCTGCGCCAGTTGCACCCTATTGTGCAACTTACCTCACACAATCTAACTCCTTTAACTCTCCTTGCGTTGAATCATACAGCATGCTGCTTATTAACGCGCGATCTATTACACACAAGATGCACCTCATTGGCCCATTTATCCTACTCTCATATCCACAGCTGGTTCTCATCACAGAAACGTGGCACCCCTCAAATGCCTCTGACAGCCTACTACGCATCCCTGGCTACACCACATTCTGTAACGGACGAGACAACCATCGGGGTGGCGGTTGCCTTATCTATGTCCGGGACGACTTTGGTGCACCCGATTTCGAACTGTTATCTATAGGTGACCCTGAAGACTCCATCTGGATCCAGACGACAGAGGTCAACTTGACCTCCTTATCGGTTGCGTATACAACCCTCCACACACATCATTGAGCTTTTCACTGAAATCTCCCTAATGCCCCCACGTCACAAGATAGTGGGTGGCGATTTCAATATGCCACTTATCCCCTGGAACGACCAGGTTGCCCCACTCAGATACAGAAGTTTCGTTGACACCGTCCACGCAAATAACTGGACCCAACAAGTTCACGATCACACCAGGCTTTCTAACACCCTAGACTTAATCTTTACGCAAGGTGTCTCTGATGCAGTCGCTGGTATACTAGATAATATACATGGCTGCGACCACAAGGTGGTCAAACTCATATTTACACTTTCTACTCCACACTGCGCCTCTTCTTCTTCTGTCAAACAGTTTCGAATGTTCAACCACATTAACTGGGACAGCTTTGCGATATTAGTGCGATCTGCGAACTGGGACAACTTCTTTTTAGCCACTGATGTAGACGCAGCCGCACACGTCCTATATCTAAATTTCTTTAGCTGCCTAGATGTGATCGCCCCACTCACTTGCAGAAGCCGCTTAAAGATGACAGCGAAATCAGCCAAGGCCTACGGTGTACTTAGGAAGATCAAAAAATGCGCCATCGATACTCCAAAACTAAGGAATTCCACATCCTTGTTCGCATGAACGAAATCCTAACCAACTGGCAAACTGCGCAGGAATCAGCCAAGATTGCTGAAGAAGATGCTGCCCTTAAATCTAACAATAAAACCAAGTCACTCAGTCAACTA
Source organism: Dicrocoelium dendriticum (assembly GCA_944474145.2). Lineage (NCBI taxonomy): Eukaryota > Metazoa > Platyhelminthes > Trematoda > Plagiorchiida > Dicrocoeliidae > Dicrocoelium > Dicrocoelium dendriticum. The sequence goes on from OX104070.1 coordinate 592,562, forward strand.
CTCCGACAAAGAAGCAATCAAAAATCTACGCCTGTTGCCTCACTGAGACTTTCTGACACATCCGTTATTAGCGATCCATCAAAAATATGTGAGACCCTCAATGGATACTTCTGCAATTCTTTCACTGACGCTAATGGAACCTCACCAGCTATGCCATCTAGGCGCACCAATGACTCACTCGACACTATTAAGTTTGACCTACGTTCTATCACTCGAGTAATCAGCTCAGTCAAATGGTCATCACATCCTGGTCCCGATGGTCTCCCCTCTACGCTGCTGATACTCGGTGGCCAGGACATTCCAGTTCTACTTCTCAACCTATTCACGCTTTCCATGACAAACGGGATTTATCCAACCACATGGAAACATGCCACCGTCATCCCCAAACACAAAAAGGGCAGTCAGCAGAACATGGAAAACTATCGCCCCATCAGCCACACGCCTATTGCTTCAAGAGTAATGGAACGAATAGTCAAAGAAACCATGCTCACCTTCCTGCTTACTCGTAACCTCGTCAATCGACAACAACATGGATTTCTGCCGTCTAAATCCTGTCAGACCTGCCAATTTGAGTTCCTCAACCACGTAACTCAACAGATTGACAACAAGCAAGCACTAGCCATCATCTTCCTAGACATGACAAAAGCCTTTGACAGAGTACCACATACAGAACTCTTGATGAAGCTGGAATCATACGGTATCTCCGGCAAACTGCACACTTGGTTCTCATCATATCTTACATCTCGCTCACAGTCAGTAATGGTTGGGGACTTTATGTCACTTCCAAAACCAGTCAAAAGTGGCGTAATTCAAGGAAGCGTTTTAGGCCCTCTACTATTCCTGCTCTATATCAATGACGTGTTCCAGGTTTTTAAACATGGGACACCCTACCTCTGCCGACGACATCAAAATTGTCTTCTCATTTCATCCGTCAAACTTCCACACCGCCCTCTCCCATATACAATACGACTTAAGAGCCCTAGCTGCATGGTGCGACACATGGAAGTTGGCATTCACACCAGCAAAATGCAATGTCCTTACATACAGATGCCACCCAATACCTTAATGCTACAAGGCACGCCATTAGGGAACTGCCTAACAGTGCGGGACTTAGGCGTTCACTACTCCTGTTCGCTGAACTTCGCGGAACAAGTAGTTTATTCCGCAGCAAAAGCGCGCTCTCTCATCGGATACATCCTCAAAACCATGACAATACAAGAATCTAGAACTGCGCTCTACAAAACATGTGCCCGGCCTCTGCTAGAGTACTGCTCTATAGTATTCACCAACCTAAGAAAATGCGACAGAATAGCCCTCGAAAAGGTTCAGCGTACCTTCACAAAACGCCTCCTGGGGCACTCAAGTCTCAGCTACCGTGATCGATGCAACACACTTAAGCTCGACCCGTTATGGCTGCGCCGACTGAAAACCAACCTCGCTTTCCTATATTCGCTTATTAACAATCCCAATGGGAGCCCACTAACCCCTGTCTCAGACTCATATAACACTTCGTACCCCCTACGTGATAGACCCCACTCCATTATCCTACCAAGAACGCGCAGTAGTATTCGCTCCAACTTCTACCTCTACAGATACGCACATGTATGGAATAGGTTACCTCTCACAATAAGGGCATCTATGAATATAAACCAGTTCCGCTTCTCTATTAGCAAATACCTCTCTGTCACAAGTTTCCAAACTACTGAATATCAACTGTCCAGAAGACGAGTTTTTTGAAACTGGACCAGACCACTTATAATCGCCTTTTCTTACCTTCCCACACTATCTCCTTCCCGACTCCTAATATTCCTATCTGCCTGCTTCCTCCAACAACCCCTTATGTCTTCCATCACCTAGGCATCAGCCACCGGATACCGAATGCCTCTGCATTCCCTCAAACCTCCCACATCTGGCTAGCTCGAGACATCCGCCTCTGGCTAATCGCATCAACTTAACTGGCTACTACCTAGATGGTGAAGCCGGCGTGCGTAGGACTCAAGTACCAGTTGACGTTGCCCAAATATATCCTTATCGCCAAGCTGACACCGCTCTCTTATACTTGTTACCCTATGAATCACGACAACATTGAATATTCTCTTTTAATCGCGCTTCCATTTACCGTATATTCCTACTACTTCTCTTACTTGTTTGGCTCTGGCTTTCCTCTCTTATTACGGAATGTCTGTACCACTTACCTTCGCTGGCATGTTGACGCATTCTGTGAAACTGTAGTGACCGAGCGTCTTATTGGAATGGCTACATCTGGCCACTGATGGCATTTCCTAGCACCACTATTTGTCGATCGTCTTCAATTCGGTCTCTGTTTAGAAGCAGCTAGTGATAGTACGCTCCAAGCATCTCTGCGCATTTCCGAAGCTTGCTAAGAGCCACTCTCTTTTATCTCCAACCTTCATTCTTAGGGACTGTCTGCGTCAACTACATTTGCTGTTTTCTGATTTATTCCCGGACACTTTATGTATCCACTAGCCACTAGAAGGCTTCACTCCAATGCCATTGCTAGCCGTCAATACTCTCTCTCCCTTAGTACCATTATCAGTTCTTCGTATTACCTACGTCACCACTTTTCAGCTGAAGTGTTTTCATTACATACCTTCGCTTGTTTGTTGGCTTCTTCTGTCACTGTAACTGTCCACTAATAACCGGAAGACTTAATGCGAATTCAGATGCTGTACAGTGGTTCTCTCTCTCAGCACAATTAGCTTTCGTTCCTCTTATCTTCATCACGTTTTCAGCAGCGATTCGTTGTAGGCTCCATACATCTCTGCGCACATCCCGAACTACTAGGAGACATTCCTTGTTTCTCTATCCTGTAATCTTTTAGAATGTCTATATCACTTACCTTCGCTGGCTTGTTGATGTATTCTGTGACACTATAAGAATCCACTAGTGACCAAACTGCCTAATCGGAAGTTTTCCATAGCGCCATTATCTATCGATCCTCTTAACCTCAGCACCTCTGTTTAGCAGCAGCCATTCTTCGTAGGCTCTAACCATCTCCGCGTATATCCGGAGCTTGCTAAGAGCCACTGTTTTATTTCTCTCTGGGATTTCCTGCGTCACATACATTTGCCGTCTGTTGGCTTATTCTGGAAAACTTTAAGTATCCACTAGCAACTAGAAGGTTTCACCACAATGCCATTGCTAGCCGTCAATACTCTCTCTCCCTTAGTACCATTATCAGTTCTTCGTATTACCCATGCCATCACTTTTCAGCTTCAGCGAGTCATTGTAGGTAGCATACATCTTTACTCTAGGAGCCACTCCTTATCTCTCCAACTTTCACTTTCTTGAATGGCTTACATCACATACCTTCGCTGGTTTGTTGAGTTATTCTGACACTGTAGTATCCACTGGTAATTAGAAGGCTTAATCCGAATGCCTTTGCTGGCCACTGATACTCTCTCTCCTAGCGCCACTATCCGTCGCTCTTCTTATCTTCTTCACCACTGTGGCGATTCTCCGTAGGCTCCATGTCCCTTCTGTGCAGGTCTTGAGCTTGCTAGTACACACTCCTTGTCTCACCATCATACATTTACTTGGAAAGTCTGTGTCAATTACCTTCGCTGGCTTGTTGATGCATCCCGTGACCCTGTAGGCATACACTAGTGACTAAGCGTCTTATTGGAATGACTACATCTGGCCACTGGTAATCTTTTCTCGCCCCACCGTCTGTCGGTCGTCTTAAATTTGGCACACCTGTTTAGAAGTGGTTAGTGTTCGTAGACACCATGCATATGCGATTATCCATTGCTTGTTAGGAGCCACTCCCTATTTCATTATCTTTTATTCCTTTAGAATATCTGCATACAATCTTTTCGCTGCCTTACCGTCAATTGACCTTTAGATCTCACTCGCGGCAACTTAATTATTTTTTCACTTTCTTATTCTGCGCTCCATGTCGTATTAGGCTAGCTACTTGCTGTTCATGTACTCTGCAAATACCACAAGTCTTCTAACTCTCTTTGCTCTCTCCCCACGCAATTTTTGCCTCATACTAAACTGATACTTCGGGGATTACTTACTGGTACAACGCTCTTGTCTCTACGCAGGTGTTAGCAATCTACCCATATGGCTAATGAGCTTATAGGACATTCAAAAGGCAATTTCAGCATAATCATTGTTGCACAGTGTACATGCTTTTCTCTCAATTCCGAATGTTGTAACATAAGACTTTGACAATGTTTAACTCCAAGCCTGTTCTTGCGGTCTGCTCTCGGTTGTCTCCACTTTCCCTTTTTCCCTTTTCAGCTTCTTGAATATCTGGGGTTGGTCTGAGGAACAGTTTTCGCCGAAGACGGACGTAACAACCGACAAGGACCTACATGGAGCATGGTTATACGCCAAAGGGACTCAACTACAATCACCACAACCGTTGACCAGTATGGAGAGCTTGACACATCAGCACACGCCCATAAATTAAACATCTGAAAAATCCAGACAGCAGAAAATTTGAAATTTTGCGTACCTGGACTCACATCAAGACGACTATTCGCGATGTTCCCATCCCTAACCGGCTTCAACAATTATAGCGGCCCCGGTCCAATTATCTGTCTAACCAACGGGGGAAATTAGAAGCCAGTTGACTGCGAATAACCCAATATGAAATCAGTCTTTAAGCAGCATTGCCAGTTATACCTCAGTGTTCAAAATGCTTTAGGCAGTGTTACAGGACTTGTTGGGTTTATGCCTGTCAAGCGTTCTCCCTATAAAATGCCACAAATGCCTGTTTAACAACACTGCAATGTGGCGGATGTGACTCGCCACTGGATAAAGTCACTGCCCACCGCTACATACTGGCAAGTCGACTAGGCTCATATTTCGACTTTGTCCCGACACTTGCGAGAGTATGATACTCTCCGGCTACATGCACCGTCTCATTGTACTTATAGTACCTTGGCCGTTTCTACTACAAACGATTGAACCCGAAGTATCGTTGTGATACACAACTGCCTATAAACCTTGATCATGCCTGATTTGGTGTGTCTCTATAAATTTGAGAATAAACTATTTATTTATTTATTTACTTCCATAATGTTGTAGTCTTTATGAAGATGTTGCCATCTACATCCCAAAGGCTGACTTCTGAAATGTCGGAAATTGCCAAAACGAACCACCTGGGATCTTACCATCTCAAATGCGTTACTTAAAATGACATTTTGACCTGTAGGTGACTAACAGCCTTCTGCCATCTCGATAACCGCAATTGTTGTCCCTTCTCGTAATAAAAGCAGCACCAATCACCCCCTGATTTATTGGCCTTATGAAGCTTCCTTGTCGAACGCAAAACGTTGGCCTCTAACTACGCCGTGGACTAGTTTGTTTGGTTTGGTTTCCTTTTCACGAATTCTGTGCCTTCATCTGTTTTTTCCACTGTTAGGCGCTTCGGGCAATTATCTTTGCAGGAGATGAGGGTATTGAGGAAGGTAGTCAAAGCTGCCGGCGATCTACGATGAGCCATTTGATCACGTGACCTTGTACAACCTGGGACCGAACACACCAAACGGGAGTGCTATTTACCATAACCTTATTACCGAGCTCGGACTGCTTGTGTGGTTAATGGGTATTTTCTCTGATGGCAATCGCGCTTGCACAGGAGCTGCACAAGTCCGCAGTTTGCAAGCCGCCCAGACCGTACAGACCAGCAAATGAGAACCGATGCTATCTCGTTAGCTCGCGTCATGTTGAATGCAGTGCCGTACTGCAAGAAGTATGACGGCTAAGTACGCTGCACATGACACGTGTGGGATTAAACGCAGGCGGCCACATTGTAATCCGCATTTAACTCCCAATTCGCACTGGAACCGTTTGTCGCTTTACTCGCAAAAACGTCGGAACCTTTTAGCACTGCAAGTTTCCACCAATCGCAGTCATTCATCTGTGAGCATTGGTATCCGTACACAGAACTTGTGCAGCTGTTTGTCCCCATTCGAGGTCGTCCTATCCCTAAACTTGTACAATTTGCATGCGCGAAGCAATCGTACCCCACAGTTAGACTATACCCTAATGTGTCTGTATCCACAATGAAAGGTGCGCCGTCTGGATGGGTCAAATGTTCAGTGTCAACCAGTACGTTTGACGTCACACGGCATAGTACTCTCAGCGTACGCACATGTTTGGAACAGGAAGGTGGTATCAATGTACCAATCATGCTGGATTGATAATCAAATAATTACCTACAATTGCAAGTGCGGCGGAAAGATCTACTTATCCAAAGCATACACCGTTCCAACATCCAATTGCTAAATGTTTATTTTACTGCACGCACTCACATTGCACGAGTCAGAAGCAAATGCTCCCACCTCCTAACCCCCAACTTGGCTGCTCTTCAGGCCGAAGTTCTGTCCACTTATCACATTCCATTTACATCAGCTCAATAACAATCTAACAGTAAGCGAAGCCAGCTGTATCAAAGCAGTGCCTACTTAACGTGCCTACTACGTGTGCAGTCGTATTTCGGTATTAGCGCTCTCAGGGGAGCGCCGTTCAAAATATCTCTCTTTTACCCAAGGGGGCCACCTGTCAACCCACATTTCAGTGTCAACTTGCGTAGGCACGTTTGTTGCTTTTTACTCACAAACACGCCATAACATTTAGTCACCACAGGTCCGGATAATTCGCAGTCCTACACCTGTGACTGTCTTGATATCCAGACACACCAAACCTGCCTGAGCACTGGTAGATAGTCCTGACAGTGTCATCTCACAACTGTCATGTTCTGATCTTCTTATTTTGAATTACAAAAGTGGTTTTATTTGTAAAATGATGTTCACGAATTTCCCACATCGCGCCGAAGATGTAAAGCTATGGTGAACGATTAGTTGTAACCACTGAGGTATAGCAAATATCATGCAAATATCTCCGATAAATTACACTTAAACATAAAATTTAATTTTCGGGTTTTTGCGCACCCGCCGTGTGCCTTGGACTGCAACTCGTAATCTCATTCGTGGCCTCGTTTGACTTTGAAGTCAGCCTCTGCCAATACGGTCACTGGGACCGTTGGTCGTGGAGTGCAGGGATGGGAGAGAGCCACACCGAAACCCTCCACTTCGGTGACGGTCCCAGTCACCGTATTGGCAGAGGCTGACTTCAAAGTCAACGGAGGCCACGATTGAGATTGCGAGTTGCAATCCAAGGCACACGGCGGGTGCTCCAATACCCGAATATCTACTTCTAACCGCTGTGTCAAACACTGCTGGCGGAGCTCAAAGGCCTAGTGATCATGGCGACAGCCGCCAAGCATTATGCGCCGAGTTCCACTCCCAGCTTGGCTATCTCTACCTGATGAGTCAAAACAGAGACGAAACCGTCGGTCGTGGAGTGTAGAGATGGGAGAGAGCCACACCGAAACCCTCCACGCTTTTTAATTGTTACGCTCATTAGTTACCATTTCTCTCTTCATTACGGCCATCATACGGGACATGTCATGTATTATCTATTTGACCAGTTATATACCATTGTGCTGTCATCTGCTTTTGTAGACTATGTGTTCACAGACCGTTAGATAGGGAATTGTGAGTTATCGACCTCGAGGAATTATGTGCTTTGCATGTGCAACTACCGTAGGAAGCGACCAGCAAGTCGGTGCTCTGCATCCACCATGACGTTAAGCGACGCTTGCTGTAACACGGCACTTTTAACTCGCCTTGTAACGAATTTGTCACAGTCGGATTTTGGCCTTAGTCCTCCCAGCAGACCGTCTCTCAAGCAGATATTTATAACCCAAGATGGTCACCTTTTAACCTATATTCCGTTTGGGTAAGTCCATTTTGTTGCTTTATTCGTAAGCCCGTACTAATGCTTTGGCACAACCGCCTCCGATCATTCACGGACATGTACATGCTTGCAGGACGGAGTGCTATCTAATGTCCGAGCGTTGGTAGGTCGTTTAAAACTTTGGGTTGCACCAGTGCCAAACAAGCCATAAGACCGCTGATTGGGTGTGACATTACCGTGTTTTAGCTCCTCCCCCCACTGGTGCCGTTCGCTAGGTGTGTCTGGTTGTCCACTTACTCAAACTGAACTCTTCACCCAATCGCACCACTTGTTTGGACAACCTTGTGCCACTAAGCTGCGTGGACGTATCTTCGGTGTAGTACCCGTTACCGAATGAAGGCTAGGAAGCCTACGCGTGTTCAGCACACACCACCAACTCCTACATCCATGCAAGTGTTATTATATCTACCGTCATAGGCTGATTTAGGCTAGCTCAATTCCAAGGGTACTGCGCTCGCTTGGTGCGGCGGAAAGATAACGGATGCGGTTCAATTTAGTTGAATTTTTTCTATTGGCTGGCGGATGACAAACAAAATCTTATGAAGCAATTCAATTGCACTATGAATAAAATCAATCGGGAGATGTTGTAGTCGATTGAGCCGTCAAAGTACCAAATTGTTCAAGATACTGGGATCCGATTCCATAAGTTGAAAGCTGTGGAATTTAAGAATGAAAAATTGGCAATTCTTTTACCGATGCAGATGTGGTCATCTTCGGCGAATTTTCTGTGGTTTAGCCAATTAATCAATCATTAACATCCGTACATCAGCCATTTGAACAAATGCTTCGCTGCCATAGAAACATGATGACCTATGAACTAAAGAATAACAAGAGGGAGAGAAGGGTGACTTACCTGAAAAGCTTAATGCCCCTAAGCAGCATTCAGTTTCAAGGAGCCTACACCTTGATTGTACAACACATCTTCACAAACAGCTAGCTACCGTGCAAAAATAAAACGGCATCGGCGAGACAGCTTCCTTGCGGCTTTCACTGCCACGCGTCATAATCAGTCATTACCCCGCAGATAACTCAGCACCAAACACACTTTAAACAGGCAATCTGATTAGGAGACGGCAGCAGACGCGCCACTGGTGTTGGTTGCGGGCCATGTCCTGTAAAGTCTCGAGCCAAGCACAAGTCGAGTCACGTGGACTCCAGCCCGGAGGACGAGACGGACAAACGGCACATAGTTTGGTCGTTACTAACTTTATTTTCCGCTGCCAAGTCAACTTCTGTCCACTTCGAGGCTTGCGCCTTCCTACACATGCCAGACTAAACAAGGCCCTCCTAGGTAAGCGGTGACCAGGCATACGTAGCACGTGTCCGAGCCAACGCAACTTATCCAGTGCTATCTGTTGTTCTAGGGAAATAGCATGATTATCACTACCTAGTACTCGCCTACGCACATCATTGTTGCGGACACGCTGGTGCCATTCGACACCAGCAATGCTTCACAGACAACGATGATCAAAGACATGAAGGCGCCTCAGATCTTCAGACCGAAGGGACCAAGTCTCATTACTATAGAGCAGAACGGCCCTCACTGTGGTCCTGTATACACGGTCTTTCAGACAGAGGGAAATCCCCTTCTGTCACCGAAGATGCCGCGGTTTCAAGTACGCAATTTTGGTCTTTGCAATGATTGCTTGACTTCAGTTTCTATGCGCCCATTGTTGCTGATGCAGCCACGCAGATAAGTGAATTGATCAATCACCTCGAGTTCATCGTTAGCAAGGGTCAAGGGGTCACAAAGTGACTGGTGGTCTTGCAGCAACACTTTGCACTTTGAAGGTGCGAAGCGCATACCAAATAATGGGTCCACTCTAGACAGGCTATTCATGATTGATTGTGTCGACGCAACATCGTCGAAAAACAAGACGACCTTGTCCGCATAATCAAGATCAACTAATCTTTTAGCAGGTAGGACATTACCGTCGACATTGGGCGATTCCATAAGGGAACACTCCATGACAGCGTCCATGACGAAGTCAAATCAAAAGCGAGGTCGGACAAAATTGGCGAACGTCACTTGTTGTCGGAGAGCTATCCGACAGGTCACCGTAGACCCGGACGCTGTCTGTAGTGTTCGAGTATAGAGCACGTAGGATGTTCACCTATTTCGTAGGAACACCTCTCCACGCAAGTATTTTGAACAGAATGCATCGATCGACTGAATCGAACGCATTCTTTAAATCAAGGAACACAGCTATTGTCGGTCTGCTGTATGCGTGGTGCTGCTCTAGCACCTGCCGCAAAGTAAATATATAGTCTACACGGGTAACTTCTGGGCGAAAACCTGCCTGCCCTCGCCTAATCCGAGAATCCCGTTACACAGTGAGGCGACGAACTGTGGTTATAACAGTCTGTGCGACTGCCCTACTTGTATATTGCCACTATACTCGATTCGCATCAATTAGCCGGGACAGACTATTCCTTCCGGATACGTTCGATTAGGGAGCTCTGTGCTTTGCAGGGGACTTCACCTCTATCTTTAAACAGTGCAAGTTGGAGGGCATCCGGACCATCGGCAGGAAACCGATTGTGAGCTGTGATTGCGTTTCGCACCCCGGCCTCCGACGGAGGCTCTAAACTAACCGTCCAAGACTCGTCCTGCACCATCTGAATTGGAATAGGTCCGGGAGCAGAGGGCCAGCTAAACTGACCTTAAAAGCGTTCTGCCCAACGAGCCGTACTGCGCTTTTATTTTGTATCAGGACACTCGCGCTGTCTCTGTTTGTCTCACTGACGTCTGGTTTCCTGGGACGAGTGGTGCGGATCAGCTGGAAGAGCTTGCGGTAATTGCCTACTGCTCCTGTCTGCTTGATTTCTTGAGACCTACTGGTCCACCGGACTTCCTTATCGGCACTTAGGCTCCACTTATTTTGCGCCTAATATCCCGTCTGGTCACGTTGTGCTTAGAGCCAGCAGAGAGGTTTCTTCTGGATTCCGACAGGTTCACTGACCTCTCGGATATCCAGTGACTGGTGCGGCGATTATTGACATTGTCACAAGCAGAGGCTCCAGCGCCGTGCATGATGGCCGAGATCCTATTCCACTGAAGCTCAGTATCCTTAGAACAAGACGGCGAGAGTTCGGTACGCAGTGCGTCTTGATAGGCTTGTCTTACCGAGGGCTGAGACGGTTTCTCAGATGCCAACCGGAGGAAAGGCTTGTTGCACCTCCCGGCAAAGTTCATGGAGAAACGATAGCGTACCAAGGCATGATCAGAGTCGACACAGGTATTCCAGTATGAGCGACAATTCAGGATGGAACCACGCAACCTGTAACTTATGACAATGTGTCAATTTGGATCCATTGCTGGCCAGCTACACGAAGAAGTCAAGTGACACTTCGGCGCCTACTGTGTCTAAAAGCAGTGCTACTAAGAAACAACTGGTGCTCTGCACACAGTTGCAGCAGACGCTCATCATTGTCAGTCCGTTTGGAGTTAAGTCCATAATTACCACCCAGCTGAGCTTCTGAATAGCTCAGACTCCCTACTTGGGCGTTCATATCCCCTGCAAGTGCGATAATATCTGAACTAGTAGCACTGCGTAATAGCGCGTTCAGTTCGTGATAGACTGGGTCTTTGACAGCATTAGAACTGCAGTCGGTTGGAGTATAAGCAGAAATCACAAACAAACAACGTTTTGTATTACTTCGTAAATCCACTTTAGCTGATGTCCTCAAACGGGTTGCACATAAACGGCTGTTCACCGGAATCCAATCAAGCAACGATGACTCAGCCTTGGAGCTGAGAATGATACCTACACCAGCTTGACCCGTGAGTGCTGCATCGGCGTCTCCGGATGCGTGTAACCAATAACGAGATGATAAGTCGGGTGCAGTTAATTCAGTAACCCCGTTCGGTTCATTTATCCTAGTTTCGGACACACAACACACACCAATACCCAGTGTGTCCAAAGGTGCGTGCGAGTGCAGCCTGCTGACCTGTTTGTCTTAGAGTGCGAACGTTGAATGTCGCCATGGAAACGGGATATCTTTTCTTATAGGGGACTTTTGCCGATAAGCTTCCGACAGGTGCTGTGGGATTGTGGCTGCAGATGGTTCTACTCCAGTGTCACTTTGGTTGCTGTCAATTAAGCTGGGATTTGTAGAAGGAAGGTTAGTAATGGGGGTCAGGATAGGAGTAAGAGAAACAGGTGGAAAAGAAAGAAGAGAGACGTCAGCAGTAGCATGTTTTCGCTTATCCGCCCTGCTGTATGCATCAGATAAAGCGACCCTAGAGAACCTGCGCGACGGCCGATGTAGGATGAATATTATGTATGTAAAAATATGTCATGGTTGTACGTGGGCTCAGATACTGCCAGGACGCCCAGACCTAGTTTAGTGAGACTTTTGATAATAAAATGAAATAATTTCACAAATATTTGTTAAGATTTCTCGTCGATATCTTGATATTATTTGGTAAGTTAAGATTGATCGTTATGTGAGAGTTATAATCAAAATGCTTTTCCACGATTACGGCGCCTTGGCTTCATCTCAACCACTTGGGACGCAGTGAAAGGCGTCGCTTGCAAAACTTACTTGCAATAGTCAACTGGCCATATGTCACTGAAGGACGATTTTGCTAGACAAATCCGAGCAACTTACATAACCACACTGACGATGCCACCCCGTTTGTTGGCGAAACGTATGCAACCACTTAATGAAGCTCGTCGAAGCAATCCACAAATGAACAGCCAACCAAAACTTCCAGTGATTCAAATCATTTCGATCATCTAAGAACATTGAATTTGGCTTCGTTTATCAAAATTCGCCCAACCCACAGCGAAAACTTTGATAATTTCGGTGCTGCTTTATTCCATATGGGATCTTTCTGCTGTTGTCCTGTCAGCAAAACTCAGCTGAATTCTTCTCAAACAAAAATTGCCGGAGACTCACGTAGAACTTGTTTTAAAACCTGATGTTATGGGGTCCTGGGAGAACACCGCTGGGTTGAAGATCTTTGATCGACATTCAATCACTCATTGTAACTTAAAGTGCTTAATAGCAAGAGGAGGGGTGGAGTATATTCCACTTAGCTACTTGCTATTTGGCTACTAGTACACTAGTAGCTATTGATTGTTTTATTTGATAGGCAGATCATCGTTGTTACATTTTTAAACAAGATGTATCGCAGTTTTGTTTATAGATAGAGTGTCTTGGTTATTTAAATAATGAAAGACCTAGTTGCGCTCAGTTGACGGAATAGAACAATGTCAAAAAACGGCACGCCCTTAATATTTCCTTCCGATGCAACTAAGCGGTATTTCTTTTATTTAGGTAAGTGTCAATATCGTTAGGAGCATCTACTATCTGGGGCCAAGTGAACGACAAGCGTAATATTTTCAATGTAACTCCAGGTAAGTGGTACGCAAATACGTTTTGATGATAAAGTGATCAGAACCCATTTGCTCTGGCCACATTGTAAAACCTCAAAGCTTTACAAGATGATAAAACAGTGTTTCTCACATTATCAGCACGGGAAGCTGACATTCGTATTCAACGATAATATACGTCTAGTATCTTCTGAGTAACCCCAGGTAAGAGACATTTGAAAACGTTAGTATGGCTTTGGGGAGAAAATACATGTTATTGTACCTTTTACAATGGTGGGAGCTGTCCAAAGCAGCGAAATGCTTTTATATTTTGAACGGCAACTTTCAAAGACAGTATGGTATCCGCTATCCACAGCCAAATGAAGCAAGGGTCTATTCTCGAGACGGTTGTAAACAACCTGTCCTCCTGCATAATTTGCATCTAAATCTGCTGATTTATCTTTACGAGGACCAACGTTTTGTTATCATTCCATTCGGCTTCGCAAAACTTTCTTATTACTTTTCATCTTTTTGGACAACGATCCGCGGAACACCACCAAACCGCGTTTTAGCTATTTCAAAGTTCTCAATGTTTGAAGCTGCGCCTAGAATTGCATTCTCTTATTGTCTTACAAGAACTCTAGTGGTCTTATTCCGAAGACTACTTAGAGCGCTTTCCAATAGTCTTATTAGCGTTCCTTCAAGTCGATTTACAAAGCGATACTTGGCAATTTGGCCCGTCCTCGAGACAGCAACTGCATTCACTCTACCCTGGATCTCGCGGACTGCCCGCAGCCCATCCACTTAAAGGCCGGATCGATAACACGCGCGTCGCTCTGTCAATCCCAGGAACGTGTGACTCATCGGGAGACAATGCGAAAAGGTCTGACGCTGTCGGACCGACAGACGAAAAATCTTTGAATTTAACTTAGTGACTATTGCAATGGATAAGTGGCGTGAGTTCAGAAAGGGTGCGTCTTTATCGTTGGATGCCTACTAACATTGTAGTAATGTATGCTGATCTATAGTTGACCTATTCCACCTTGAGTATTGAGGAGTCTTTACAATATATCACCACCTACCGCTGTCATTCTTGGTTCGCTCTCCAAATACTGACTGTGGTCATATGCCCTCAGCAAATCTATTCATTCTAGACAAGTGAAAACGTGAATAAGCGAGGCACTAATACCACTTTTCGGTCAACTTGACTCGTTGGGCGAGATAAATAAGCTGAACAACATAAGAGTTACTATGAGGGGCAAACAAGTTGGTAGTTACTCAAGTACTTTGAGTCGGGCGTGTGAAGCTCACTTGCATAAGTGTGTAGCTGCGTGCGTAGCCAAGCGTCTTCAGTCAAGATAGCCTCGGACGCACATAGCAGTGCGCACCATAAGTCAAATGGGTGAACGTAGGACGACTCAGCCCTTACGTGCTCCAACGTCGTCGGCCGATACACCATATGCGTCTGTGTTTCTCAGTCCAAAGAATCAAATCCTAATAATGAGGCGGGCGTAGACGTTGGTACTATATTTGGTGGAGGATAACAAGCCTCAGAGAAATAAGTTTGTTGTGTGATTGTGAGCGTGCAGTTTAGGTAAACGCAATGGTGGGAGGGGGATCTGTTGCAGTCATTTAATAGAGATGAAGTACATAATCCTAAAAGGGTACGAGGAAGGAGACAATTGGAAACATATTGCTTGCACACTGAAGATGAAGGTACAAGCTTGTGGCAACTGGAGACGTGTGTACGAATCCACGGAAACGACGAGGCAGCACGAGAGAGAATGCCGCATAGCACTGGGAGAAGGCCACATCGACTCTCTGGCGGAATGGGTTTCTGCGGAGCCTACCGTTGCCTTTGAACTTATTCGTTTGCGGTGGTAGGCTGAGTTCTAAATTGCAGTAAGTACCAGAACCGTCTCATGGTATTGGATGGAAGAATGATAACGAGGAAAAAGGATGCACACCATAAACACTCTGGTGAAGAGAAAGCGACAAAGTTCGTTCGTGTTACAGCTCATGATTTACGATTCGGAAGAACGGTAACCGGTGTTGATGGATGAGACCAACTTCAACCTACTTTAGGCTCTCAAGAAGTGTTAGCCGAGCACAGTGTACGGTAGCTAACAGCCGGAGACCGAATGTTCATCTTCACAGCGCCTTGACACAGAGCGGTCTGATAGCACGTTCGGTTTTGAGAGGAAGTTACAACAAGCAAAGGTGCGCTCGTCGGCTGTGACAAGTGCTTGATATTAACGGAGCAGGTTTTTGGAAAGTTGCCTTTCATATTAAGACAACACGCCCTGACATGTGCAACTGGAGCACTTTCGCTTGGATGACCCGTACCGTTCTGGGAGACTTGAGCCGTAGTTTCCGTCACACAATTCCATAGAGGGAATCTGGAGCATAATAAAACCTCATGTAAGATAGACAACGAGGGGCCGACACTCCGAAATGCTCCTGAGGGACCCTGAAGGCTTTCTTAGTAAAAGCGAGTGGCGGATTCGCTTTTAGGAGCACGCGGTGTCGGAAGCGCGGAGCTTATTGATTCAGCAGCAATGCAAATAACCGCTTCAGCATGTCAGTAGGAATTATGGACGTGTTGTTCATTTGGCTGATCTGTAAAAATTTTCGATGGCCGTAAACCATCTGTTTTAAGCGTGTTTCGTTCTTACTTATATTCTTGGGTCAGTATGCAACTTATATCCGATAGACGCAGCTAACTCTCCATTCGCGGAAACATCGTCAAGTTCTGGGATAGTCGTGCGCATGGTAGCGTAGCATATGCGTTTTAGTTGCCGCGTTGTGGAAAAGCCAGGCAACAGCTTGCTATATTGGTGCCTCCCTAACACAGTTGTGTGGCCGGCATAAAGTATTTACCGCCTGTCGCTGTTTGTGTTTAGAGAGACAGAGGATATGGATCTTGATAAGGACATACTAAATAAGAAAGCTGAACTACGCAAACCTGATCGACCTGCGTAATGTGTGTGGCCATTTGCCGAATTGCTTACGCCACGCAGGCGGCAGGACGCTTCTTGAAAATGAGCAAGGATGGTCAATGCGGAAACCCAGAACAAGTAGAGAAAGCGCAACTAACGTTCACCGCGGTCCGTTGGGATAGATGTTCTGCTCGGTATTTGTCATTTGCTGACTGCATTCCAACACAACACAGGGTTACGGTAAGATGCCTCGAAGCGGCAAATCACATGAACTCGCTTCGGCTAATCACACCTACTCGTCAGGTAGTAGAGCTGCACGGGCAGGAATGGTTCCGCATAACGTTCAGATACCATTTGTCAAATCACAGATAATTTAGCATGTGGAAGTGGCTGTTTTACTTCATCCCAATTTCAAGTGTGTAAGAGATGCGGTAATTGACGCGCACTTACTTCGACCATATCGCGTGCACGTTTTCGTCATGCATTTACACACCTCAGGCTCGGTTCACTGTCGCCAGCTATGACAACGCCGTGCAACTCACCACGAGACATAAACCAGATGCACCATCAATCCACCTCCGACGCTTACTAAGTGTTTTCAGTTAAAGTGTCCAGCCGCTTATGCACTAGCTACTTTGTCCTACGGCCCCCTCGGTTTTTGACGACTCAACATAGGTCCGGATACGGTCGACCTATGAACCCTCCAGCAGGCATATTATACTGGGCGAGTGATTCGCCGAAACTAAGTTTTCGTGTTTTTCACGCGAACATGAGCTGTTACTTTACGTCCTTAATTGCAATTGGCTAAAATCGCGCATGGGTTACTGGTACACATTCAACCATGCACTTTTCAACAGGAACAGCATGTGACATCGTAGTTAACCTGGTAATGCAGGTCAGTCGTAAGCGGTTTGGTTTTCAGTGCACTCAGTTTGAGTTTAGATGAGCGACTATCGATGATTGAGCAATTAGGTCGTTCCTGGACGCACAACACGTGATCGTGCTTAATGAGGGGTTTTGCATTCTGTATACGATGAGATGGCTGTTCCGTTTTGACTACATTTAGTTGTTTCGTTTGCAGAGGCGTAGCATGGTGAGGGCGAGGGTGGCGGTCCGCCACGGGCGACTCGTGACAGGGGACGACGTTTCTATTACCGTCGAATGTTCGATACAAACTAATGAAGGGTAGTATCTAGTAATATCTGTTAAACTGTGGGTTAAATATGTTGTTACTCTGTAGAACCACCATATCATTTGCGTCATGTGTCACCTGTGCAAACGTTCATACTAGTGATCCTCTTACTTGTTCCATAGTGGTCACAAAAGCCACATTTGCTGCAGTGTCCCAAACGATCGTCCATTTCATAGAAAACTACTGTGCACTTAACCATGAGTTGGTTATGTGGCTATCGCGCGCTTATTATGTCCTCAGTCAGGGCGAACACTCTACCACCGCCTTGGGCGGCAAAAGTAGTTGCGTCATGGACTGCTGGATTTAAACAAAAATGGAAAACTATGCTCCTGAGACCTCCTGTGTAGTAGTATCAAGCTACAGCTAATCCCCTTTAGAGTGCAAACTTTCAGTTGGTTGCACATTACCTACATCAACAGATCTATGTCTGCGAAATTGAAGCTGTTCGAACTTTTGCGATCTGATTATACATGGATGTATTTCATTGGCCATTCTATTACTTTAATCGCATGTCATATGTAGAACGGATAGAGATTAAGAACGGACTTTATTTTGTAAGATCGTGAGATGAAGTATTGTCAGCCGATCGAAAAGAAGACAGGTTGCTTAAGCAGGATCGGCTCAGTCTGTGCATTCGCTAGTTTACTAATTACCTCTGAAAAATGTGGGTTGTTTCCACACTAAGTTGTTTCGGCCAGCTGAGTGCATGCATCTTTTGGGATATTACTTGCATCGACACGGCGTTTTTGAGTGACGAGTTCCAAGTGATATGGGGGCTCATGTGAGCCATAAGCGCAGAATTCAATTCAGTTTTGAAAATGTTGATAAAGTAAGCCGAGGTAACTTACACCCGAGGCGTTTACGGTCGGTTACAGATAGCGACAACGATAGTAGAGAGATAGTCATCTCCAGGAATTTCCCTCAAATGATTTTGAATACAGTAGGCTTGGTGTGCAGTTAAGGTTGTCACGGCAAGCCGCATGAGCGGGGACTCCATCAAATTCGCAATGGGCCATGGGCTAGCAGTAGTTTTCATTTTTGGTTTGAAATTGTAAGAGCTGGTTAATTAATTGACCTGTGGTTTGCATAATGCGGTCAGTTTCAGCCCCCACTCAAGGGCGATTGTCATAGGATTCCGTGGGCAGGAATAACAGGTACGTCGTACTCGCTGAATGGGTTTTCGTAAATATCACAGCCGTCTGGTGTGTTTGAAATTAGGAAATAAGTAATCACTGCTTTCCACCGCAGGTCCCATTTCCCCCACCATCCGCTTCTCCTGGTAAGATAGGTGATGAGGAATGCCGCACTGCGTTAGCTGCACAGCCAGCCTTCTTGCCCACGATACTTGTGTGTGCATGTTCCAGGTTTCCACGGTATAAACAGCGCTCAGTTCCATAACGACCTGTTAGTGTGTAGTCGGCCACCCCATGCAGCACTGCAGCTGCCATTGTGTTTGACGCCAGTGAGCTTCCTGAGGTCGGTCATGCATGATAGCCACGCATCGTGTAGGCACAGACCGAGTGTGTGCGGAGGGCATGAGCTCATTCGCGTGTTGAGCCCTTGTGTTCAACAACAGGGACATCCACTTGATCCACGGCTCTGCGGAAGCAATGCCCAAGTGGTGAAGTGATGGTGGCCACGTGTGTATCTGAATGAACCCTAAAATATGTCATCAGCATCTGCCCTTATGAGCAAATGTGGCTACGTACCGTAGACATAGATGAGAAGGTCTGTCTGCGCAACGTGTGCGGTACATTAAGGCATGACGTGATGACTGAATTTGGCTACTCATCTAAAGTCAAATGTGAACTGATGACGAGGCGCATGCGGCACGCGACGTGCTGTGGTTACGTTTAAGCCCGCACTGTGCAATCGTAACACAGCCATGCTTGTAGTAGCCATAATGTGTTAAACGGACACCCATTGAGTTTCAGGACAACGGAAGTTATGTGAATCCTAAGACAAACTTAGTTCCCTCTGTACTCCAGCACTTGCAACTGTTTGCGTTTCAGGGATAAATCGTAGCTCCCGGTGGCAAACGTGTAGGCGATTGCAGCAACATCTACCTATGTTGCTTGAGCGGTTTCTGTTCCCTAGGAAGCTGCGCCACTAGCATAAGTGCAATTAGTACACGACCCAAGATTCTTCATTTCGTGGGTGTAACGTATTCGCTGCAACGAGCACAGTTCTCCTCATAGTCCTTTGATAAGCTTGGCACTGTGCAGCAAACAGATACTGCATCCCAAAGGCGCTACGTGGTGAACGTCCGAGGCGGTCTCTGCATATATCGCCGCAATCGAATTTGCAAAACGAAGCTTATTCTTCGGGATTATGCAATTTCAAACCACCCACCATTGTCAGCTCGACCTAAAAGTCAGTAACCAGGCTTCCCCTTTCTGCGCACGGTAGTTTTATTTGTAACTAAGATTGTGTGCAATTCCCCGCCAGTCAACTAGTCAAATATTCGCAAAACCGTTGTCAGGCAGCTGTAGGTGCACTGCCATTGCCACGCCGACTTAAAATATTTAGCAGGATAACGTGTAGTCGTCTGGCAACTTCAAACCGGAAGCAATATACGCAACCTCACAACAACACCTCTGGTACTCATGAGTCGGGGATTTCGATATAAGCAACTGAGGTTATTCACAGCCAGCTTCCAAAGCTAAAAGTCGTCTCCATGCTCGGATGAGCACTAGACTGCAGTGTCAACCTGTTAGGCATCATCAGTAATGCCCATCCATCGGATCCATCAGGATTCGAACCCACGACCACCAACGTCTTGCACCGCCAGTCAGCAGTTTATGCCACTGGGCCACGGGGGACAGCTTCGGACCGTCATAATTTGCCAGTTAACTGCGATATAGCATGTCTTATCCTCCACTGCCAAGCAAGTAACCTAAACGTAGATTTGTCTTTGTCCATTCAAAAGCGCGATCTAAGCCTTATTGCGGCAGATCGCGATTCTTCTTATTGTTGATCTCACGCTATAAATTGATATCATCAGCAACATACCGGAACTTCGACTCGACGACGTATACAAGCTTGCTGCTACATAACAATATTAAGGTCGGCCACAAAACGTTCAATGTGGTACACCGCAGTCTACATCAGTAGGATCCGAAATTAAGCCCGCACATGAACCTGAAAACGCCGCTGGAGTAAAAAGTTTTCAATCCGCCCGATATCGTATTTCCGCAGCTTTAAAGAAAGATTCTGTGATCTAATCCGTCGAAGGCTTTTGTAACCTCGTGATAGATGACATCAGTGGTAATCCCGATATCGACTTTTCGGTCCAACTGTCACGTGCACTCAGTAGGCTGGCAGCACGTGACCATGGCTGGTGCAGTTCCTGTTGATCTGGCGCTATGATGTTAGATCTGTCTAGGTGGACTCAGTAACGATAACACCATCAACTTTGTAAGCTTTTACAGGAGAATGACTGGGCGATAGTTGGCGGGCTCCGAACGGATATCAAACTTAAAAATTAAGATAATTATACTCCACTTCCAAACGGCAAGCAGCTTCTGTTGATCTAGACATCCTTAAACGAATCTGGATATTAGCTTCAATACGCTCACGGCTACTACTTGAAGTGATTTCGGGGGAATGTTTTCAACTCCAGCGGAACTATGGGTGCCTAAGTATGGCATCTTCCTCAAAACAGTAGCTGAACTTAAGTGGCATGTGTATATACTGTGGCCTGCTTTAAGAGGATATATATGTGACGTGTGTTGATGTTACGTCGGAATATTGAAACATAATGGAGGCGGGAGCTTTGGCTCCATTTTTGGCGGTTTGGGTATATCCAGTTGCTGAGTGGAGAAACAACACGCGTCACTATCCGAAAAACTGTCAATTGAGCGCATGGAATGCTCAATGAGGCAAAAATAATAATGGCACCTAATAAAGGCACAAAGCTATGTTCTCCTAGGATGTTAGCAAAAAGGAATACAAAACGGGGATGAATTTTAAGAATTCAAATGAAGAAAATTGTTAGAAGTTACTATTCTTATGGCACAAGGTTATCTAATATTCTGAGAGCCCATCCTTCGCGGAGCAGGACAGGGGCAGAAAAGTTGTAATAGTGAAGACAGTAAGTAAGCCTGAGCATCTGTACGCTTGTAATCCTATCCAAAGCGTAAATGTCATGACAACTGTAGTGCGATCCATTATTGTACCCAACAAAACACAGTGTCGAAGTATGCTATCGATAGGTCGGTATAGAGCGTCCAGCAAGAATGTAATCAAAAGGTAATAAAGATAGTCTGAGCGTTACGACGAAAAACAAGATAATCAAATTTTCTTGTAAATAAGAAAATCCTGGTGATGAAACAGGGAGATTTTATTCTGCTTTGGGACAAGGGGATCATAGATGGTTCAAAATGAATTAGCAGGATCAGGAACAGAGAGAAGCAAGCGTATGCAAGTGGATTATAAATGAACAGGCAGTTACGGTTGACAGGTGCAGAGCAAGATTAGGTTCATGGGTGTAAAATGAAAATGGAATGCTTTATGATGGCGTAAGCCGCTATGGTTTTTATAGACTGAGTGCGGTCATAAAACAAGAGCGAAGGGTTAACCGAAAATACTCCTGATTAATTGGGATTGAGCACAGAGTGAGGCAAATATGCAACTATCCTTAACCATCATCTCATCCTAAATGTTCCA
Organism: Dicrocoelium dendriticum; assembly: GCA_944474145.2. NCBI lineage: Eukaryota > Metazoa > Platyhelminthes > Trematoda > Plagiorchiida > Dicrocoeliidae > Dicrocoelium > Dicrocoelium dendriticum. The sequence goes on from OX104070.1 coordinate 614,479, forward strand.
TCCTATATCACTCACACATAATAATCGCTATATTTATAAATTGATGGGCAATACTTGTATTAACCCCAGTCATGTCTGACCTGTTTCGTACATTCTGACATGCTCAAATTAGTGCTGCATTTGCTTACAAGGTACTGTTTCGCACCTATAACTCCTTTCATTCCTACTTAGAGGCTTCTGTTCTTCACGCTTACCAGCTATTAGATTTTATTTCTTACCATATTTCTTCTTCTTACCAATTTTTTTACGGACGGATTATCTGCTTTGCTAGTCAGAACACCAAGAACCATCGATCGTTTTCTCGCTTTCTGTCTACCTCCAATGCTCTGATATTTCTCCCTTGTAAGATCGTCCACACACCGTTATACTCCTTGCATCCCTAATGACAGGCTGCTCTTCATTACACGCTTACCACTACCGATGTTCATTCCCATTTTTATTCACTCACTATTTCTTTTCGTTGGACAGCTGTTCGACAACCTGTGGCAGTACCCTAGTCATGTCTGACCTGCCTGTTGCCTTCTGGCAGGTCCCAAGTTCTTTGTAACAATTATACTAAGGTATACTTCACTAGCAAAGATTCGCCTTATCCATTCCCACTTTTGCTTAGACCTTCTATCCATATCGGACTATTCCTCTTCCCTAACTGTTATTTAATTATTCCCCCTACTGCTTGTTTATCCTAGCATGCCTGTAGCCTGTTAGGAGACACCTGTTAATGGAGACGTGTTGACAGTTCAGCCCACAATTCTGTGAATGCTGCCTTTCGAAACCGAACATAACAATTGGGTTCGGCTATTTTCATTTTAGAAAGAACTTTCTCTAGCATTTCATATAGCTCATGGTAATATGGTGTACATACTATACATAACTCGCCAGGAGGGATTGCTATCAACTTCCTCACAATCAATTCATTTAGCTGTGTCAATATTTGGTGCATACTTTACCTATAATACCAGTGTAAATTGTTGCTAAACTTAATTTCCTTACATCGAAATTTAGTGTAGTTTGAAGTATTACTTTCGACTATAATAGCTTATTCGGAGATCAACTGATGAATTTCGCTTATATGACCTGATTTTGACACAACCGCATGCCCATCATTTTGAGGGCCTGAATAATTGGCTTGGACCTTTAGTACCTTCGTAAGAAGACATTTACGACCATTACCTACTACACCTTTAAGGATTGCCACTAAATTGCTTTCGCTTGTACAGGAATTTTGTATGAGATGAACTATGGCGTTTGACCATACTTATGAGCAAAATAGCACCAGCAACAGTTTACATTCTTGTAGCCAACTTGGCGCACTTAGTAGCAAGAAACCTTTTAAGCACTTCCATTCAAGTTGTCATCAAACACCTCCAGTGGTAAACTTATAACCCAATGTATCTCGTGCTATATTCCACAGAGTCTGCTTCTTCATTCCGTTTGGAAATTATTGAGAAAACCTGTAGCTCAAGGTGTGGATGAGAAGATTGTCCTGTCCTCCGAATTGGATATATCTGTTGCAGACTTTTCGTTACCAAACTAGGCAACATCTTCAGTGCGGCTATTCAGTCTTGATTCACGGTCCCGCAAACCAATGTCAGATTAGAGTGACTATTAATTGTTGCCCGCTTCGAATGTCAGCCTTCGATCTGTTCACGTGAGTCGGTCGAGTGGGCACCTCTTCTCCTTGTCGATCTGATGCCTAATGCCGGCTTAACCTGCAGAGCTTCATAAACACCCACCAACTCCAGGTGTTTATTAATGGAGTTCCGGCCAGAATGCCAGGCCTCGAGGGACTCAAGCGTTCTGCGGTTTCTTGCTCTTCCAACTATTTCAACGTTCTCCAGATCAAACTGATGGTTCTGGACATATATGTGTACTGACAGTAAGGATTTTTCATCGTGGCGGCGGATGGCCAGACTATGTTCGTGCAGTCTTGTGCCAAGTTTTCTTCCAGTCTGGCCCATATAGTACATGTCACAGTTCTTGCAGGAAATTTTGTTAACTACACCCGATGTTTCTTCCTTAGAGAGTTTCTCCTTCAGCTTAAAAAGTTTACTTCGTATGGTTTCCTTTGCTTCGTGTGCAGCCGTTATCCCGTGAAGCATTAGAAGCTTCGTTGCCACGATTAAAAATCCTTAATGTCAGTACCCATGGACGTCCAGAGCGATCAGTTCGATCTGGAGAACGTTGAAATAGTTGGAAGAGCAAGAATCCGCAGAGCGCGTGAGTTCCTGGAGGCCTGGCATTCTGGCCGGAACTCAATCAACAAACACCTGGAGCTGGAGGGTGTTTATGATGCTCTGCAGGTTAAGCCAGCATTAGGCACCAGATAGACAAGAAGAAGAGGTGCCCACATGACGGACACGTGAACCGATCGAAGGCTGATATTCGAAGCAGGCAACAATCAATAGTCATTCGGATCTGACACTGGTTTGCGAAACCGCGAATCAGGACTGAATAGCCGCACTGAAGATGTTGTCTAGTTTGGCAACGAAACGTCTGCAACCCAAATGCCCGGCTCGAAGAACAGGACAATCCTCTCATCAACACCCCGAGGTACAACGTTGCTCTACTCTACTGCAAATCATTTTCCGCTACATGAATATCCATTTTAAGGATATATTACAAAAAACGGAAGAGCGGTTTCAACGTTTTCCAACTAGTTGAAGTATTTCTCCTTCTTCGCTTGGCACAATCATACCTAATTTGGCTAATGCTTCTGTGGCATGAAGCTCTACAACTAATTAATGCGCTACAAAACCATTCACATCCACTTATGCCCGATTCGGATTTAACTGCACACAAGCTGTGTAACCCACTTGGAATGCACTTTACAATTTAGGAAGCACCAAACTTTATCTCCTCAGTTGCTTCAAAAACGTGCTTTCGATCCGCCTGCACCACTGCGAAGCACTTATGCGTTGTCAAAATATAAACATTCCACACGATGGACGTCTAGCGCTTAGGAACATTTGTCATTACCGATGCCCGTACAGTCGAAACCGTGGTGTCTTTTCTTCTTTCTAAATCAACTTATGACCTTTGTATTGCACCAACATGCACTTCACTGATCATGCCAACACAGGCGTGCCTTCTTGCATCGATGAAAATAAAAGTTTATAAGTGGAATGATTGACCAGGTACGTCTGAAAACTTCGGTGAATGGGAGCACTTGTTAAAAACCGTGTTAATTAACATCAGATGCGCGCACACGCACATATTGAACGTTATGTCTACAAACTTATTGATCGTACAAATCGTGGAAGCAAAGCAGTGGCACACTGTGCAATCAAGGTAACGGGATCCGTCTGAGAATTTGTGTCATCGTACAATGGTAGGCTGCATGGAGCAAGAGGTCAAGGTAAAGTGGCCTGCAAACAAGCCACTACGGCCAAGGAGACTCATGAAATGTCAGGAAAAGTGTACCGTGTTAAATTAGTGAGTAGGTAATGTGTGATTCAGCCTTTTAAACGCTTTAAAAAGACAGGTAGGTGCAGAGGATGAGGTGCATTCAGGGTCAAAAACAACAAATAAATAAATAAATTGTATATTCCTCGACGATGCGAGAAGCTGTTCTCTATAAGGAGCAGATCAATTAATGGTACAACTTTTCCATGACATTTCATCAATAAATCTTCAGAGATGAATATGGACGCAATTGCAAATAATGTTACAAGAGTGATCAGAATCGTTCTGCTATTTTTACCTGCCACTGAATCAGGATTCTTCACAATCACATGACAGTTATTTGGGCCGAGAGAAAAAATGTAATGAAAGGGGCTGTTGTCCGAAATGTTATGTGTATATGTTTCAGAAATTTATTCAGACACCATGGATACCGTTTTCGAATGCGTTATCTAGGGACTGTGATGTCCTGAACATCTTAATCACGTTTTGGACGGTTAAATGCTTACTAATAGCAAGCTTAAAATTGCAAAGTGTGTAGCATGTTCTGATAGCACTTGGAAGTTTGTTCCAAATCTTTGAGTATTGGGTTAGAAAGAAACGTTCTCTGATTCTCGTAGTAAATTTTGAAATTATGACCTTTACCTCTTTGTTACGTATTGGGCATCTGCTGTTTAAAGATAAGTGAACACCGCTTTCAGGACTGCGAATTCGAAAATTTATGATTCTGTAAAGAAAACTTAGGTTCAGCTTCATTATCCGAAGCCAAACTGGGTCAAATCCAAATTTATCGCATCGCTCCTTGTATGTCAGCTTTGAGGATTATCCACATAGCTTTTTCGTGAAGCGTCGCTGGACCCTCTCAAGAGCGTACTGGTCAGATTTCCGTAGATTAGACAGTACCATTGAACAGTTTTCCCTACACGGCCATACATATGTTTTGTAAAGGGATATGCGTGATTCCGTGAGGTAAAAATATGGCAGATAAAACCAATGGTCTTCATGACTTTCGAAACTTGGAAGTCATAGTGTTCAGAAAAGTTAAACGTAACTTATATCGCACGCCCAAGTCGCGAATTGTCCTACATTGCGAGATATGGGCACCTTGTAGTAATAAACTGTCTGGCGGTACTTGGCATTTGTACGACAAAATATGACACTTGACCACTGCAAATGACATCTGCCACCGTTGGCACCAGGAGTCAAGGGCGGATAGGTCATCCTAAATGAGACGTACGGCTTCCTGAGTATTTGCACGTGGTTGTGAGTAGACAACTTGAATGTCACCAGCAAAGATAAATGCAACACCATTTCTTATTCTCTGGAATATATAGTTAATATAAATTAGAAAAAGAAGTGGACCAAGAACACTCCCTTGAATTACTCCACTAGTGGTTGATTTCGGTTTGGAGAAATCGTCGCCTATGCGCACAACCTATTGTCTACCAAGTAGATATGAAGACAGCCAAGAGAACATCGGTTCTCCAATGCCTATAGCCTTTAGTTTGTTTAGTAACCTTCTGTGAGGCACTCTACCAAAGGCTTTTTGCATATCCAGGAACAGGATTACGACACTGTTTCCGTTGTCAATTGCAGCCGTTGTGTGGTTTTAAAAGTCAGTCTGGCATGTTGCGCAGGATCGACCTTGCATGAAACCGTGTTGCGAATTGCTGATGATGTTAGCTTTGCTCAAGAATATAAATAGTTTACTTTTCACTATCCTTTCCATTATTCTAGATAGATGGGTGTGTGATTGAAGGGACGAAAAGTTATAACCTCGTGGACAGCGCCATTTTTATGTCTCAGGATAACAACGGAAGTTTTCCATTGAATAGGGTATACTCCGTTGTTAAAAGAGAGTGTAAAGATGTTGAGCAAAAGCAGAAGGAAGTCACTACCACTGCGTTTTATTAAACAAGGGGGGTATCCCATCAGGGCTTGCGCACGTTGAGGAGTATAAGCGAGCGACTTGACTAGTAATTTTTGCTATAGTGAATTCCACTGTGCATAGACCTTCATTATTGAGCGGCGTGAGAAATGCTGGTGTATCTGATGATTCAGTGATCATTGATTCGGCAAAATAAGCACTGAAAGCTTCTCAAATATCACCTGGTGGGTCGTAGAATGTTCCATCAGGCGTGACGATAAAACTGAGATTGTCACTGCAACGCGAACCCCGGGCACGGAATAGTTTGGCTAGCTCAGCTGTGTTGCTAGGGCCATTCAGAGCTTTATATTCTTCCAGAATGAGAGTTTTGTCACGTTGATGCCTCTGTTCTTCCACGAGCTTCGACTGCTGGAATAACAGCGCAAACTCAGCAGTTGACTTGAATTTCCGTCGAATCTTATGAAGCTTTCGCGCTGCCTTCAATGCCTTGCAATTGGATTTAGATTTTATTTGGTAAGCATATTTTAGTGGTATTGTTGAATCGATGCAGAAGCCGATTATACTATAAAACAGGGCTGTCGCATGTTGAGGGGTATGAAGAGAGAAAGAATTTATCCCAATTCATCAAACGAACCAGGTCCTTGAATGGGTCCCAGTTGACAGAATTAAACATACGATAATGCTTTGTTTTCCGTGCATCGCCCATGCGTAGTCTTAGACAGCATTTGATTACGCGACGATCGCTCCCCGGAAATTCATCAAGAACGTTAACACTGATTGTAGGTGTGCCCAATGAAAAAATGAGATCCAGAGTATTGGAAGAAATTCATCACATCTAGGCTCACTCAGACAGCCGTCGCTTGGTGAGGGAGCTACCCTGTCCTCTGCACGGCAGTAACGTGTTAATCAGTGGATAGTGAGCGGCGCTATATCACATCTAGTAACTTATTCACGATGGTCGTTGCCGTCCCCTGTAGCTCAGTGGTCTTAACCACGGACTGGAAACAGTCGAGTTGCGGGTTCGAGCCCAACCAGGGCCCGATGGAATGCACTGCTGACGATTACCGAAAGGATGAAACGCGCGTACAGTGCTTTTCGGGGCGTGTGACGGCTGTCTGAGTGAGCCTAGATGTGATGAATTTCTTCCCATAACATTCAACTCTCCCTACTACTCTTCTGAGATCCAGAGTACTTTCACCTCTGGTAGGTCGGGAGACTTGTTGCTGCCACCATTCATTTGGATACAGGGGATAAGCTTGTGGTATTTCAAAGGAGCGGTTCCTATGGGCCATGAAATCGAAGGCAGATGGAAATCACCTCCAATAAGCTTATTTAAAAATGGTAGGCCAGCGGCGCATTCAAATGCAAGCATCAAAAGTTCTATGTCTTCTTGGCTGCCGTTTGGAGCGCTGTATATACACCCCATAAGCAGCTGTTGCTGATTAACAGATATCGTCAGCCAGAGTGATTCCTGAACATTGTTCAACACTGGGTTATGGAATGTTGCTGCTGTGAGCGAGTTTTTCCGATAAATTACGTAGCCACAAGCGTAATCCCGGAATACTACTAACGATTGTGACGGATGCTTGCGGGGGACCGGCAGCTATCTTTGAGAATTATATCAGAAGACAGCGTGCGCCACATTTTTCAAAGATTTCTAAAAGGGCGTAGGATCTGGAATATAAAGTTGAATTTCTTCCAAAAGAACGCCCATCCGCACACGGGGATCTGCGTGATCTTCCTTTTCACGCAACTCGTGGCTTTTATAGTCCCTAAATAAATAAATAAATTGTATTTGGCTCGACCATGCGAGAAGCCGTTCCCAGAAGGGACGGATCAAATAATGGTACAGCAGTTTCATATCATGGTATAGTAAATTTAAATAATGTGAACACAAAATGAAAATTTGTGTGGCACGAAGCGGTCCAAAATATTTACATTTCTCTTGTTCTATCGTCTGACAAGTTTTTAGCAATCCCATGAGAGTTTAACGCACACGAAAAAAAGAGAGAATAAAGTGCTGCGGGCCAACAAAATAAAACCACTTGTGCAGTTGACCACATGCATTTTTAAGCACCATTAACTCCGTTCTCAAAAGCGTTATCTAAGGACTGTGCTGTTAGAAACATTATTATCACATTTTGAACGGTTAAATGATCTTTTATCGAATGCCTAAACAAACGCATTGTGCAAAAAGTTCTGATAACTCTTGGAAGTTTGTTCCAAAGCTTTGAGCAGTGTATTAAGAAGAAACGCTCCCTAATTCACGTATTGAACTTTGGAATCATGACCGTTGTCTCCTTATTTCGTAGCTCGTATCTAGTGTTAACGGACATATGGACACAGTTAGCATAATTGTGCATGTGATGGTGAATTATTCTGTACAGGAAACACAAGTTCATCTTCATTATCCCTAGCTAAAGTGGGTCAAGTCCAAGTTTTATACTGCGCTCCCTGTAGGTCAGTTTGAAGGAATATCCGCACAGCTTCTTTCTAAAGCGTCGCTGTTCCCTCTCAAGGGCATGCTGATCAGATTTCCGCAGATTCGACTGTAGTAGTGAGCAGTATTCCATGCCAGGTAACACATATGTTTTGTAAAGCCAGATACGGGATTCTGTGAGTTGAAATTTATGACAGATATAGCCAATAGTCTTCATGGCTTTCGAAACTTGGAAGTCACAATGTTCCGAAAAGTTGAAGGTAGTGGAATACCGCACAGCCAAGTCGCGAATCACTTTGCACTGTGATTTATCGTCGGCAGGCGCATTTCTGAATACCACAGAAAGAAGACGAACATTGGTAGATGCGTGCATTTCGTAGCATCTCTTCAGTAACATTATGATAACAGGGAATAAACAAAAGAATAATCAAAACGTGTCACCTAACCAGTCATGTGCACCAGCGTGAACGGCAGCTACAGCCCTTAGAGCATGGCAGCCGAAGATTTATAACCAATGGTTTTTGCACACACACAGGGCCGGTCTCATCCAGTTTCTCGCCACGGCCTCGGCGAATCGCAAGAACCGCTAACTAGGATGACGCAGTAGAATTCGGAAAGCCGAAGCAGCGTTAACCCGATGATTGGACTCCCAAATGTGCCTGCCTATTGATGACGCCGGTGGCTTACGTGAGCTCGGATACGAGACGCTGGTTGCTTGACCTCCGTTGAACCAAGTTGGGCAGGTTTCCTTCACAGTAGAATTCAGAACCCTTTTAATTCCGTCTGGGTTTCTGACTCCGAAGTCACTTACATAGGGAACGAACTGTACTACATTTCAGAAAGGAGGAACGCCCACCGAGACGATTCGGCTGCTGCATCGTATCATCAGCCTGAGTTGCAAGCTCGCTTGTAAGCTTGTAGAAACATGGTTTCTCTCGGAATGTAGTACATTAATCAGTCACCTACGGCCATTTTCTGAAACTGTTGCGCAGGAACAAACACACACCGTCTAACACCAACCACAGGCGCAGTGCCTCAGCTTAATTGGACAGAACACAAACTCAATTCATAAGCCTGATGGAGACTCTCGCTCGTTGGATGTCAGTTCTCGAGGACCTATCCTTGTGTTTTCAAGAGGTTTTCACCAGTTTTTCTATAACGGTCCTTGATCGTACGAAAAAGAATTATAGACAACGTTGCTGAACAGGTTGACAGAAGCCATTGAGGAAATCGCTACAATTGCTCCTCATAAGTATATTTTGAACGTATCAGACCTACCACTTGATGATCTACATTTGGAAGCTTTATCGCCACCTCTTACTTACAAGATCGTGGCTCGTAAATTGATTGACTGTTCGTCGAGGCACAGTTTGAGAATATCTTCCACCAAATGACAGAACTCCAATCAACCAGCAAGAACTTGGCTGCTTGGTTTAAAATCAAGCTGACTGACGTTGTTCAAGTAGTTCTCATGGTTCCAATAAGCGAAATATGTGCGTTAACAAGTAAACACCTGTAAGCAACACGTACACTATAGGATCGTTATATTGAAGCCAGCCAAAGCTTCAGGAGCAGTAGTCTTGAACGAAAACGACTACATTCGGAAGATGCTGGACATACGGTGTGACGACAGCAAGTTTATGCGCATGGATCGGACAGAGAGCCTGTTAGAGGATGAAGCATTACATAACACAGAGTTACTTCTTCTGTATCGTGTCATTACCTTGAGACTTAAAACACCTTGTAGCCGAACGATTTGTCGTCGCTGCAGCTGTACAGGTTGCCATATACCCACAAGATATGGATGTCGCTAAGACCAATTTTATCAATGCTGAACTCCCCATAGCACATATTCGTGCTCTGGCTAGTAGGAATCCTAGCCCCACTTAGGGGCAGCATGATAGTACACGAGGTTTTAAGGATTCCTTCGAAATTATTGCGGATCTCGATCACATAAACAAAGCCGACCAGGTCATGTGTTTTATGGACGTTCAATCGTTTTTCCCTAACGTGCCATTACTCGAAACAGTTGAATACATATGTCCTCTGATTGAGGTCAGAAACTTCCATGAACGAATACTGACAGATCTACTCAAGCAGTCCCCATTACTGTGTACGAAAAACATTGGATTCCGTTTCTAACGGACTACTTGTTTAAAGCACCGGGTTCCCTGTATTGGTCTAAATAATGCAATGAGCCAATGGGTGTTGCAGGATGATATCATTTCGTGCTTTGTTCTCACATACAAACGAACGACATTTAACGAACGCGAAAGGGGAATTCAATGATTTAAATGGTGTCAGAATGGTAATGAAAGGAACATAAGGGTAGAAACTCCAACAGAATCACTACGGTTAAGACAATTGTCACTATCCCCAAGGACATTTGAGGGTGACAGTCAAATGTTTTCTCACACGTAGGCCCGGACGGCTGTGATTAATTGCCACAGCCTCCGCGAGGTTGAGTAAATTGGCGTTTTCATAACGGTAGATAGCCATAAACGTCAAGTTAGCATCAATTCGGTGCCTCGTTTCAAGTTGATATATGGCTATCGAAGAGGCCGGTTATTCGGAGCTTGACTCTCTTATCCCAGCGATTGTTTTGCCACACTTCTAGCATCCTGTTTTGGGATGCGCACACCCATCTGCTTGCGCAGATATCGGTCTGTTCTACCCATGTAACTGCTACGACAGTTACAGACAAAGTTGTAAAAGCAATATGTTGTGGTAGAGACCGTCTGTTTAAGCATATCTGGAGGAGTTGGTAGATTACAGATTGTCTAAATTATAACGCACAGAAACTACGTTAGTTCCCTTCAACAATTTGATAATCACGGAAAGAAGACGAAGGCTGGTAGATGCATACATTTCATATTGTCTCCCCAGTACCATTAGCAATAACCGATATGCATAGATATAGATAACTGTGGGTGCAACCAGACAAGCTTAAGGTGCAGAACGAATTACGGAAGTTCACACTTACGTCAAAGGCAGCATTAGGCTGACAAATAATTGTTTCTGAACACACAAAGCTGGTTTAATCCGGCTTATAGCGTCAGCTTCAGCAAATCGAAGGATGCGGGGATTAGTGTGACATAACACAGCTTAAAATGCTGAGCTCAGCTCTATATGATGACCAGAGTCTAATAGGTGTTTGTCTATGGAGGAAGCCGGTGGGCTGCGCATACACGGAATCTGACGAGGATAGGCAATCTGAGCAAATTCATGTTTTACCCATCTAGGTACATGCTTCTTTCATTTGTGAATTCAGCCTTCCATTAGTTCTGCCTATGTAACTCTTTCCGCAGTCACATACGGTACGCGTTGGCCTAATGTGCTGAACTTTGTTCCTTGGAGGTACGGGCGAATTTCGTGTTCAGTTGTCGTCATCAACCGAATTGGAAATTTGTCCATACTACCAGCGAAGAAAGCTCAGTCTACTTGGGCCAACTCACACTGTGTATACCAATATGTATGTGACTGCGGAAACAGTTACAAAGGCAGAACTAATGGAACGCTGAATTCACAAATGAAAGAAGCATGTACCTAGATAGGTAAAACATGAAGTTGCTCAGATTGCCTATCTTCGTCAGATTCCATGTTCGCGCAGACCACCAGCTTTCTCGACAGGCAAACTATAAGACTCTGGTTATTAGATAGAGCTGGTCTCTGTTATGTCACACTAATCCCCGCTTCCTTCGTTTGCTGTGGCTTTCGCTATAAGCCGGATTAAGCCAGCCTTGTTTATTCAGAAACAGTTATTTGTCAGCCTAAAGCTGCTTTGAATGTTGGGGTGAACTTCCGTCATTCCTTATGTACCTTAAGCTTGTCTGGTTGCACGCGCTGTTAGCCATATTTATGCATATCGGTTATTGTTAATGATACTGAGGAGACGATAAGAAATGCTTGCATCTATCAGCATTAGTCTTCTTTCTGTGCTTTTCGAATCATTTAGATCATTGATTTCCTTTTTCCTGATGGTCAAATATCGCTCGTTTGCATTTGATCAAAAAGAGCGAAATGATTTCATCATGCAACACCCTTCTTCTCATTGTATTATTTAGACCTTTTATTATCAAGTCAACGGAGCGACTATGAGCAGAATTCTGGGACCTGTAATAGCCCATACTTTTATGATAATTCTTGAAAGGAAATTGAGCGGGGTGATTTGAAACTGGTTTTCTACAAGCGGTATGTTGATGACATACTCGTGTTCAATATTATCCAGAATACGAACAGAATGCCTGGCCAAAGAGCTAAAGAGCCACCATAACCATTTGAAAGTTAATCGTAAACGCAAGTCAATTAATCGCCGTCTGTTTGTAGACATTCTCATAGGCGGAAGGGATGCCTGGCTCATTAGGCTGTCTGTAGTCCGAATGCTGACATCCTCCGGTCGATACTTGCACTTTATGAGCTTCACACCAATGGGTTGCAAATGTGTGCTGTTGAAGACTTTGTTTTCTCGTGCCGGGCGAATTTGTTCAACTTATTTTCTGGCTGAGGAAATGGAGACTAGTACCAGAACACTTGTGGAAAACGGTTACTTTAAACGTTTCATCGAGAAACACCGTCACGTCAGGCAGCCGAAGGAAATGGTGTTGACAGCACCTTAGAAAAAGGTTAACATCGGAATACCGTTCAAGGGCAAAACCGTCACAATGTGGACAGCCAAGCGTTTATTCTCTGCAATACAGAGAACCTAATGCGACGATGACGCGGTCGCAATTAGCAGAAGCCAGAAGTCGTTGTTACATTCAGTCAAGGAAGAGGAACCCATCGGTGCCAAATCCCATTTTATTTATCAATTTTTATGCGGCTGCGGAGTCAGTAACACATCATCCTCATCATCCTGATACATGTTAGCTAGAGGTGGGGAACACCTCAGCTATTTTGTCGCAATACATAGAAAAAGAATAAAAGCAACTGATACAAGCCAGCTGAGCTACCGGTAACGGATGGGCATCGTTCCGGTAAGCTACCAGCCAGCTAATCTGCATAAAAAACTTACTATGCAAAAGTATATAAGATTAAATAATGAGATTGTGATTAGAGGGGGAGGCTAAGAGGGTTGGGGTGCGACAAAGAAACTCACAGCACGAACGCCACTGAGGTCGGCTCCTAGCCATATCAGCATGTGTGTCCAAGCAAACGTGTTCATGGTCTTTCGGACCCCAACCAGGGAGCCCAGAAGCTCTAACCGAGGCCAGCTCAGAAGTGAGGGCCTTCATACCTCTCAGCAACACAGTCAGAATTAAAGGGGTACTGAATTCCGGAGTAAAGTAACACCTGCTCAGCTAGGTTCAACGGAGGTCAACCAACCATCATCCAGTATCCGAGCTCATGTAATCCACCTGCGTCATTAATAGGCAGACACATTTGAGAGTCCAATCGTCGGGTTAAGCCTGCATCGACGTTTCGGATTCTTCTGCGTCATCCTAGTTGGCGGTTCTTACGATTCACCGAGACTGTGGCGGGAAAATGGATGAGACCGGCGCTGTGTGTGTGCAACAACAATTGGTTGTAAATGTTCGGCTTCTAAAAGTTGTAGCCGCGATTCACGCTCGTGCGCCTGACTGGTCAATTGACACCCTTTGCTTATTCTCTTGTTTATTCCCTGTTAGCAGCTTGTCTTCATGGACTGCATGGTAGCCGTGGTACTGGAACAGAGACCAAGAACAATTGAATTGAAGGGGCTAGAGGACAGACGGTTAAGTAAGTTCTACATAAGTTTCGGTTAAGTGACAGATGATTTATGGTCATTGGAACTCATTAACTGGTTAAATCCTCCAGACGAAAACAATTTTAATGTTTTACAAACTAAGCCAGTGATTATCAGTAGTTTATCTATAGGGATGAATGCATTTTACGAAGAAAACTTTTGGTTGGTTTAGTGTTGTTCTTTGATGATCATAACAAATTTAAGATTTTCTTGGTATGTCATCTTATCCGCAAAAAGATTTTACCTCTCACGTGAATGTGGCTAGATTTGCATTGAATATTCGTCGACAAAAATCTTGTTGCTTATGTGTTAATTGAACGAAAGAGAACGACCATAAGTTGCAAAACGCAGCTTATTTAAATCTGCGGAAAATTTTCGGTCTGCACTATAGCAAAGCTAGTATCTCGCCGTTAAGCAAAATAATTGTCCTATGGGAGTTAGTAGGATAAGTCACTTTTACCTGATTTATATTGTGGGTGGTAATATTTACCAGAAATCATTAGAAATGGAAATAACCCGGCAGATATATTAGACACGTGTTTGTGTGTGTGCCGGGTGTAATACACACAGAAATAAATATATATCTTTTCATAATTAATGTAAAAGGTCTTTACATATGCATACCTGTGCTAAAGCGAGTATTAGATATAAAACAATTATGCATCATCAGAAATTATTAAGCAGCCATGTTTCACCGAGGGCTCCGTGGTAGAACAGCGAACCGGAAATTCGTGGGACCGGGGTTCGATTCCCCTTGGAGGCAGATTATTGTGTGAAGTTTAATCATGACTTCTACTTCTACGAAAATTTATTTAATTACCTAGTTAATTCACCATGAGACCTTTTTGTTAATAGTAGCAGGACAAAACCGAGGTATCCTCCAATTGTTGATCAAATATGCACCATTTCCCAGCATGTCTGTTTAGCAATCCACAATGTGAGAGCTTGTGAGACCTCGAGTAGACAAGTATTGTTGTCTCTTTTTCCTTTAAACCTTTCCAGCCATCAAACATTCTTGCTTTCATTATCCATACCGCTCAAGCTCGATCCATTCAGCAACTGTGGCAACCACATTCAGCGCGACTTGATGTGTAAGCCAAGTACCACCCACACCATTGTGATTTCTTACTAGGTTGCTGTGTTGTGAGCATCTAGCCACGTACGAGGCATCTCTTTGCATTACAGCGTTCAGGTCTATAAAAGGCTAGGTACAAATTAAACAATAAAGCCCTCAGAAATCTGGACTGAAGGCAGATTACAATTGGTAGCCGATGGATTTAGCATTCCGTATCCCACGGTTTTAGGAATAGAAACTACCTCGACTACTACCTCACGTACTACGCCTTGACTCCTCACTACCTTAGGAGAAATTGACCCGCAGGCCACTGTATTCGCGGGAATTTCAAAACACTCATAAGCATGAAGCTCGTTCGCCTCGTTTATTTTCTGGCATGCGGCAACCAATCCAGGTATCAACTACGCGGGCTGCGATAAGCCGCATCTACAAACAATTCACCCAGTCTAAGGCTGATCGAGCTTTATAACTTTTCGCACAGGTAATCTTTGCTATGGTAGGTTGGTACCAGTCTCACGCAACGTAAGGACCTAATGTATAACAGAACGTCTCCAAGATTGTTTGAAATTCTGTCGCACCGGAAGCAGGAGTAACCACTGTTCTGGACTTTATATTTAATGACCTAAGTATTTAATCGGGTTTCGTATGGTCCCAATACGCCCGGACGACGTGAGGCAACGACGTAAAATAAGTGGTCACGTTTGTTTATTAAACTGCAAACATTTGTGAACGCTGCGCGTAGATAGCGGTAGGAACCGGAGGACGCGCTCGAAGCGTCACCGAGCTGTTGATCCGGGTACGGCGGAGACGGGGAACTGCCAGAAAATTTACAAGATGGTGATTGGTTTCTTCACTATCATTCTGCCGCTGCAAGTTCAAAACAACGGACTTCATTTTCTCTTTGTTTGACAGGTGCAAATCGGAGCGAATATGGATCTTTCAATCTCGCGGCCTACCTTGGCGTGATATTATAAGCCTCGGACTCGTTGCCTTAACAAAAGTGACTCGCAGAGGCCAGGATTCCCCCTCCATATTTCCAAGACGGGTGATTTGCTTCATCTTCAACCCATGCTCATTCACGTGGAGAAGCCCATCAATCAGGCTCTACAGAAAATATACGTCCTGGTCAGAACGAGCCTGAGGACGAGCATCTGTCGACTCAGACGTACAGCTGACACAATATTTATTTTATTTTGTGACAACTGGTCCGAAATGGTCAATGCGTTGACTGGAACCAATGCTGTCTACAAGGAAAGTTGCAAGCCTTCGATCTCCAGAACCACCGAATGCTGCTGCACAAAGTTCACAACTACCGCCTTGGAGATGTAGCATTCGAATGAATCAGTAACTTGCTTCATGAACAGAACACAGATTGGAGTCCGAGCATTTCTTTCTGATCCGATTAGAATAGACTGCAGCGTAATGCATGTTTCTGTACTTGGACCTTTCCTGTTCTTTTATTAGGTAACGGTTTAAGCAGAGTTATTAATTTAGAAAATTTACTATTCGAGTAAGACGTTACGAGCTGGAAGAAAATCAAGAGAATGAACGACCACCAGATCCTCCAGGGCGACCTCCATGAGGCATGGTGTTGGTCAGTTAAGAACGCACTGTATTTCAATGTGTACAACTGCCGCGTTGTCCACGTCCATCATCGACACGCCTACGTTTATAAACTTGGTGGGCAAGTTCTGCAGACAAACTCTCAGGAATTTGACACCCCTTTGCAGGTATTGGATGATTTCGGTTTTTCCAGGCAGCTTGAATCAGCTTTGAAATAAGGTAACCAGCATGTTAGCTTTTGGCAAAGGGCTTTCAAAATTTTAAATTCAACCAACTTCTCTCTGATGCTGAATGCCTGCGTCCGTCACCACATCAAATACGCAAATCAGGCTCAGCGTTTTTGGCTGCAGCGTGATCTTGAAACGCTCGAAGCTCTCCACCGTCTTGCAACGAAATTCTTGCAACAAAAGCAATGACTGTAGACACTAGGAGGGTAGAGTGGGCTCGACCGGAGCTACGTGTTATGTAACTCAGCCACAGCTGCCCACCTTGCCGACAGAGGAGACAACACTACACAAGCCATAGCATTCCAAATTATCCAAAAGACCCCGAATAATCGATCGAAGTATGTGCACAGAATGGTACTAGAAGCCTCCGAGGCTATAGCAATCCGGTTGTATGAACCAAAGTTGTGCACTCAGAAGCTATTGCTTTAGGCATTACAACTGCCCAGGCCCGAGCGGGCAATGCTTTTTACTCTGTTGGATCGTGGGAAGGCTCCGACATAGACCTGATTATTGGCGATAGTTGACCTCGCGTAAAATGATTTTACCCCCGTTTTAACGACTCAGTAGTCTGTCTAATCGATGTAATTGATATATATTTGTGCGAACCTGATGAAGAATTATCGAAAACATATGTTCGCTAACATTGACTTTTGATCTCGTATTAGTTTACCAAACATTGGACGATCACACTTAAGTATACAGCCTGCTACTGAAACTTAGTCCGAACGCTAAGCTCAGTGGCAATAACCTAAAGCTAAGAAAACAGAAAGTCCTCTAGATTGTCGACGAGATTACTTCTCACTTTGGGTTTACCTACGCTGGTGCGCTTTTCCAAACTCTGTTGTCTGTGCCTGTTATTCAAAAGCGAAATCAAAGTAAGCTCCTTACAATTTGTTCCGTGAACGGATAAAATGGATATATTCAGGCTAACTAGACTGTTTGGAATTATAACCCAGGGCGACGCAAGTAAATCTGTGCAGATTAGTGAGCAATCTGCTTGTTAGCTAGCATTTATATTAAATGTAACAACCTACAGTCTTGCGTTGAATGGTTCTACCTAACACCCACATTCCTCATTCCAGACGCTGTTTATCTATAGCTTTAAGGATGCCCTTATTATTTGGTCCCCATATGACATACGTGAATCTCTGTTACTTTTATTGCCAACCTACGTGACATGTTAATTCTGTGCAGTTTTACTCGTTATAAATCATTGTTTCATTGCTCCATATGCCGTTCAGACTATTTATATTTGGTAATGAGACTGCCATTTTAATTTTCGAAATGAAACTTGCTATACACTGACATGTTCGCTAATGGCAAACTCTGTAATCCTTGAGCAATTTGTCTAACTCTAACTTATTTAAATGATACTTGGTGATTACGCGGTGAGGTGGAACGAATCTGTTGAAGTTACATACTGCATCGACTATCTGTTCCTAGTCTTGGTTTCAAGCGATACTTGCTTTAAGCATTTTGCATGAATTTGTCGCCCTGCTTTTGTTTCTTAAATTGGTTAATTGTAAATATTTCGGAATAGGTGACCATTTTAGTAATTCATGTTATTCCTCGTTTCCCCGACTTTAACAAGCAGTACGAATATTGCGCTGTGGATTTTCAGATAGTAATACGTGACCAGTACATACAAAGATCAAATCGTATTCATTGTTACGGTAGAAGAGTCGTTTAGACTTTAACAAATGTTGTCAAAATTGCTATCATACAGATGTATAAAGGCAGTCGAATCAAGGCCACCAATAGCTTATCCAACTCAAAACCCGCGATAACTTGTTGCGAGTGTAGCTAGCCGCATTTTTAAACAAAACGCAGTGATTCTTATAAGTCGTTAGCAGAAAAATATATGCAATAAGCTAAAACTGACTGCTGGAGGGTTGAACACCGTGTTCTTTATGCACCATCCGGAAACAATTCTGGGCTGGAAAAGACAAATGTTTCAACAACGGTTGTCAGCTGGACCTGCACATTTGGGCGTAAATTCGCAGGAAAGACTTGTGTGTTTATCTACCCTTCTGCATCATTTGCCCTTAAATGTAAGTATACAAACGCACAGGGCCTCCTCAGCCAATTGGACCCGAGTCCATCTCTTCAAACCTTAGTGTTTTTGGACCTTATCCAGACAGCCGACATACGGTTCAACGGCTTGATTACCAACGCAGGCCTAACTCTCATGTGCTCTGACCTACCCAAAGAGGTAGACCGATTTACAGGTCGATTGTTTGAATGACCCACAGGCTTTAGCCGCCAAAGAGGTAATGCACAGCCTAAACCCATGACTCTGCCATATACGTCTATAGGAAAATTTATACCACCCGAGAATATCCGCTTTAAAAAGGACCGTGTGTTAGCTTGCAAAAGGAACACCTTACTGGCATTGCCATACAGCTAGGTATTTCAGGAGGGAGGACTTTACGTTGCACTCCACATACTGTCACCAGTTATGAACATATCCGATGTCATTTATGTAAATTGCTGGTCAATCCAACTTGAATGATACCCGGTGGACATCCGGGCGGAGCCAGTTAATTAGCTTTACAGGCAGGTGGTAAGCAACCCCTAAGTCAAAAGGCAAACCTTGAATAGGATGAAGGCATTTCCAAGCAGCAAGAATCGGAATACTATGGCATTGAGGGACTCCGTTAAATCTGCCCACCTAGTCGCTCCTTCCGAGGACTCCAGGGGTGTTTAAACAACACAAAATCACCAACGCCTATCAATCATCTAAGAAGATAAATTTTTGACAGAAATCTATGAGAACATTTTGTACTGGTACTAACATAATTTATGGATACATGAACACACTGCTCTGGGACAAGTGCGGTCCTTCTACCCTGCACCATAGACGTAGGCTGACGTAGATGGCACACGGAATTGGCCGTCGTACTGGAACAGCGATTTTGCCTTACTATCCAACGTTTACTAACATTCTATTTTTTTTTGTCCACATACGACATATCTATGAGGGCTTAAGCAAGGACAACTCTTACTCGTGTGCGACTATCTTGGGTCGACGGGATACAGAAATCCAATTTCTATAGTAGTAGCGTTTATCAAATTTCTGTAAGGCGTTTGGAGTGACTTATTTTCGCGTAGGGTTATGACACTATCCCCTGTCTTTTGCGCATTAGTGCCAGCATCTGGTGGTCTTGGGCTATAGCACGTAGTGTAAATGTGACAGGGTATGGTCAAGATACGTTTTGAAAAGGGATAGGGTGGGTGCATTAATTACATGTTCCGGAAGCGCGTTCCAGGACTGTGTCACACGAAGGAAGAAATAGTTTCGCCGACATACCAGGCGGCTGTACTGCGTGACTAACTTAAACTAGTGACCTCTTAGTGAGGTGTTTTGACTGAGTATTAGAAGTGAATGACATGGGTGGTTGGGGTTTCTCAGGATCTGGTACACCATTTTGAGATTGCCCCTTAAACGCTGATAACGTCCACTGTATATTTTGAGGGTCTTCAGCCTGAGTGGGTAGGGGAGGATGGTCAAACTTCTGACGCTTTTCGTTGCCCTACGTTCGGCAGTATCGAGCGCGGTGAGATGGTGTTTGAGCGAGGGTTACAACGCTTAGATAGCGTATTTCGCGTGCGGCCTTACCAACGCACTAAGCATTTTTGGAAAGTTCGAAGTGTCCAACTTCTCGAAAGCTCTGCGAAGTAGGCCGATATACTGGTTCGCTCTCTCAGCTGCCTTTTTAGTTTGCCTCAAACAACCGAGGTCATCTTGAAATATCACGCCGAGAGCGCACTAGTGAGAAACCCGCTGTAGAATTTGTGGTCCTGGGCGGTAGTTGTGCATAATCTTGTGACGTATACTGAGAACTTTGCAATTGGTGATGTTGAAATGCAGCATGTTCTCGATGGACCATATGTACGCTTTTCCAAGTTCTCCTGTAATACTGTGATCCCCCAATGCAGCTATATTGTGCCATACATTTAGGTCATCAGCAAATAGAATACAGTTAGAAGATAGCAAACTCGTGAGATCATTTATGATAATCAGGAACAGGTGGGGTCCAAGTACCGAGCCTTGAGGTACGCCGCACTGAACTTCGATGGATTCTGGTGGGTAGCTTCTAACCCTCACATTCAGGTGACATTGCACGAGAAAATCTCCTATCCAGCTCAGAACAGGATCGCCCATTTCATATTTATGAAGTTTGTGGAGGAGAATTTGATGGTCCGTACGGCCGAATACCTTTGAGAAATCCAAGTAAACCGCGTCGACTCCTGCACCAGCGTCCACAGATTAAAGCCAGTTTGCACGAGCAATCAAAAGATTAATTGTGCAGGAACGCTTTTGGCAAAATCCATGCTGTTCCAGAGCGAGCATTTGGTTGTTCTCCAGGTACCCCATTAAAGCCTCAGCCACTATGGACTCCATAACCTCGGAGATCACAGGAAGGAATGTTATCGGGCGATAATTTGTTGGTCCAGCACGGCTACCACTTTTGTAGCTTGGCGTGATGATTCCGTGCTTCCACATCATGGGGACGTGCATCTCGTTCAGACATCGTCCAAAAAAATTGCTAATGGTCCTGCCATACTCATGGCAGCAACTTACAAGGTCTTCGGACGATTGCCGTCCGCACCCGGGGAGCTGAACTTACGCAGAGACATCAGCCACTTCGGTACAGCTGCGGTGGTGAACGATATGTGATCAAGCACTGATGGCGACGTTAAGTGCTTGGGCAGGATATATGATGATTGCGCGCTTTAGAAGATCCGGCTAAATTGTTGTCCAAGGACGTTGGCTGTCTCTTGTGCGGTGTGGGCTAACCCGCATGCTTTGTGCGGAGCAGGAATACCGAACTTAACACTTCGCAAATTGTTTACGTGTCTGTCTAGCAGTTTGGTATTGGAGCAAAACTTTTCCACTAGACCTTGTTGGGGCTTCAGTTTATCCTCCCGGACGAGTTTGACACAGTGGTTCCTTTGTATTGTGTAGATTTCCCTGGTATGGTCGTTCAAGGTGGCTATATAGTTGTGCCATACCAAGTCACTTAATGCCATGCACTTACGTGTCCTTCTACTTACAAAAGAGTTCATACTTTAAGGCCGCGGAGTTTGGTCTCAGATGTCCTTGCCAAGAGCTTGGTAAATATGTTGACGGATTCACCGCAGGCCATTGCAGGGGTTAATTCAGCTAAGAACGACCAGCTGGTTGCATCAATGAGGTCGGACAGGTCTTCATAGTTGGTTACGACACGCTATTCTTCGGCATGCTCTTTAGGATAATCCGCGTAGCACATGTAATGAAACTATAGCGTCGCATGATCACTGCGGCCTAAAGGAGTATCGGTTATTATTCTCTCAACCATTACTTCTTTATTGGCGAATATTCGGTCTAACATGCATGGCCTGTCAGTTCCCCTGAATCTGGTTGGCGAAGGGACGTGGCCATAAAGGGGGTAGTCTGAAACCAGATCTTGCAACTCTGCTTTGAAGTGCTCCCCTGGTGTGGTCTTTGGATTCGAGGGCACGTAAGTTGAAGTCACGGGAAACTAGAATGTGACTGTGCTTCCTGTTTATAACTTGCCTCAACGCAGCCATCAAATTGCAGTCCATCTCGGGAGTAGACGATGGTGGGCGGTAAACAAAAACCATTAGGCCAAGATTGTTCCCTCTTAGCCGGAAATTACACCAACTAGCGTCAGGTACGTCAGTTTCCGAATCGTTTATGCGTTCGCATTGCATGTTTTTACGTGCATAAAGGACTACCCCACCACCTTTGCTGGTTCGATCCTTCCGGAGAACGGACATGCCCGTTAGTGCAACCTCAGCATCCGTTATCTCGCAGCGCAACCACATTTCGGTGACAGCGATGAGGTCCCAAGCTGCTGACGCGTGTCAAATTCTTAATTCAGCTAATTTGCTGAGTAGACGTTGGGCATTTGTGTACATGCATGAGAGCTTCTCGGAGACCAAGAGTATGTTAGATTGGATGGATGAAGCAAATGGGTTTACGCCGACCAATAAAGGGTCGGCGACTAATTGTTTTTTGGATGGGTTACACACTCTAGAGAAGTATTTGATAAATAAGCAGGTATCCGGTGCCCTAAATCCCGGTGTTTGCTCTTGCTCTGCTGTGCCCCTCCGGATAGTATGGCTACCCTTGAAACCGTCCCTGAGTCGGGTGCCGCAGTTGGCGTTTTCATTAAGAATTGTGCCCCTACTGAATTGTTATCAGAAGGTGTTGATGTTCCTGCTGCTTTCAAAAGAATTTCTGTTGGCAATCTGCAAAGGAATTTATTTCAGTGCGCCAGTAGAGTTTGTGCCACTAGTTTTGACTGTAACACAAGTTTTAACAGTCTGGGACCGCATCCCTTTATAGTTTGATGACATGGGGATTCTTTTCAACGAGGTGACCACCACATTTCCGAGAGAAAGTGCCTCCCGGATATAGTGCCACTGCTCGCGGTCGTGCATCTGAGCACCGTCGGAAGAGGAGTCAGTAAGCTCAGGAACACCGAGAGCAATCACTGTTTTCTCTTCTTGACTTTTTCTGTACCTAATTTTGTTAGCGGGATCCACTAAACTTTCTTTCCAAGAAATTTCGGGTAGTATGCGCACTCCACTTGAGTCTTTGCGGAGACGATTGGCGGACATCAGAACGGCCTAAGCCCCGACCGTCGAGTTTAGTATTACCCGAAGTAACCGTGGTTCGCCGTAGTGCAAAGCGTTTTGGTGGCGTGAGATTCTTCTTAATTTCATGGGATTAGCATGGACACCGATCGACGTACAGATGGAACCCCAATGATTTTGTTCGTCCGTCAACTAACCATTAATTGTGTTGGATTTGTATTCGGGGACGTTTGTGCATACAATGATTAGGGCACCATGTTTGCGTCTGGTGGCTATTGGTTTTGGATTTGGAGGTTAAGTACTTGGTGTTTTTGTTGAATTTGTGAACGGCATTGGTGTGTACCATCCGTGTTGCGGCATTTTTATTTTCTATAGTCCGGGCACAATGGTTACCAGTGCTCTTTCCGGTGTTTGCTTGGCTGCAACCGATGCGTACGTTTCCGGTTTTTTCACTATTGCTGGTTGACTGTAGCTTACAGTCTTGAGTGTAGCAAACAGACTACTAGATGCAGCACACAGTACAGAATTTGAGGAAGGTGCGCTGCAGGCACTGTTTTTACTTATAGGAGGGAGAGATAATGGAGTTGATACTGCTGGAGGCTTAGTCGTTTGGGTTGGGTTAGGACGCCTGGCTCGCTTCTTCGGCCTGACTAGGGAGTTCGGGGTGTTATTTGCTCTCACAAGTGCACTCCCGTTCCTTCCCATGGGTGTAACTCTGGCGCTCACCAGTTGCTCGACCGCTTCGGTTAGTCTTTCACACCTCTTCCGTAGCACACATAGACAGCTAACAAATGGAATAGACTTGCATACTTAGCAGAACCAAAATGCATCTGTGGTGTTTGCTTTCGTTGACCCCTTTCCAAGGCAGGTAGTGTGATAGGATTTCAAACACATGGTACACACCAGACCACTTTTTATCACTTTGGCACATGATTCGCATTTGCTCTTCATACTAGACATGTTCTCTGTAGGAGTGTTGTTTTAAAGGGTAGAAAGATGATAGAGATACTGACGCACTGTTGCGTGGCCATCAACGCTGGTTTGAAGTCAGCGGGTCCAGGCGTGTCGCGGCCAGATGAATCACATGTTCTTTAGGGTAGATAGGCGACGTGCGTGCTTCGATCCAGCCGGTAGTGGGTAGGCAACGATGCGACGTTGGACTGGGGCAAAGCAAGGTGACTTGGAAAATAAGGTCTAATGACCGCAGTGGCAGTTCCATGGGCGGATCAAATTTAAGAATATCGCATTGTAGAGCGACTTGAAGGAATGGTAGTATGCTGATCGGGTGATTCTCCAAATGATCTTTGAAACAAGACAACAAACATTCTTATGCCAAGACAGGAAAAATAAAACCTGCGTTAGGGTTCAACTACGGTTAAGTTCGATGATGGAATAGCACATCTTGCTGGTGATCCTAAAATGGTAGATCCAATAGAGGAACAATGGTAGGAGGAGCTCGCGGAGCCAATTCGACTGATGGCACGAAGGTCTCTGTGAGAATACATCCAAAGATTTGGAGGCGAATAACGAAGGAGGAAAGTTTTTGTGACCGCTCGGCACAAGACAAACGAAAGGAATAAATTTGGTCAGGTCGAGCAATCGTTCATACGTTCAAACCTTCACTGTTGAATGCACACGAGGGAACGGTCTCATTGGCGACAGTATACCAACAGTTAACATGGTGTGTCACAATAATTTACATCTACCATTCGATGGGATTTCGCCAGCATAGATACTGCTAAGCTTACAATCCAGGTCTGTTTTGTTTACGACCAACCTTAACCGATGATGTATAGAAGACCAGATAAGTGTAGACGTAGCTTAACATCAACACTATGGGGCTGCCAGGAATAGCCATACCAGTAACTTGTTGTAGACCAGAGATAAACGCCAGGCCTAAAGTAGTTAATGCCTTGGATATTTACGAGAGAAACTGTCAGCTATCGTATTAATTAAGGCCGAAGACAAAACTGGCACAGGCTAATGAGCCAGATGCCAACCTTTACATTAGCGGTCAGTACCTACCGCACTGTGGATTTACACTCGTTTGTTAAATGCTACTTACCTAGTTGCTGCTGAAAAAATCAAACGGTTAAGATAAGGAACAGTTTAAACACGCAAGCTAACATAGGCTCGTAGATTGGAATATGGTTACTGGTACAGTGTCAGTTGACATCTCCTACACTCGGATTGCTTCACATCCTAACCGTAATGCTGACGCGCATTTCGTGCATGCAATCTGGATGACGATTCACGTTGTACGTTCATCGATTTGTTTTAGTTTGGTAAAAAACGATAGTATTCAGCAACGTGGACCAATAAATCTTCGTGATAGCACAGTAAATAGGAACATTTTAGTTATGTGGTTATATGGATGTCGTCCGAGCTGGCTGATTTGGCTTCAGACGTTTCATCGTCCGGCTAGACGACATCATCAGTGCAATTTATGCAAGCCCCTTACAGATCCAAGTGATTATTGATCACTTACGGATTCGAACGACAGGAGGTGACTGGTCCACGTGAGTTGACCTTGTAGTTAGCTCTGATGTACTGTTGGTCAGAGTCTGCCTCAATGACCTTCATTTGTCCTGTTCATCAATACAAGCTGCAGACCATTTCATGACTAGGCTCAGGGAAACAGTAAAAGAAGAAGACGAAATTATGGTTTTCCTTTAATATAACGGCTTTG
>OX104070.1:640181-706300 GCA_944474145.2 Dicrocoelium dendriticum
CCGCGAAAGGGTGGATTTTATGACGGCCTGGAATACTATAATCCCCTTCATCAGTTAAGCATTTTCCGTCCCTGGACCTCGGTACTAATTACATTGCTGAATCTGACAGCAATCTCTTCATAAAGTGCACACATTACGTTTCCGGGTTGAACCCGGATTGAAATAGCCACTGAACACTCAGAGTGGCGGTAAGATGTTATAGGTCATTTTCATCTTCGCTAACTCTTCTTGCAATTCCGCTCTTTCTAGTCGCAACTTAACGAAACATGGCACAGTCGTGCCAGTCGCAGTGTCTACCGCACTTCTGCCCGTTTTATTTGCACTACAGTAAATCGATTCAGCTCCATTTTTCAGCCTCATTTTGAGGCGAAGATGCGAGTCAAGCCTCAAAGAAGCTGAGAAATAGTAAAGACAGAAGTAAGGAAAATCCATGGTCAAAGATAAAGCCAATGCATTACTGGATGGTCAAGAAAAATGAAGTATATCAGAGTAGACTGAAAGATTTTGTAGTAGTCAAAATGCAAGTTGTACGAGAACTACAAGCCTGAACAAATCCCACAGAGTTACACCAAGTCGAGAGCAAAACAAACGAATCCGTCCTCAGGACAGATTCTGATGAACAGTTAAGACGGGATTTTGCTGAATGTCATAATAAGCACCGTGGCAGTCATTGCGGACTCCATAGTCATGTTCCACCAGGTTATGGTAAGTCCAGGAGCTAGTATTTTTAACGATTTGTTTGGAGGCCAAAATCCGATTGTAGGAATCATCGTAAATGCTCCGCAATATGGTCTATCCATTCGGTGCAACCTCGTCATCAATTTGCACAGCATTTGCACTCAAGCGAATTGTAGAAGGCTGCATGTCTGAGTATCCCGAGCCGACACTGGCTCTGATGCAGCGACGTTTTCTGTTGAGTGTTGTCTGTTCTGTTGTCGTAACCTGGAAGAACTTCCCTGTCTAATTACGCATATCGAAGCCATTGCATCCAAGGGTGGCGTTTGCTTAAGGAAATGGAAGCGTAACGACTGCCACATTTTGTGCCACACCATAACCACTCCATCCTCTAACGAAATAATTCAATTGCGTTTACAATCCCAATACCTAATACCCACTCTGGGATTAAAGTGGAATTTGTCAGACAATTGCATATTTCTTATTTTAACAAACGAATGTGATTGCACCCGAAGGTCGATTTTATCTTTGGTCGCTTCGAGGTATTTCCCGTTAGGCTCGGTAGCCACCAGTACTGCGGTGTTGCAAAGCAACTGTTGCAATCTTTCGTACGAAGAGGACTTCGTTGGGATACTCAGGTAGACAGCTCGGAAGAAAAGAAATGGTATCGTTTCTCGAGAGTTGTTTAGCAAATTGAAAGACTGGAAATTTCCTAGGTGAGAAAATGGCTTGACGGATATAGTATCCTAAGTCTCAGAGAAGTCCATTAAAACAGATCACAGGGACATTGGCGCGAAATTCCGAATGAGTTTCTAAAGAACGAGAATGTCAACTGTGCAATATTTACGAGCAATTAGTTTTGTACTCTCACAAGCTGTAGTAGCTGGGTCCGGTTGAAACGACGTGTGGCAAATTGCTCAACTTAAGTCGATATTTGTTGAAAAATTGGTTATTGTATTATTTGCTGACTTTACAGTCTCATCAACGTTGGCATGCAAAGAGGCTCAATTTATAGCTCAGTCACTTAGTTCTAGTCTCCGATGTACGCACGCCAGTAGGTCTGCGTTCAAAGGGTCTAATCGCAGGGCCGAAATCTGGGTGCGACCGATTGGTTCGGGAAATCCTGGTGCGTACGATCGTAGAAACGTTTTGCAATGGCATCCGGCAAGTGTACTGGAGAAGACTTTAACGGAGAACGAGGTTCAAAAACGGAGTAGGAAAATCTCTGGGGGAATGTGAATTCCTAATTACTGTCACCGAGCTAACTGAAACTGAATTTCCCATTGGTTGGCGTAACTTCGCTACTGTTTATTTAGAAGTAACATCATTTTTCTACACATTTGTAACCACGTTGCTTGGACAGCCCAACACCACTGTTGACATTCGGGATCTGAAGTAACTGCTCTACTGCTCAGTTCGCATTTTCCTCTTAGTCTTCCTTACATACCCTTTCATTAATTACTGGCGGATTTGCGCATAGCTCAGATATCTTGACACTTTCTTTTACAGTGGCACTTAATCCGTCAATGATAAATGCAGACTGCTCGCAGTG
Organism: Dicrocoelium dendriticum; assembly: GCA_944474145.2. Classification (NCBI taxonomy): domain Eukaryota; kingdom Metazoa; phylum Platyhelminthes; class Trematoda; order Plagiorchiida; family Dicrocoeliidae; genus Dicrocoelium; species Dicrocoelium dendriticum. The sequence continues at coordinate 642,409 of OX104070.1, forward strand.
AACACATGAGATTTGTTATGTACCTATTTACGTGTCCGTTCCCCAATTTCCTTTTAGATGTTTCTATTTCATGCAAGAAACACAGTGGGTTCAGTACTAGTTATTCTTCTCAGCGCCCATTATTTTCACAACGCAGACCGTGCGTGAAGATTGATGTTGAGAGCCCGCCGGTAAACAGCGATTTCGACTGTTCTACCGGACCATCTGCTCGCGGTGTTGCTGAGTCACACAACCTCGTGCTTCAGCCACCACCTGCTTCAGAAATCATATACGCCACTCGCTGTTGCTAATAACACCTTGACGATTCTCTCAGAGCAATTCGTCATTCCTTTTTCTCATAGTACCTTAACCTTAGATCTTGCGCATAGTTCTGCTTTTTTTGATATGCCTAAGTCATGCAAGTCAGGACGCTAATCGTAGCAACCTTCCTGATCGATGCCGTTCCTCTTGGAAGGCTCTCATCAGGTCTGTGTGCCGCGGAACGTTTCCGCATTTTAGAAGGCACTGAACTATGGTGCCCACGTGGTGTACATTCTGCCCGCAAATGTTGGTCACTTTACATTGTGCTTGACGTGACCAACCCCTTGTGAGAGCCCAAAATAGATTGAAATTGGTCTCATCGATCCACACAGGTTGTAGGAGTCACAAAATCTACTCCCGTCACACTTTTATCCAGCATGTTCATAGATTCCGGAAGCCGTTGTCACCCATTCAACGTTATCAAGGAAACATGCATGTCTCTGGAAACTGTAGTAATGCTCGATTGAACTTCGAATTTCACTTGAACGAAACACGTGGATTTGAAAGCGTAACGTTGGGATCTTCAGACACATAGTCAACCAGCTAATCGGCATAACATTTTGTCACAATCAATGAGGAGCCTCATCTTGTTGCAATTAGTGTCGCTTAAATCGAGACTATTTACAAAATTCAAAGATTAGGCAATAAGATATTTGAAAATATTGTACAGATAATAATGATCATGAAAGAGAGATATTAACCGCATGTGCTTGTGTGATGGCTGTGAGTCCAATTCAGATTCCGGTACGGTTACGACGATCGCGGCGTCGAACCTCGAGCAGTGGAATGGAAGCGTATGCGTCCGTTTTACGGTTGTGCAGTTCTGTGCGTTGCGACTTGATGTGCGAAGTTTGATGGCTTTGTGATTGGATCTGAGCTGAATTGCACTCTCAACCACCCGTAGTTATCAAGTGATTTGACACGCCGGCCCGCTGTTAGCTAGAGTTTAATTGCTGTTTTGACGCCGATGTGTGGATCACGTGGTTTGTTGGTTAAGTTTTGATGTGTGCTAGGTTAGCTGAAGTCCAATTGCAGTAACATGAATGCTTTGAGAAAGATGATTATGGACCTAACACTGCCCTCACGGTTCCAAAGATTTCAGGGTTTGTATATAACTACGACCCATGTTCACATTTACATGCAGCAAACCAGTAACGTATTTCCAATACTCTCCTCTTTCTTACGTGTTCATTATTCTGCCCCGCACCTCCAACGACTGGGGCGTGTACGGCTCTCCTCATTACACTACATGCCTGCTAATTGAATGTCCAAAGACCAATTGCATAACTGTTTAGTTACCGCCAGTTTATTAACGTCAAATCGTCCTCGTATGTGGTCTCCGCGTTGTAACCTTTAGGCATTTTGGTTCTGTTTTGCCGGGATCAATAGCAGATATCATTGCAATGTAATACCACGTAAATCGTTGTCCCGACGGCATCAGCTGCTCCATGTCCCGTTGTGTTGTTTAAGTATAGATGGGACAGGAACACCAGGTGAATGCCATGGATGTTTCATTGTGAATGCTTTGTTGATCCAGGGTGGATTCCGGCGCATCGGTTTGTCCTCTGCGGACATACAATCAGCACGCTCTTCACACCGCGGTCAACAAAACAATGCTGGCATCGCAGTGCCACTGGTATGCAATAGAAACAAACGGAAAGGAATGGAAATGAAGCGAAACTAAACAAGGGGCAACGTAATCTACTTACGTGCAACCAGGATAAGGAAGTAGAACTGGCTAACATGTGAGATGGAAGAGTTGTAACTGCATACTGAGGTGGTTAAGTAGGTCTTCAATTCCCTGAACCGTCAGTGCCAATACTGTTTCCTCAGGCAGATGTTTCCATGAGTCGATTACTATACGTGATAACCGGACATCATCACCAACCCGATCGGATGGAAACTTGTGGCGATTCCTTGAATGCCCAGGAACAATCGGCAATCGAGTGGAAACAAGGATGTGATATTATTTCGAAACAATTTGACTCGATAAGACAGGATGGGTAGGGATCAGATCGCCCTGGTGACGCCGATATTTCGGGGAAGAATAACCCAAACTAAGCAATCGCTCGGAATATGGCACGAGTCTTTGCCCATGCATCATCTCTTTTGCCTATCCACAAAACTCCCTCCACTGCCATATTGTCTCTCACTAGGTAAGGCGCCTGGCTTAGTCGCACTACTCTAATTCGTTCTGATGCATGCAGTGTGGCATTTAACAAACATTGCACCCGCTCGGATTCAAAATGACCTGCGAATTATCCAAAGCAAAACTAAATCGCCAGTTTGCGGCATTTGTCAACTTTTCGCTCGTATTGATGTCCGCTAGGAACACCACAGCTACATCGACCAGTTATTATGCGCGTGCTACCTTGTTGCACCCTAAAAATTAGGTGTTTACGGACCACTTTCCCAAACGCGCAAAACTGAGCAATTGCAAAGATTTCTAGGAAGTTTCCATAAAATGGACGGAGCACAGAATCTAATAGTAACACACGGTAGTAACTGGGAGTCATCCGGGTCACTGACTTTACCCCGAATTTCAGATCTTCTGCAAACATAAGAGAGGACAATTCAATTTCTCAAATAAGTTATTAACGTACGAGATTTAACACGTTGGAACAAAGGCAGACCCATGCAGAACATCACTGTGAACCAAACTGTCGAGAAGAGAGGCTCGAGCCCACCCAGACTCACATTTCATACCCAGTTGGAATGCTGTCATCATTTGTTCTGCTTGCCCGGAGAAAGCAGATGACCGCATTTTACACAACCGGCGGGAATGTGGTGTGTTGTCGAAATACTTGACAAGTTCCATTAAAAGTGCATGAAGTGGCTTGCCTCGAACCAAGCGTTCAGCCCAACCTTCCGAGTATACAACAAATTGATAAGATACGGATAGCATTCACAAGTCCATGTTGAGACAAAAGGAGCAAGTCTAACGTACTCAATTTGTTTTTCAATGAATCACTGACCAGCTTGTTCAATAAGCTGACTAGTATGCTAGTCAATCTGACCGGCGTATATTCCTCAGGATGGTGTTTGCACCCTCCTTAAAAGTGGGGCATCCTTCGCCTCTTTCTAGTCAGAGGTAGCGAGCAACGGATGTCGCCTCAAATAAAGGTGTGAATGTTTCACAAAACTAAGCAGCTAGTTCAGATATTTGATTATTTATAAGGTTGAGTGAATATTGTCTGGTAAAAGCGCTTTGGTACGACTTAGTTACCGTAGTAGCACGAGCACTTGAGCATGTGTAACGGAATTAACCCTCAGCAGAGATTCAGAGAGAATTCTCGTCTCCAACTCTATAGGCAGAAGCAAAAGTACATAACAACTGCCGGCGCGTAAATTTCCGCGTTAGCCTGGCCCGTGTCAACAGCAACATCGTTGCCACCAAACAGAAGTGGAAGGAGTAAGATTTGTTCTCTCCTTAGTATAGACAAAGAAGCGCATTGGGTTTACTGAAGCCGAGTCGGCCGAGTCCATTTCATAGCATAGTTGAGCTGCAGGCTGTCCTTGTTTGAATTCCTACCTTCAGTCGACGCGCATCTGAATCAACCGATGATAGCTTCGTTTTTAACCTCTCTCACAGTACTGGGGACATAAGGATGAGGCACCTCAGATGGACGGGATTTGAATTGATCCGACTCACTCTGCAAGCCATCAAAGCATACATCGCCGTGTGCTCGGCTGCCTTTGATGGCGTTTTTGTAATAAGTCTCTCATCGTTTACTAGTAATTGCATCCAGGTACTTCTGAGCTGCCTGTCGAAAACAAACTGGACCACTATGTGATGAGGAAGAATTATAGCAGGATAATATGCAAGTATCCACCTCTACGACGACGTCAGCAATTTCCATGTTGTACTGTTTGTCTTGATGGAGCACTAGGTGTTGTAGAGCGCGCATAATTGTCTGTAATACTATCATGAAGGAGACTGAAGAAGCGATTCATGATTGCATTCTGCAGATGTTAGCAAGTACTCAAACCGTCGTATTCGGTGTACGAAAAATAAGCATCTCCTAGAATATTGCGCAGGTCCTCCAATGTCATCTGTAAGGTGCGGAAATGGTATGAGAATTAAGCAAACTTTTCGCATCATCATCATCAATAATGTTAGCTTCTTGAAAGAAGCATAACTCATCCATTTTGGCGCAATTGGGCCAACAGATTATGGGGGAAATTGATGTCGGACGATAAAGATGGATAAGCGCAGGGGTTAAGGCGGATAAACGGGAGGGCCTGTGCAGTAATTATTTCATCCCTACACTCGGCTTGATGCTGCAGACGAGACGCCATCAGTTAATATCTGCTAGGGCCAGGACATGAAGAAAAGTTTTTGACATAAATTCGATGTATTCGGTGAGCATGACACGGTAACATTGATCCGGCTTCGGCAGCATAACAATTAGGATTGTTATCCAACACATTTATTTTTATAATCTGGCTATATGAATAGGAATAAGCAACTTGCTTCTAATGTAAATTACAGTAGGCATGTACTAAATTTAGACAGAACTACTAAGACAAGGCGAATTACAATTTGTTTCATATGTCCTTGTTGATTGCAATTTTTTCAGGCTCTGCGATGTGTAGTGCATCTTACCACTTCTGACATGTGTAGAGGTTGATCACGCTCTGATGCCCGTATAGCTACTGCTACCGCTTTCCATAGAAAAACACCGAAAGGGAAACGTAATAATACGGCACACGTTTAAGGTTTGCGATAGCCGTAAATCTAATTGGCTGTGGAACTCAGTCACAAATTGACATAACAGCAAAACAACCTCCAAAGCTCAACATCCGCTTGTGCGCACAAACCAGAAAACTTTCCCGTCATTAACGTTTGGTACAAGGTAGCGGAAAATTGTTCAAACAAAAAGATTCAAACAAAAATGAATAACACAAAGAGTATACCATTCACTAAAGGTAGTAGGCAGGCGTTTTGGTACCCTATTTCTATAATCGTGATCTACCTCATGAATACTATTCAAGATTTCCGAATACAAATGCGACACACTAGATCTGCAAGACAAGCGCTGCTTCAACTGCCTGTTTATACCACTACGCTCTACTTGGTGTAGCTATCCTAGGATAAGCAGCCAGTAAACTCAGAAAGTCGTTCTGCACACGAGAGGTTCTGATGACACTCCTGTGCATCATCGCTATACGGCGTTTCTAGATTGCTCTAACGCAAGATGTATACGCGATACAGCTATAAACAACTGCGATACAATGGAATTGCGTGACAACGTCAGATTTCAGTACCGTATCTCATCGCCCACTTAGTTTCCGTGCAGGTAACTAAGATTCTTACGATTATGTGCACCTTACAGTTCCCCGTACATGGGAACCACGCGCTGCAAATTTAGGCATCCACGCCTCCTTCCTTCACGAGCTGCAATAAGCATGGTCTGGAACTGTCGCGTTCTTCCAGTACATACAATATTGCGCATCCACTGAGCACCTCCGTTTCTGCCGATGGCATTGCAACATTTTAACTAACTAAATACGCAAAGAAATATAACTAGAGTAATAATACGAGTTTTTATTTGCTGTATCCACAGTGGATCAAATCAATATGTAAACAATGACGTGCGCTGGCACGGAGAAAGAAAATATTGACAGCACATGTTTATCGTTCGCAGGTACGAATGTACAGGCTTTTTTAAGTATACAGTTAATGGGGTTGTACGCACCCACCGTGAAGTTCATCTGCATCCTTCAGGCGACAGTTGTGCTGCTTGATTTTATTAGTGTCGAAAAATCGTTCAGCGCCGTATTTATGCAAGAATCCTTTGGACGCAGTATCTAATGCTCAATGCAGTTAACTTTAAAGCTCTTGGGCTCTTTCTGCATATGCGGTGGTCCTACTTAATGGCGGGCACATAGAAACAAATAAGAGCAGGGAAATCAGAAGGAGCAAGAAAATGTTCACAATAATTTCGAACAATGCAAACAAGAATAAATCGCGTTTTTAATGACATGCTAAAGCACTTAACCAGAAAAATACAAATTGACTTAAAATATAACCAAAACTTTTTGCGCTAAATTTGTTCTCTAGCGCACATTTTAAATAAAATAAATTTCAGAACAAAAAATAAACCTTTTCTAAAGCTGAAATATTGCAATAATCAGAAAGCGTATGGCCACACAAAACAAGTTTAAATCGCTGATTAAGTTACAAGTAAACGCAAGGTGAAACATGCAGTATTTAGCAAGTTAGTTGCGATTGAATTGCTGTCTAAGAATAGCACCATTATTTTAGTTCGCTAAAAATGGCTTTTTGCTTTGCAATAGATATTAGCAAAATAAAAATGAAAATTTAAAAATTGTCGGTGCGATATAAGTTCCAAATAGACATACCTATACGGAAATGCCCCATATAGTCGGAAATACCTGCAATAACTAGGTAGGAGGTAACTGGCCGAAAAGCAAACGTTTCGGGCACATATAGTAAATATAGGCAAATAAGTGCTAATGTTTTGTAAAACGCTTGGAATCCAGCAAGGAAGGCTGTGTATACAAGCGACCTTAGGAAAACGTATAATCACCTCACGGTCAGAGGGCCTCGGTGTATCATTTTCAGAGGATACTGAGCCACATAAGCCACTATGAATATAGAGTTTAGTATTTTTTAATCTTCTAAGTGCTTGCGAATTTTATCTTGGGCCTGCATGAACCTGCAAATTCCAGGAGGCTTTTAGGATCACTTGAGACATTTTGGTCTGTAAAACGCATATATTTCGTAGCTAAATATCGATAGTTTAAGTACTTTGATCCTATTTTGTGTATCCATAATGATATGTCGACACTACCACTGAGCCAGAGGAACCTGTCCATAACAATAAAGAAAAATGTATCCGAAAAATTAGCAAATTGCTTCGGGGTGTGAAATTTAATTGGTTCAAGACAGAATCCCGGGATGAAATAAGCTGTCGCTTAACCAGCTTCCTGTTTCGTGTGCCAATAAGCGAGAAGAGCTCCCAGTACTTGGACATAATAACAGGTTGTTGCGTTTACATTTAAACATATAGAGAAAGAAAGAATAGCAAAATATAATTGCATTTTCATGTAGTTGCATAGGCTATTTGCATGTGGTCAAGCGCTGGAATAAGTATTCACAAGAATTTGGAGAATAGTGTCAACCACATTTCGTCCAGGCGTCGTTTGAAGTCCTCCAGCGTTTTGCATCCCTATAATGCAGAATGCAGTTTCTTTCAACTAGTTATTTTAAGAAGAGCAAACTTTAGCTGTAATAACGAGACTAGATCTCTGCTATTCAAAATCTATACTATGGCCCCGCATGTGGTTCGACGTAACTGGCTCAAAAACATCGGTTGTCCTGAGGTCGTTGTGACTCTTAAGGATCTTAAATCTCTCTACGTTTGCGAAGCTTCAATAACTTCTTCTAAGTGTTGGATTTCTCGAACATAAAAGATTGATGTTCCGCATGCGTTGGTACACTTTAATGTGCATCTGGTTGTTTTGTTACGAGCTTTCTCTCTTCAAATTTAAAGTTTGCTACGAATGCCAGCGGTGTTCATCAGGTGGCAATTGGAAATATGACTTTGATGTCACATCAGCTATTGTCTTGGGGGTTTTGCTGGTGAGAGCCGTTCTAATTCCCTAGACGACGAACAATAATGTAAATCAAGGGTAGGAAGGTACGGAAGAATGAGGGAGCTAGTTGTTCAGCGAACACTACGCATAACATCTAAAAGTCTTTGGAGCCAGTAAAAAGTAAAATTACGCAAGGACGGCCAAGATATGGAAAAAGTAGTGCTCTGACTTTCCTGCATGTCCAGCCAACGAGGGTGACAAGGGCCATTCTTTCGCTGGTTAGCTTCCGAGCCAGTAAAATGGAAACTGGAAAATGCGGTTTAAGAAGTGGATTTGGTTTTCCTAATGCGTATCTATTAGTGTTGTCATTGATGATCTGCACTTGTATAATACAGATGAAGCTGAGTATATGGGGCCAAGGGAGGATAATTAGAGAGAAAATGCTTGATTCTTGAGCCAATGGCTCTTACAGTGTTCACCTGAGCTACCAGATGGTATACATATATAACCTTTATATATATATAAATGGTTGGCGGCATCCGGTTTTGGATTTGCCTGTCACTGTGGCAAGCCACAGGACGCCTGCGCCTATAGAGAGAGCATGGATGGCTTGCGCTGTACCACACACAGCTCCAACCACATACCCCATATCCAGTGTAAACCCGAAGGAATAAGACCGGGAGGCATGCGGATGGGAACCACGTTTCATCAAAGGAGCCGGCCCACACTCCTTCACAGGCAAACACAAGCACACTTTATTTGGGGAATCAAGCGCACACAAGGCGGTGGCTGGACCGTAGTCCGCTCCACACTGAGTGCATGGAACCGCACTTTGAGCCTAGCACGGCCACAAGAACCGTGCACCCCGTCCCCTCCATCAACGTCCAACTGTCTCCTAAAGCCAGTATGAACGATGTAGTGGGTAATAGACAGGTAGGCACCTTGTCAACATACACATCAAGCGCAACCACACCGGGGAAATCAAACAACACCCATACACTTTAAACGACAAGCTGAAATAAAATAAATCCAATAATGCATACAGATACGGTGGCATAACTCTTCGCTAAATTACCATATGAAGTAAGTTGGTTAGCAACAAATCCGGGATAAGTAAGAAATGTCCACAAGTTACTTAAAATGCTACAAACGCAACAAAATTACCGAAGATAAGCGCAATTAGTGCAAGCAACGTGGCCAGTTAATAGAACATTATTCAGGGAGGCAGAACAAATCAAATAAAGTGGAATGAAATATAGCCAGCTTAAAAAGACCTAGTTTAAGTGTAAGTTAGTTTAGCCCAACTGCGGTGAAAAAGCATCAAAAATGCAGCATCAGCCTCAGCATACATGGTTGGCGGCATCCGGTTTCGGATTTGCCTGTCACTGTGGCAAGCCACAGGACGCCTGCGCCTACAGAGGGACCATGGATGGCTTACGCTACACCACCCACAGCTCCAACCACACACCCCATATCCAGTGTAAACCCGAAGGAATAAGACCGGGAGGCATGCGGTTGGGAACCACGTTTCATCAACGGAGCCGGCCCACACTCCTTCACAGTCAAACACAAGCACACTTTATTTGGGGAATCAAGCGCACACAAGGCGGTGGCTGGACCGTAGTCCGCTCCATATTGAGTGCATGGAACAACTCTTCGAGCCTAACACGGCCACAAGAACCGTGCACCCCGTCCCCTCCAGCAACGACCAAATGTCTCCTGGAGCCAGTATGAACGATGTAGTGGGTAATAGACAGGTAGGCACCTTGTCAACAAACACATCAAGCGCAACCATACCAGGGATATCAAACAACAGCCAAACACTTGAGAGAGAGAGAGAGAAAGAGAAAGAGAGAGAGAAAGAGAAAAACTCGATTAATGCATAAGGAAAAGGTGATATAAACCTTAATTAAATAGCATATGTATTAATTTGTTTACAAACAAATCCTAGCTAAGTGCACGTGGTCAGGAAATATAGTTCACGGAATGCCACGAACACAGAAATGTTATGGAAATCGAATAAGATTGGCTGAAGCGATGTGTGCAAGTTAATGGAATAGAGTCCATGGAGATATTTATATGAGAAAGAAAAGCATTAAGGCACAAACTGTAAACCCACCACCTGAAATAAAGAGACTTAGCACGCAAGCACGCGGTTAGTAAATCGCTGCGCCGGCTCGGCGTAATTCTCTGCATGACCCGTCGTCGCTTCTGTAGTGGCCCCAAATGGCACAGCGCATGGCCCACTAGACATTTATATGAGAAAGAAAGGTAATAGGAGAGAACAGAAAAACCACCACCTGAAATAAAGAGACTTAGCATGCAAGCACGCGGTTAGTAAATCGAATTCAGCGTGCCTACAAACGCTGCGCCGGTGCTGCCTACGTTCACTGCGGGACCCGTCGTCGCTTCGGCAGTGGTCCCGAGTGACCTCTCTCATGGCTCACTAGGCCTGCCTGACTAAGGCACTCGCGACCGCATGTTCTACAGCACAATGCGCTCGATGTCGATGGAGTACAATTCATCGGTGCTTGCCGCTTCCGCACTTGCCGCTTCTTCTCTGCATGCATGAGGGCTTTCTCCCGCACTTCAGCAACTGCCTTCGTGATTAGATCGCGCCATGCACCAGGATCAACCGCCTTCGATTCCCATGATCTGAAATCAAGATTAGAACGTGTGAGGCTCACTTTAATCATGTCCTGGTAACGTAACTTTGGTTTCCCCACGTGCCGCTTCCCAATACTCAGCTGACCGTATAATAGTTGTTTCGGTATTCGCGTCGAATCCATACGGCTCACATGACCGAGCCATCTCAGGTGTCGCAGTAAAAGTATGCTGTCCACTGCATACATCCCACTTCGGCGCAACACTTCCGTGTCTGCAACTCTGGCGCCCCAGCCGATCCGCAAAATTCGTCGCAGAAACTGCTGATGGAACCGCTCGAGATATCGCACATCCCGCCCGTACATCGTCCACGTTTCACTGCCGTATAGAAGGACGGACAGTACCATGGATTTGTACACCATCAGCTTCGTGCCAATGCTAAGCTGATGGTTGTTCCACATTTGGTACTCAAGCTTCCCGAATGCCGCTGCCGCCTTCGACACGCGAGTACGCAACAACGTGTAGCTGCTGATCAGTCGACATCACACTCCCAAGGTAGCTGAAGCGGGAGGTGGTTTCCAATACTTCAGCACCAATGCTGATTCGCGGCAATATTGAAGATTGCACCTCCGGTGAAGGCTGAAAGAGACAGACAGTTTTGCTTGTGTTGATGGTGAGCCCGAATTTGGCCGCTGTCGAAGCCAGAGCACTAGTCTTGTGCTGCAACTCATCCGCGCTGATTGAAAACAACGCACAGTCGTCAGCAAACAGCAACATACGGATAGTTGTCTCACAGACTAGAGTTCTCGCACCGAAACGACGGATGTTCAGCAACCCACCATCAATACGGTGCTCCACACGAACACCGTAAGCACAATCCGCATCAAAAGCACAAGACAACATTGCATGAAGATATATATTAAACAGGGCAGGAGCTAAGACACAGCCTTGCTTCACACCAGAGACAACTGTAAAGTCATCAGAGGTTTCTCCACTCAGCTGCACCCTCGCTCGCATACCAATGTGCAGACATTCAATTAAACTTACAAACTTACGCGGGCAACCAAACTTACCCAACACCAGCCACAGTGCCTCGCGGTTCACCGTATCAAATGCCTTGGTGAAATCAACAAAAAGCGAGTACAAAGGCTGGTGTCGTTCTCTGCACTTCTCCTGCAACTGACGAGCCGCAAACACCATATCTATAGTGCTGCGACCCGAACGGAATCCACATTGCTCTTCCGCCACGTTTGGTTCCACAAGCTGACTTACGAGGCGATTGAGCAGGATTCGGGCAATCACCTTGCCCACACAACTCAGCAAGTTGATGCCACCATAATTCGTGCAACATTGCTTGCTCCCTTTGCCCTTGTACAGTGGTGGCACAAGGGCATCCTTCAGCTCAGAAGGTACTTCCTCCTCAATCCACACGCGTTGCACCAAGTGGTGCAGCGCAGACAACAACGCGTGTCCACCGTGTTTCAATACTTCAGGTGGGATCCCGTCGGCCCCAGCACATTTGCCGTTTCGCAGCTGAGCAATTGCTCTCTGCGTCTCATCCATTGTCGGCGTATCCGCCAGATCCGCCTTCACGTGCTGCTTCAGGCCGTCCAATTTAGGCCAGTCGATCTCTGAACGGTTGTTCAAGAGACAGTCAAAGTGTTTTCGCCAGACCTGCATTATGTCTGCAGTCTGGGTGCAGGTAGCGCCTGAACTACCATCGATCAGTGTCCTCAGCGGCTCCAATCTCGGTCCATACACCGCCTTCAAGGAGTCAAAGAATTCCTTGTGTTGACGGCGTTCGGCGTGGCTTTCCATCTGCTTCGCCTTCTCCGTCCACCATGCATTTTTAATGCGACGGAGCTCTCGGGTCAGTCGCCGTCGAAGTTTGCGAAACTGACTACTCTTCCCCAAGTCACTGGGGTCTGCAACATGTGCAGCAAATGCTGCATTCTTCTCTGACACCAATGCGCCAATCGTCACATTGTTGTCATCAAACCAATCAGGCCGCTTACAGTTTGCGCGCCCGATGGTCTCCTCCGCAGCAGCTGTCACCTGGTCGCGAATGTGGTGCCACAGGTCGCCCACTGTGGCTATACAGTCCACATCACCACACAGGCGTGCAGCCATCGCCTTCTCCAGCTCAGTACATTTCGCCACAGTACCGAGGGAGAGAATGTTAAATTTACACCGATTCACGGCGGGAGTGCAATACATCGACTTACGAAAATATATGTACAGTTTGGTCCGAACCAATTTGTGATCAGTGCCACACTCAGCTCCACGCAGTACACGTGTCATGCGCACTTCACGCATATCACGCTGAGGTACGATGACATAGTTGAGCAGGTGAGCGTGACCACTCCGTGGGTGCGTCCAAGTTGCTATATCACTCGCACTCAGTGCAAACCGAGTGTTCGTGATCGTCAGGCCGTGAGGGGCACACAGTGAGAGCAGCCTGTCACCGTTCGCATTCCCTGAACCAATGCCATGCGTACCGATAACATCTGTCCACGCTGATGCATCACGCCCAACGCGCGCGTTGAAATCACCCAGCAGAAATAGTCGGTCGCTCCTCGGCACAGACCGTATCACGGAGGATAGCTCAGTGTAGAACTGATCACGCGTGTCATCAGGATAACACATGGTCGGACCGTACGTGCTTATGAAAGTAGCAAACTTACCTCTTCCGAGTCGTAGGCGAACAGTCATCAGTCGCGCACTAATGCCTGTTGGTTCACCCACCAGCTGGCCATGTAGGCGGTCGGATATTGCAAATCCGACCCCATGTTCACGTGGTGCTGAGGCGGCGTTCCCCACCCAGTAGAATGTGTAGCCAGCACCTGCTTCATGTAACGTACCTTGCTCAGCGAGCCGAGTTTCACTGAGCGCCGCAATATCGATGTGGTAGCGCGCCAGCTCCATTGCGACCAGTGCAGTGCGTCGCTCCAGGCGCTGGCTCGAGTTCCGGTCCAGTAGTGTGCGCACGTGCCAGCACCCGATGCTGAGTGCTTTGCGCGCAGGCATACGATTGCATTGGTGGGCAATCGCACGCGAGGTGGTCGTTGTGCTTCGGAGGTTTGCTTGAGGGACTCCACCCGGAGCCTTTGGCTCAATAGCCTGACCCACAAGGCAGTGGGTGGTTTGGAGGTTTGCTTGAGGGACTCCGCCCGGAGCCTTTGGCTCAATAGCCTGACCCACAAGGCAGTGGAGAGCAGATCCAGCTCGGAATGTGATTGCAGAGACAGATGGGGATCTGCTTGACGGCCGTCACACGCAGCCTTTGAGGTTCTGGAACAGTTATCATATGTTTTGCGACCGTAATTGGATACGCACCTGCGACCACGGCCAGACGCAGGTGGGTTTTTGGCGGGTTTGCACCAATTTGACCAGGGGCTGCCTGGCTTGAGGCGGGCAGTAGCAAACCATTGAACACCCGGAGGTGTCATCCCACCGTCAGAGACAATGCGTGGCACTCGTGCTCTACGCCAATCGAGCATTGAGAATATCACCCGTAACCTGTTGTCTCCCATGGCTAGGTTTTACGGGAAGTGGGCCATCGACCACTTCCTAACCTCCGGAGAGGATGGACTAGGATACTGCCAGGGCGCCCAATCCTGACAGGAGAACGACTCGGGTCCTCAGCCAAAGCCTTCGATTAAATGAACACCCGAAAGGCAGCGGGTCTAGCACATGGTCAGTTAGCTGACTCATGCGGATTGATGTCCTGGATCTTAGCAGGGAGAAGGGCGAAACCTAACTCCCACCCAGCGGTCGCCACGTGGAGGCGCCCAGGACATGAGACTATGGCGCAACAGTAGCAGCAGTGGGTAGACCATCTGTCAGGATCCAGCCACCACCAGCCTCAGCGCACCATAGGCTCTCCCGCCAGCATACATACATACATATATATATATATGTTTATATATATATATATATATATATATATAGTTATTCCGCGAGAGAATAGCAAGCGGTGATTTCAGAGCAAACAACTGTTTTCGTTTTATTCTTCATTTGACTTTGTACATAATATATCGAAAATGTTTTGTCCTGAAATCAACGATTGCGTTTCCCTCGTTGACTAACAATAAAGGGGAATTATGTGAACATATTTGTATACGTATATATACATGTATATATATATATATATATATATATATATATATATATATATATATATATATATATAATTTTGGGGCAAGACAGCCTATGGTTCGCTGAGGCTGGTTCTGGCCAGCTCCTGACAGATGATCTACCCACTGCTGCTACTGTTGTGTCATTGGCTCATGTCCTGGACGCCTCTTCGTGGTGACCGCTGGGTGGAAGTTGGGTTTCGCCCTCCTCCCTGCTAAGATCCAGGACGCTAATCCGCATGAGTCAGTGAACTGAACATGTTCCTTTCGGGTGTACATTTAATCGAATGCTTTGGCTGAGAACCCGAGTCTTTCTGCTGTCAAGTTGGGCGCCCTGCCAGTATCCTAGTCCATCCTCTTCGGAGATTAGGAAGTGGTCGTTGGCCCTCCTCCTGTAAAACCTAGCCATGGAAGACAGCGGGTCTACGGGTTATAAGCTCACAGCTCGGTTGGCTTAAAACACGAGCGGCACGCATTGTCTCTGACGGTGGGAGGGCATCTCCGGTTGATCAAATTGGAGAAAACCCGCCAAAACCCTCCTGCGGCTGGCCGTGTTCGCAGGTGCGTATCCTACTACGGTCGCAAAACATATATGAATCGTTTCAGTACCTCCAAGGCTGCGTGCGACGGCGGTCAAGCAGATCCCAATCTGTCTTTGCAATCAAATTCCTGAGCTGGATTTGCTCCCCACTGCCTTCTGAGTCAGGCTATTGAGCCAGACTCCGAGTGGAGTCCCTCAAACAAACCTCCGCATCACAACGACCACCTCGAGTGCGATTGCCAAACAATGACATCCAAGACCCGCGCGCAAAGCACTCAGCATCGGGTGCTAGAA
Organism: Dicrocoelium dendriticum; assembly: GCA_944474145.2. Taxonomy (NCBI): domain Eukaryota; kingdom Metazoa; phylum Platyhelminthes; class Trematoda; order Plagiorchiida; family Dicrocoeliidae; genus Dicrocoelium; species Dicrocoelium dendriticum. The sequence continues at coordinate 657,847 of OX104070.1, forward strand.
CTTACGCACACAACTGGACCGGAACTCCAGTGAGCGCCCCGAGCGACGCACTTCACTGGTCGCTATAGAGCTAGCGCGTTACCACATCGATATTGCAACTGTCACTGAAACTCGGTTCGCTGAGCAAGGTAAGTTGTATGTAGCAGGTGCTGGCTACACATTCTACTGGGTGGGCAACGCCGCATTAGCACCACGTGAACATGGGGTCGGGTTTGCAATATCTGACCGCCTCCATTGCCAGTTGGTGTGTGAACCAACAGGCATCAGCGCGCGACTGATGATGGTTCGCCTACGACTCGGTCCAAACATGTGTTAGCCTGATGACACGCGTGATCAATTCTACACTCAGATATGCTCCGTGATACCGTCGGTGACGAGGAGCGACCGACTATTTCTGCTGGGTGATTTCAATCGCGCGTTGGGCGTGATGCATCGGTGTGAACAGATGTTATCTGTACGCATGGCATTGGTTCAGCGAATGCGAACGGTGACAGGCTGCTCTCACTGTGTGTCACTCACGGCTCTGGCTTCGACAGCGGCCAAATTCGGGCTCACCATCAACACACGCAAAACTCCCTATCTCTTTTAGCCTTCACCGGACGTGCTATCTTCAATATTGCCGCTAATCAGCATTGGTGTTGAAGTATTGGAAACCACCTCCCGCTTCTGCTACCTTGGGAGTGTGATGTCGACTGATCAGTAGCTACGCAGTGAGCTGCGTATCCGGGTGTCGAATGCAGCGGCGGCATTCGGGAAGCTAGAGTACTGAGTGTGGAACAACCATCAGCTTACTAATGGCACGAAGCTGATGGTGTACAAATTCATGGTGCAGTTCGTTCTTCTATACGGCAGTGAAATATGGATGATGTACCGGCGGGATGTGCGATACCTCGAGCGGTTCCATCAGCAGCGTTTGCGATGAATTTTGCACATAACTTGGGCGACAACGCTGCAGACACGGAAGTCTGGCGACTCTGTGGGATGTATGCAGTGGACTGCATACTTTTACTGAGACACCTGAAGTGGCTCGGTCTTGTGAACCTTATGGATTCAACGCGGATACCGGAAACAACCCTTTACGGTCAGCTGAGTATAGGGAAGCGGCATGTGAGGAAACTAAAGTTACGTTTCCAGGACATGATCAAAGTGAACCTCTCACGTTCTAATCTTGATTGCAAGTCATGGGAATCGAAGGCGGCTGATCGGCGTATATGGCACGATCTGATCATGAAGGCAGTTGTTGAAGTGTGGGAACAAATCCTCATACATGCAGAGAAGAAGCGGCAAGTGCGGAAGCGGCAAGCACCGATGGGTTGCAATCCATCGACATCGAGTGCATGGTGCTGTAGCACATGCGGTCGCGAGTGCCTGAGTCAGGCAGACCTAGTGAGCCATGAGCGAGGCCACTCGGGACCACTACCGAAGCGACGACGGGTTCTGCAGAGAACGTAGGCATAACTGATGCAGCGTTTGTAGGTACGCTGCATTCGATTTACTAACCGCGTGCTTCCATGCTAATTCTATTTATTTCAGGTGGTAGGTTTTCAATTTTTTCCTAAAGCTTTCCTTTCTCATATAAATGCCTACCTATCTTCTATAAACTTGCACAGGTCGCTTAGGCTAATTGATGTTAATTTCGCTAACATTTTCGTGTTTGTGGCATTTCCGTAAAATATACTTTCCGATCTCGTTTACTGATCCCGGATTCTTTTGTAATCATTAGAAATCCGTGAGAATATTTGTAGCTTGGGATGCGGAAGCCGACGGAAACCATCCGAGACAAGCTCTTCAATGTTAAGGACCGGCTTGGCAGAGAAGAAACAAGTGGTGTGATTTACAAAATCCACTGCAAAATTTGCAAAAAATACTATGTGGGCCAAATAGGAAGAAAGGTCAGCACTAGGCTACATGAGCATAGCCTAGCCATCCGCCGACATGACCAGAACACCCTGATGTCGGTACAAATGGACGCCGAGAATCATCAGTTGGATTTGGAGAATGTCAGGATCATAGCAGGGTTAAACTGCAAAAGCACACGAGTTCATCGATGCTTGGTACTCGGGAAAGAATTCAATCAACCGACACTTAGATATTGATACTGCCTACGAATCACTGAGGGATAAAACAATACCCCGCCCCAGATCAAAGGGACAAAGGAACATCATTAAGGCGGAGTCTAGCTAATAGTACGCAAAAGTTGACTACACGGTCAGCTCACGTGGACCAATAGACTCCTGACATTCGAATCAAGTGATCAATAATCACTTGGATCTGCAAGTGGTTCACATAAGTCGCACTGATGATGTCGTCTAGTGTGACGATGAAACGTCCGCAACCAAATCAACCAGCTCGGAGAACACCCACATACCTTCATCTTTTGTAATCAACTTATTTCATATGCTCACTAATTTAAGATTTAGGTCGCCGTTTCCTTAGGAAGTACTCGATTTATTTTGTTTGTTATCTTTCACACAAGTGATTGGCTGTTGTTTGATATCCCCGATGTGGCTGCGCTTGATGTGCATGTTGACAAATTGCCTACCTGTCTATTACCCACTATCTCGTCCATACTGGCTTTAGGAGACAGTTGGTCGTTGTTGGAGGGGACGGTGTGCACGGTCCGTGTGGCCGTGACAGACTCGAATATCGGTTCCATGCAAATAGTATGCAGCGGACTACGGTCCAGCCATCGCATTGTGTGCGTTTGATTCACCAAAGACAGCATGAGTGTGTTTGCCTGTGAAGGAGTGTGAGTCGGCTCCGTTGATGAAACGTGGCTCCCATCCACATGCCTCCCGGACTTATTCCTTCGGGTTTACACTTGATATGTGGTGTGTGGATGGAACTGTGGGTGGGGCAGCGCAAGCCACTCATGGTCCCTCTGTAGGCGCAGGCGTCCTGTGGCTGGCCACAGTGACAGGCAAATCCGAATCCGGATGCCGCCAACCATATGTAATTTTGTAGTAGATATACCGAGTAAATTTGGAAACGGCAGAGCAAACTAGTGACTACTTAGGCTTAATGCAACGCATCAGTTAAGACCAGTAATTAACTGTCAGCTAGGAAGGTTGATAGAATTGCACTTAAAGCTAGCATTTTGACGTTGTTTTGAACATTTATAATGTTTACTTTAAGTGTGTTATGTGTGCCGAACGCAAAAATAGACACCAAAATCTTATAAATAAATAAATAAACGTTATTCTCGGCTAAGCCAGGCACGCCAACATAGGTCTGATCATGGTAAGAGTGTAACGGGTAATCAAGGAACGTACAATAGTATTGCCATCGGAGTGTCATATATGTTTATACATGGTCCAACGTCGCCTATGTTGAGCAGACAACTGCAGTAAAGTGCTTAAGATCAGTATTACCTGTTCTAGCTGCATTAGATCGTACTGTCCGCAATGTGCAGGCAAATCCGTCCAAGAAGTGAGACAGACAAACCAAGTTGCTGACACAATTTGGTTTTGCCCAACATGTCAAGTCATTCCAGTTGTCAACTGTTTATCATTGCTCATGAAAAAATGCGATAGGATGACTGAAATAATCGCGCAATTTGTAAATACTAAGATCGCCCCCTCGGAGGTAAATATGGCCACGATAATACCTCACCCGGCCAAAGTTAGCTCTGAGTCCAAACCGAAGAAAAGAGCTAGACGCTCCAACCGCACTGCAGCGTCTGTGACTCTAAATCCACTGGGTCACCTCACTCCCATAAGTGGGCAAGCCTCAAACATGCCTGCTTCCACTTCTCCAACCATAGCCGCTTCACTTGGAGATTCAGCCATGACACCGACAGCTCAGAGCCGAAGGAAATCCGGTGCAGATAACAAGCAGGTAACGTACGCATCGATTGCCTCGACAAACACATCGGGAGGGACACACATAGGTCCATCTTCAGTACCGAGCACGCGTGGCGCAAAGCAGCTTTCACCGTCAAATCCAGTGGTGCCTTCTAAACAACCCGAATTGCCGGCAAAAAGTATAAAGCCAACACTCGCTAGACAAAACCACGCTGCGTTAACTCTCGTGTGCACCAATGTTCCCGAATCCAAATCTGGCACAATAAAAGGCAAGTTGCAAGACGATCGCAACCAGTGGAGTTCCGTCTGCGAGGCGACTGGCATTCGGGTTGAGCCTGCAATGCTGCAACGCGTGGCGCGTCACCCGACCTCAGTGCACTCTGGTGAACCTCGAATTCTTCGAGTAACACTAAACTCAGCAGATGAGACAGAGGCTGTCCTGCTCTCAGCAGTTCGTCTTCGCAACTCCCCGAGCGGAGTGCGCATATTACCTGATCTACCTTGGAAAGATCGCGCAAAAGAAGCAGTGGAGCAACGCGGCATTGCTAATAGGGATAGCAAGAAAACAATATTTGTTCATGGTGTTCCTGAGCTTCTGCATTCTTTTGATCACGATGCGCAAACACATGATCGAGAGCAGTGGTGCTACATCCGCGAAGCACTCTCTGTTGACAATGTTATTGCCAAATCCCTGACAAGAGTTCCGTCATCACCTAACTACAAGGGCTGTGGTCCAAGGCTAATGAAAGTAATACTACACTCCGAGGGAATGACGCAAGTTCTGTTGGATAGCTGGTTAAAGTTTTGAGCTAGGTTGCCAACAGAAATACGGCTAAAGGCAGCAGGCGAACGACCAAAAGTCGGAAGCAATTCAATGGAACTTGCAAACGTTACAAATACTTTATTTGCACGGTCCTGCGGAGAGACCGACACAACAGCGCCCACGGCACACAGGAGGACCGAACACAGCACAAGTGAACCGTCTGTTCAGGAACGCTCAATAATGTCATGCAACACGACTGAATTACATAAACCAAAATACGATTAATGGCCGGCTACTTAACGGCCGGCTTAAAAACCAACACAAACTTGACATCTATCAATTAACTCCTAACAACAAAAGCCCTTTCTTGCATGTACACAAACGCCCAACGCCTTCTAAGCAAGTTGGCCGAACTTAGAGAACTCCATGCCTCACAACCGCGGGACCTCCCCATGATTACAGAGACATGGTTAAACTCTGAGATAATCGATTCTGAGATCAATTTACCCTGTATGTCGCTGCTTCGGACCGATAGAACCGGAATGGGTGGCGGTGTGATTCTTTACTATAATACAAATCTCCGATGTGAAGTTATCGATCACCCGGAAATCCGAGCTCCCGATTCGCTTTGGTGTCACCTATGGTTACGAAACAAGGACACATGTCTACTAGCCGTGATTTATCGCCCACCAAACTCAACGTCGGAAATGGACTCCAAACTGCACCACGTTTTTCAGTTTGCTTTGAACAAGTCCTACACCCACATTCTCATCGCGGGAGACTTTAACGTGCACGACTAAAAAATGCCGGCAACCGACGGTATGCAGTTTAAAGCCTGTTTGCAAGAACATATTGCTAGCCACCCTCTTTACAACCACGTAACCCCTCCCACCAGATTTCGAACTTCTAACAAGCCGTCGATACTGGATTTTGTGCTAACTAACAAAGAACTCATGGTTGATGGGATAGTTACAAGCACACCGCTGGGTCGTAGTGATCATGCTACTCTACTCTTTGATTATATATGCTATGCGGAGTACCCTGAAAAGGAGGTTGATACAGTGCATACTGTTACGCACTACAATGTGTTGTCCAAGCTTGTTAAGGATACATCTTGGACTTTCTTAACCGAATGCCCCCCAGATGCTGCCTGGGAATCATTTACAAGGACGTTTAGCACACTGGTAGCGCACGCATCAGAACAGAAGTCCTTCCAACCCAAAAACAAGCGTAAGTCATTTCTGAGGAGCAGAACACGTAAATGTATGTCCCGGAGGGATTTGGCATGGCGAAATCACCAGGACTGCCCGAATGCCGAAACCTGGACTGCATACGTGACACATCGTAACTTCTGTGTGAAACTGATCCGCGAAGACAAGGTCACGCATCAGCAGAAGTTAATGAAGCGATTCTGCAATAACGCAAACTCCTGTACAGGCACGTTAACGGCCTTCGAAACGTAAAGCGAGGGGTTCCAGCGCTAGTCACGGCTGATGGGTGCACGCGATCAGCAATGGAAGCAGCTGATCTCCTACGGCTTCATTACCTCCAAACTTTCCAGCAGGTAACGAGCCCAAACATTCTCCTCATTTCTAATACTCCACCATCTGGTTTAGAAAACATCACCTTCACTGCGGAAGCTGTGTTGAAGAAGTTGTTATCCTTGCGTATCCACAGTTCCTCTGGAGCTGATAACATCCGACCAAAGGCTCTACAGGCGGTAGCTAGTGATCTAGCAGAACCACTGGCTGTTTTCTATCAGCGATATCTAGAGGAGAACCGTATTCCACCAGTATGGAAGCGAGGGGTCATCACTCCTATCCATAAAGGAAGTAGCCGCACTGATCCTGCCAACTACCGTCCAATAACACTACTTCCCGTACTATACAAAGTGATGGAATCAATCATCGCAGACGCGCTGATGCAATACCTGGAAAGCCACAATTTAATAGCCCCAGAGCAACATGGCTTTCGTCAAAAGCATTCGTGTAATACTAACCTATTAATTGCACTTAATAGATGGACTGAAGCTGTTGATGATGGAGTGGGAGTCGATGTTATCTACCTGGACCTTTCAAAAGCGTTTGATCACTTAAACCATCGAATTCTCCTTCAGAAGCTTTGGAACCACGGAATTGGCGATCCAATCCTGAGCTGGATAAGCAATTTTCTACGAGAACGACGGCTTGTGGTAAGAGTCCGAGAGTCATATTCTCATGCAATCGATGTGACGTGTGGAGTACCACAAGGCTCGGTTCTTGGACCTCGTCTATTCTTGGTGTTCATTAAAGATTTGGCGAGATCAATTACTTCCGAATTCCTATTTTTCGCTGATGATATCAAGATATGGCGAAGGATCATAGGACCGGACGACCACGAATGGCTCCAGTGCGATCTTAGCACAGTGTCGAACTGGTCAGTTCCAAACGCCCTACCGTTCAACGTAGACAAATGTCGCGTTGTACAATTACGCCATAGACATAACTACACCTATTTACTTGGGACAAACAGATTGCAGAATAGCTCCCAGGAATGTGATCTTGATGTGATCGTACAGAGCGACCTCAACTGTTCAAAACAGGCTGAGGTAGCTGCGAAAAGAGGAAACCAGCACGTCGGCATGCTGCGAAGGGCATTCGGGAGATTTGACCCATCAATCTTCTCAATGATGCACAATTCCTACGTGCGCCCGCATGTTGAATACGCTATCTAAGCTTGGTAACCTTGATTGAAGCGCGACTTAGAAGCGATAGAAACGCCACAACGAAGAGCAACAAAGAATGTAAAGGGCCTGCGCTCTCACTCTTACCACCGAAGGCTGAAGTTGCTGGGAATTTTCAGCGGACGTTATCGAAGGCTGCGCGGCGATCTCATATTAGCGTATCAGATACTGAGTGACCCCAGCCACGTATGCCGCCATTTGCTGAAACTTAGCCACAACACGCAGCTCAGAGGTAACTGCTTAAAGTTGAAGGAACAATACAGCCGTCTAGAGTGTCGACGGAATTACTTTTCCCTTCGGGTTTGCCAACCCTGGAAGGCACTCCCAGACTCAGTGGTATCCTCTCCTACCTTGGATGTTTTCAACAAACGACTAGATATTGCTCTTAGCTCCCAACATTTTGTTACCTAAGCTCCTGTATTGTGGATTACGCCAAGCATGCTTTACTACAGTAGTTATGTATCAAATGGACCGAAGTGAGCGACCATATTTTACTTTTCTCACTCCTTACCTCAACTATCACTGCACCCCAGTGTCTTTCTGAACGTTTTCGCTCGATAATTTATTTCATTTTACACTGATGTTAACTATCAAAGTATTCATCTCGACAGACGTTCGATAGATGACCCAGGCATATTTTAATTGCATCATATTCACCTCAACCATCCTACTGGACGTGTCAAGCACTTGCTTTTATCCCGTGATAAATCATTGTTCATTGTTCATTGAATGTATCGGTGTGCGTGTGGGCGTGTGTAGCTGTGTTGCATGGCTTTTTAAGTGTTTTGCTGCTTTTTCTGATCTATAAACGCGTTGCTAATGCTAGAAAGATGTTTAAAGTCCGTGGATTTGTAATCGTTGTACGGATCACCATTACATTGCTGGTATAAAATGCTTCGTCATTATGAATCAAGGGCTAGTGACATTATTAAGTGGTGAATCACAACTGCCACGTCACCGTCTTGTTAAACGGATATTTGTGGCTTTTTATATGAAGAACGCTTGCCAAACGATAACCCACCATTTCCTGAAACACTGTCGCCAAACAATTTACTTGAACGAGGTAAACTCGAACCACCCAGCTGGCACCAGTGGGAGGTTGTTCAGTTTGCCAGCCAGCTTGGTAGAATGCCTTTAATAGGGGTGCCTCAAACTTCAGAGGCCTAATAATTTTCCACGGACCCAGTGGTCTATGAATTTGGAAAGTGGTAAAGGGCAAAGCTAAGAACCATGGAATGAATGTGTAGTTTAGATACAAGGACTGAACTTTGCCTACTCGGGTGGAATCGTTACTACCCTGTGACATCCTATATGAGGAGTGCCTATAGATTTGCGAGCTGCCAGTCAGTAGACTAGGCTGAACTATTTGTTGAAGATTTTGCACATTGGCCGTGTCAATTGAAGAAGAGGAGCCGTAGGGATGGAGATACCGGTTGGCCGTTGCAGCTTTTGAACCAGTTTCGGTGGGGGAAACCGAAGCACGTCAGAAACTAATCAAAAATGGTTCAATACACTCAGATAAATGTACTTAGACTGCTACGCCCAGCACCTGTATGATGAGTGCGACTGGTCCGGCTGCCATGGCAATGAGGCTAGACCTTACCGTGGTGAATGGTTTGTGTACCTCAGCGATCCATTGAGCTATGCTGGGTGGTGCTTTTGCACCTTCAGAGTCACTCATACCGGATTGTTCAATGGTCAGAGGCCAAACAACCTCAGCCTCCTGGTCCTCTAGGTTGTGGGTTGAAATGAGGGTGGCTTCTTATTCCTTATAACGGACTCCTTGTAGACCAACGACAAACCCGCTGCCTTGTGGTCAGGTTTTTGAACCAAAGGCTTTGGTTGAGAATCCTAATCGTTCTCCTGCATAGGCCTAGGCAGCCTAGCCGTATCCTGCCCACGCAATACTAAGAATCATTCGTCAAACAATTTCTTGATGCTCTGGCCACCGCAGAGGATAATAAACTGTGCCCTATCTGCTGCTCGACGCAGCAGATAGGCCTTACGCTTTTTCACTCTTACCGTCCCGTTCCAAATTTACTTATATCCCTCCGTTTTTAACCCCCCGATACTTGGCCCTCCCCCAACATGCTTTGCTATGCGTTTCTCTTCTAATTTCAACTCACATGCTAACGGAGCGTCACTTCTCTCCTGTCGACAAGCCCATGTCCAACCAAGCGGTCCATTCCAGTTCATCGCCTTCTATTTGGAGCCCTCTATCTTCCTTCAGATTGGCATGCTTCAATCTACGCACATTACTACACGCCGGTCAACAGGCAAAACATGTCCGAATATTGTAGACCTTCCCGATCGATAGCAGCTGGTTATCGGAGACCCGTCTGCAAGACTGGAGCGCTGTGCTCACTCTGCTAGCCCATTCAGGTGACGCAAGCGGTGTCTTCTCATTGCGCCTATCCGGTGATGATACAGCTTCGAGCACCGGCCAAGTTGACATTGGCATTGCCTTGAGTCCCCGGGCTGTAGCTGCTCTGGTTGATTGGATTCCAATCAGTAGCCAGATGTGTGCGGTCCGACTGGTTGGCTCGTTCAAAGCTTCGAAGTCGCGCGGGACTAACAGGTGTCTATTCATCATCGCTGCCTACGCGCTCACAAACTGTAGCGATGATTCGGTGAAGACCGACTTCTACTGCCAAATGACCCAGCTGCTTCACCCCCGAAGGAGCACGAACACGGTTGTGGTGGCGGGGGATCTGAACGCACAAGTTGGAAAGTTTTACACTAATGAAATGCATCTGCGCGTTCAGCACTGTGTAGGCTCCCGTAATGATAACGGTGAACGGTTACTTCATTTGTGTGAAGGTGCGCGCTTATTTCTTGCGAGCTCTAACTTCCGACACAGCACTCGCCGGAGGGTGACTTGGCGCCCACCAGCCTCGAACCAGCCTTGGACACAGATCGCTCATATTGCTATCAGTTACCGTTGGAGAGGCTGCATCCAGAATTGTCGCTCGATTTGGAGCACATGTGTTGACACCGATAATGCACATGTGTGTGCTGACCTGCGGATGCGTTTTGGCGGCCGCCCACGACGACGCTGTGAATGCATTGACACCAGCCAACTGACAGCTAGCTGTTTTGAGTGCGTATCGAAGTACTCTGATATGGGAGTTGAGTAAGCGCTCACTGGAGAAAATTGATGGCCAGTGGTTCCATGTTCGCCAGACCTTAGTAGCAGCATGCAAATCCTCATGTGTTATGTTTGATAGGCAACATGGATATTAGATCACTTCGCGATGGCTGGAACTTATCGATGCTCGCCGGCATATCCCGGCTGGAAGCGAACACAATGAAACACGCAAAGAGCTCCGGGAAAGACTCCGTGCCAGCCTGAAGAGAGACAGCGAACCTTGATGGTCTCATCGTGCATCAGAAATGCAATTGGCCGCTGCCGTTGGCAACCATCGTAAGTTATTCCGTCTGAAACGGGAACCGGGAAGCAGGAGACCTGGTGTTAGTGAAACTATAGGTGACGAGAGTGGACAGCATATACACAATTTGTCAAAACGTTTGGAACGTTGGGCTGAGCATTTTGAAAAGCAATTTAATCTACTAGAATGGTTGGATTCTTCGCGGTCCGGTGATCGCCTTGCTCCGTGGGCTGTCCCTTCGGATCCACCCTCTCGCTCAGAAGTCAAACTTGAGATCGGAATGTTGAAGTTAAACAAATGCGCGGGACCAGATGATCTTCCTGCGGCCCACCTCGAATTCGGAGGCTCTACTCTTGCGTATGCTTTACATGAACTATTATTGAAACTGTGGGAGCAGGAGACTGTCCCAACCGACTGCAGGCGCTCTGTTATTGTTCTTATCTTCAAAGGAGGCTCACGTGCGGAATGCTGAAACCATAGAGGAATCCGTCTGATCTTCATCGCCTCCAAATTACTCGCCTCCATAATTCTTCACAGACTGACTGGCGCTCCTGAAATCCAGATTCGTGAGGAGCAAGCCGGGTTTCGTCGAGGTCGTGGCTGCATCGACCACGTCAGTTGTTGGAGCACCGTCTTTGAGCTTATGTCGTCAATTCCTGGATAAACGTTCAGGCGCATTGATAGCAGCTTACTCATCACGAATTCTGCGGAAAAATTTATTTGAGTCAGTACTGGTGTGGGCACCATTGGTTCCAAAGATTCAGGAGACCACGAGATGCAATGGAACGTTAACACATATTGTTGTTGCAGAACATTCGACGCTTATATAGCGGTCCGAGTTGAATCATTCACTGTTTGAATAGGTAGAAATCTACTTTTTACTTTGCGGAGGCTGTTCACGTGCTTGTACAGAAGCTTAGAATTTGGAAGTAATCGTGTAGCTAAAGCAATTTGATAAGCTACTTTGTTACAATTGATCTTGACCAGAAACATTGCGAATAGTCCCAAAAATTCAGGATTGCTTTCCGTCCGCCGTTCATGTCCTCATTTTTTCTGCAGAGTCTGGACCGTGTGGAACGGAGATAGTAAGAAAAGCAGCGTGCACACTATTTACATGATGGAAATGGTGATGGCTAATTTAAATGCTTTCTTCGGTTTGCCATATATCTATGCCTTTTACCGTATTTCCTTCCTGTGCAGCAAAAATCTAAAGTTTAGTACTCCGACGTAATAGTTTATACAAAAGAGTATGTACATACTGTAGTAGGTCTAAAATATAGAATACGTGTTTTCCTGCTTTTCTCTACAACCACAACAGTATCATCCGCGTTGTGTCATCAAACGTTAGGTGAGCTATTGGATTCCTTCAGTAACATGATATTAATGTCTATCATGTACAAATTTTTTATAGGGAGCTGCTGGCAGTTCCGTGACAAGATGCTGTTCGTTAGCTGGAGTGTAAACCGCATGGCGAACTATAAAAGTTAGTATAGAATTCCGTTTCTTCCATTATTTTGTCAAGCAAATGTTGTGTTTAATTTGTAATGGTCGGTTAGACTGTGTTAGCTTCCGTACGCGCAATTTTAGCACATATATGAATGTCAATTCAGTGTCTAAAGATTATTTTACCTAACTCAGGGTCCGTCTCACTAACATATGCGTAAACTCGAAGAGGGTTTAACTAACTAGGTTGTTCCCGCTGTCAGAGGCCGCAAGAAAGACGTTATGCGTGTGGTTATTTCACATTCTGAGAACCGATTGCACTCCGAATCAGCTTGAACAGGAACGTGAGCCTGACTTAATGGTCCCTTGAGTCAAGTGCGAAACAATACCATCAAACAGAGTTATACCTCAGCATTTTCTGTTCAAACTTTCCAGTGATCATATGTTGTTTCAAGCTATGCTAATCTTCAACGTAAAAGAGACTCTACGCCTATAATTTTTCTGTTCCCTTTCCAAATCAATATTAAATTACAAATGGGAAAAGCCAGACATTTTACGTGTTAAGTGTAATAAATGCTGTGTTAAAACTTATTGTTCGACTAATCTGTTATGCAATAGCTGTGAGTTTCTAATTTACATTATCCGGAGACCTGGCAGTTATTTAAGCTGAACTGTTTATGATGTGCCTGATAATGAAATCTAACCAAAGTTTAATAACTGGATAACGTGTATGTTACACACCTCGCTTTAAGTCCAACAAATGTTTCATTAAAGTTTTACCAAGCAAAACTTTCAGTTATTATTCACAAACCTAAGGATACAATCAATAAGCCACTCAGTAAATGCAGGGTTTACTTCCGTTATTATTTGCGTAAACTTTTCCTAATGAAAATGTTTTTTATTATTATCCGTGGCACACCGACCGAGTTGGAGAATTTATTATGGAAAACGGATTGTTTTGTGTCTGATTTCTTGTTGTTATTCTACTGAAATGCTTTGATACTCACGATCAATGCGTGGCAGTCATTTGTTTTCCGATTTGTAACTTTTGTTCAAAGGTGCTACTACAATTGTGCATATAAATAGAGAGGCGGGCATGAGCAATTCATAAGCGTAGAAGTCAAACGGCGAAAATGTTCCACTCCATTTCACTTTTGGTGTTCTCAGGGTTAATGTGTTTGCTATCGAGGGCAAGCGGTAAGTTCCTCGTTTGTCTTTTTGGTAGTTGATTAATGCATCCTCTACAACAGTACTGCTCCTTTAATTTATTTTATGACTGGTGAGTAATTATAACTGCTTGGTTTATTGCTTGCAGCACAGCTTTCGAATTAGTAGAACCCGTGTGATACTTTGAATAGCGTACTAATAATAAAATAATTTATAGTGATGTCATTTATGCTTATTAAAATTAGGAAGCTTACAGCCTTATGGATCATCTCATATGGTAGAACCGAGGTGAACTAGAATAAAACTACAGTAACATCTAATCAACTTAGTTATTGAACAGATAGTTTTAGAGTTGAATACATAATCAGCCCGTGGATTCCCTTATAGTTTGCTTGATGGTGAAGAAATTGATGTAACCAGAGGAAAACAGCTTTATAATTTTTCTCTTTAGCTTGGCCAACGTCTGATAATGTATACTTTTCAGCATGATATCTGGTTACACTTTCATGATTTCAAAGATTAGAGGGAATTTTGTTTAGTTATATTGGCAAGTGAACTAATGGCTTGTCTCTAGTTTATGCAGATCACTGGTAATGACGGCATTTCTGAAAAACATGACAGTTGCATGTATTATTTAATCAGTGATTTCTCGGATGAAATATTAAGAAAACATGGGCTAAGACAAGTATGCTTATAACCCACCCAGTAGATGCATCATTTTAGCCGACTAATGTCCAAACAGTCCTAATTAAACTTATTCAACATGCATTTCCACAGGTAACCATGACTGTGAGTTATTTGAAAAGGATTTCTTTAATCCGCAATTTTTAAAAGATTTTTGTGTCTGTCACTTGTGGTTAGTTACATTGCAAGCTTGTTGTTCAAGTCAGGTAAAGAATGCGCATTAATACAGCCGGGACTAGAGGTTTGTTTAGTAAAACATTTGCCATATACACGAAGAGGCAATAGTGCGATTGTTTTCAAACAGCTGGGAAAGAAAGTTTTAGGTACACTATAACTTCAGTACAAATTTGCTTGGTGTCTTTGAATGTCAGCGACTGTTCAAGTACAAAATTGGTTGGATTGGTAATAATGGACTGGGGGCAGTCTCGCGGTACGGCATACTTTGCTCCGTTTGTTTGTTTAATTGATGCATTAGCCAAAAAGTTACACAGTGCAATATTCAGAGAATGGCAGCTGTCGGTTAGTTTAAACTACCGTCGCAACGAGACTAGTGTTTCGTCATCAATTTAAGTAGTTTAGAATGCAATCACTGTAAGTCTAGCAAAAACGGCGCAGTACGTCATGTGTGACAACATACATAGTGTGAAATGTTTAGTAACTAATTGCGCGGAGGCAGAACAATTAAATTGAGGGGCCTATAACGATATTCTACCATCATCATCATCATCATCAACAGCAGTACATCAGCTATTTGAACTGATGCTTCGCTGCCATACAACCATGAGGACCTATGAAATAAAGAATAAGAAGAGGGAGAGAAAGGGTCTTACCTGAAAAACTTAATGCCCTAAGCAATCATTCAGGGTCAAGGTGCCTACATCTTATGTAGACAACATAACGTCAAAAAGAGCTGGCTATCGTGCAAAGATAAGGCCGCATCGGCGAGACAGCTTCCTTGCGGCTTTCACTGCCACGCGTCGTAACCAGCCATTACCCCGCAGATAACTCAGCACCAAACACATTTTAAACAGGCAAACCGATTAGGAGACGGCAGCAGACGCGCCATTGGTGTCTACTGCGAGCCATATCCTGTAAAGTCTCGCGCCAAGCACAAGGCGAGTCACGTGGACTTCAGCCCGGAAAGCGAGACGGACCAACGGCACCCAGTTTGATCGTCAGTGACTTCATTTTCCGCTGCCAAGTCAACTTCTGTCCACCTCGAGCTTAGCGCCACCCTACACCTAGCAGACTAAACAAAGCCGTCCTAGGTAAGCGGTGATCAGGCATATGTAGCACGTGCCCAAGTCAACGCAACGTATTCAGTGCTATCTGTTGTTCTAAGGAACTAGCATGATTATCACTACCCAGTACTCGCCTACGCACATCATCGTTGCGGACACGCTGGTGCCATCCGACACCAGCCATGCTACGCAGACAACGATGATCAAAGAGTTGAAAGCGCCTCAGATCTTCAGACCGAAATGGCCAATTCGCGGTACCATAGAGCAGACGGGCCGCCACTGTGGCCTTGTATACACGGTCTTTCAGACGAAGGGAAACTCCCTTCTGTCGCCAAAGATGCCGCAGGTTCAAGAAGGTAGCTCTGGCTTTCGCAATGCGTAAGCTGACGCCCATCATGGCTGATGCAGCTGCCAAGATAAGTAAAATGATTAACCACCTCGAGTTCCTTGTTAGCAAGCGTCAAGGGGTCATCAAGTGGCTGGTGGTCCTGAAGCAACACGTTACACTTCGAAAGTGCGAAATGAATACCTTATAATGGGACCACTCTGGATAGGCTATTCAGGGTTGATTGTTCTGCCTCAACATTGTCGAAAAGCGAGACGATATCGTCCGCATAAACTAGACCAACTATCCTTTCACCAGGCAGCACTTCAACGCCTACATCGTGAGATTTTCCAAGTGAACACTCCATGATAGAATCCACGACGAAATTGAACAAAAATGGGGAAATCGGACAACCCTGACGAACGCCACTTGTGGTCGGAAAGCTGGCCGATAGGCCACCGTAGACTCTGACGCGGCCTGTAGTGTTCAAGTATAGAGCCCGAAGGATGTTCATATATTTCGCAGGAACACCTTTCCGCGCGAGTAATTCGAAGGGAATCGATAGAACTACTGAATCGAACGCACTCTTGAAATCGAGGAACACAGCTATTGTCGATCTGCCGTATGCGTGGCGCCGCACTAGCACTTGCCGCAAAGTGAACATATGGTCTATACCTCCACGCCCTGTGCGGAAACCGGCCTGCTCTTCCGTAATCCGAGAATCCCCTTCTGCAGTGGGGCGACGAACGATAATTGAGACCAATAATCTTGTTACAATTGGCGTTATGCTAATACCCCTGTGGTTAGAACAGTTTATGAGACTGCCCTTATTGTATATTGCCACTATAATCGATTCGCTCCATATAGCCGGGACACGCTCTTTCTTCCAGACGCATTCGAATAAGGAGGTCAGTGCTTTGCAGAAGACCTCACCTCCATCCTTAAATAGTGCAGGTGGGAGGGAATCCGGGCCAGCCACACGAAAACGATTAAGGGCTGTGATCGCGTTTCGGACCTCAGCCTCCGACGGAGGCTCTAAACTAACCGTCCATGGCTCGTCCTGCATCACCTGAGTAGGAAGAGGTCCGGGAGCAGGAGGCCAGCTGAACTGAACTTGAATGTGTGCCGCCCAACTAGTCATACGGCAATCCTTATTGTGTATCAGTGCACCCGCGCTGTCTCTGATTGTCTCACTGACACCTGGTTTTCTGGGACCAGTGGTGCGGATTGGCTGGAAGAGCTTGCGGTAATTGCTTAATGTTCCTGCTTCTTCCATTTCTTGAGCCCCACTGGTCCACCTGGCTTCCTTGTCAGCGTGTAGGCTCTGCTTTATTTCACACCTAATAGCCCGTCTGGTCACATTGTGTTCAGAGCCAGCCGGGAGGTGTCTTCTAGATTCAAACAGGTTCACCGACCACTCGGATATCCAGTGACTGATGACGTGACGATGGATAGTGCCACAAGCAGATGCTCCTGCGCCGTGCCTGACGGCCGAGATTCTATTCCACTGAAGCCCAGTGTCATTAGGACAAGACAGCGGAAGTTCGGTATACAGTGCTTCTTAATGGGCTTGCCTGACTGAGGACTGAGACAATTTCTCCCTTGCCAGTCGTAGGTAAAGTTCATGGAGAAACGACAGCGTACCAAGGCATGGTCGGAGTCGACACAGCTACTCCAGTACGAGCGGCAATCCAGGATGGAACCACGCCCCTGTAACCTATGGCTATGTGATCAATGTGGGTCCATCGCTGGCCAGCTACAGGAGGACGCCAAGTGGAACTTCGGCGCCTACTGTGTCTAAATCAGTGCCACTAAGAAACAACTGGTGCTCCGCACACAATTGTAGCAGACGTTCACCGTTGTCAGTCCGTTCGGAGTTAAGTCTATAATTACCGCCCAGCTGAGCTTCTGAAGAGCTCAGACGCACTAGTTGTGCGTTCATATCCCCTGCAATACTATAATATCTGAACTAGTAGCACTGCGTAGTGGCGCGTTCAGTTCGCGATAGAATATGTCCTTGACAACATCTGAACTGCAGTCGGTGAGAGCATAAACGGAAATAACGAACAAACAGCGTTTTTTACTGTTTCTTGAATCAATGTTAACTGATGTCGGCAAACGGGTTGCACATAAACGGCTGTTCACCGGAATTCAATCAACCAACGATGGCTTAGTCTTGGAGCTGAGAATGATCCCTACACCAGCTTGACCCGTGTGTGCTGCATCGGCGTCTCCGGATGCGTGCAACCAATAACGAGAGGATAAGCCGGGTGCAGTTAATTCAATAACCCCGTTAAGGTCATTGATCCTAGTTTAGGACACACAACACACATCAAAATCCAGTGTGTCCAAGGTGCGTGCGAGTGCAGCCTGCTGACCTGTTTGTCTTAGAGTGCGGACGTTGAATGTCGCCATGGAAACGGGACAGCGTGGCCTTATAAGGAACTTTTGCCGATAGGCGTCCGCTACGTGCTGTGGGATGGTGGCTGCAGATGGTTCTACTCCAGTGGCACTTCGGTTGCTGTCAATTAAGCTGGGAATTATAGAAGGAAGGTTAGTAATGGGGGTCGGGATGGGAATAAGAGAAAAAGGTGGAAAAGAAAGAAGGGAGGCGCCAGCAGTAGCATGTTTTCGCTTATTCGCCCTGCTGTATGCAGCAGATAAGGCGACCCTTGATAATCTGCGCGACCTCCGACGCAGGATGAAGTTTACGTTTGAAGAAGATGTCATGGTTGTATGTGGGCTGAGAGACTGTCAGGGTGCCCAGACCAAGACAGGAGGACGATTAGGGTCCTCATCCAAAGCCGTTGGCTCAAAAGCCTGTCCGCAAGGCAGCGGGTAGGTGGCAATGGTATAGTTTTACAGAAATGGACGCCATCCCATTTCAAACCCCCAAACTGGATGACCAGGAGACTGAGTTTGTCTGACATCTAACCCTTGACCAACCCGGTAGAAGTAGCTCTCAAGGTGCCCAGAGCATCACCCAGTATAGCTCAATGGGTCAATGAGGTACGCAAACCATCGCACTACGTTAAGATACAGTCTCGTTGCGACGGAAAATGATATTCTACCAGATTCAGATGAATATGTTTTTCGTATAAAAAGACCAAGTTAACTCGTGGCTCAGTGTAACCCTAAGATAATTTGCTGATATGTTGAACGGCAAGCTTTTACTATTACCATTAGTTGGATACATCCCATGAAATTTGCTTTGTATATAGCAGCTGTAGAAAGCAAAAACAAAGGCGTATTGCACTGAATGCGTTCATTATCAATCAGCTAAATTTCAGCAACCACACTTATTCATCCAAAAGTTTTGCAGGACGGTTGAGAAGGTTCACGCTAAATGACTCACACTGATGCTTACTTCATCAGTGTATTTAAGCATTATGTCTTTCCCAGGGACAAATATGTAGCCAAACTAGTTTTAGCAATGTAAGATGACGGTGAATCTCTACGAAAGACCTTCAAAGTTGCGACCATTGCTACGGAAATTCGGTCACTATTCTGTCACCATAATTGTGGACTTGAGTACTTTTGATGAAATAATCCTTTAATACAATACGTAGGAAGGTTTCACTACCAGAAATGAGTAATTTCTACATTATCAAATCTTTGTCAATACAACCAATTTAATTGTTGTATTTAAGGAAGCAGTCGTATTTAAACCGCTATACAAGCCAGGGCTTTCTCTGTGATAAAAACGCCATGTATGGACTACGGTTAAATTTAGCCAGTAAACCTAAATTTATTACCTTTCTCCTGTGTCTTGTGAAACAGCGCAATTTTAGTGTACATCTGTTTACAGACTTTTGGGCGTTCTACTTTTATTCGAGCGAAAAATTAGCCAGGATAAATTTTAGTCGGGACCGAAATTAAGTCTGGTTGACTCGTTAATGACCTCAAGCTCGTCCATCTGTAATTCTTGTTTACTGAGTTCGATTGTAGACAAGATCTGAATCCGAAATTTCATAGGAATTTATCAACCATCCAAGGAGTACTGCTACTTGACACATTCGGGTTCACAAATATCAAGTGAGCATGTGTTAAAACAAAAATCGGAACAATAAAATATGTGAGCACTCAATGCTGAATCACTTGAGGGCAATCGAAGAGCATCCGACTGCACCTGATACACGCAGCGAATTCTGCTAGGTTAGTGAACAACTTGAAAATTGTTGTCAGAACTAAACAATGTCACTTTGAATCCAATACTCATATAAACCCACAGCCAATCAGATGCAATACTAGGAAGCGCCTATTATCTTTAGCAACGGTTTGAAGGACAGGTAGAACTCGCGGAGCTTTTGTGGGCGTAGGTAGCATCAATGCAAAAGGTACTTTGTGCTTTCGCACAAAAGAATGAATTGTGCATGAAGTATAGAGAAAATCTATTAGGTAAATAATAATCCTAGATGTAGGTCTTTTACAAAAATTGAAGGAATTTCATTTATGCAAAATACTTTGGGTTTTCCATAGTAATTTAGTCAAACATATGCAAAGGTAGCCTTAGCTTAACAAAATATACTTGACACAAACGGCAGCTTTACTTGGAATTATGTCGTACATATATACATACATATATTGGTAAAATTTACATTACGTCAAGGTTGGACTACCTGGTGCTGCAATGTATGCAGAAATCAGCAACGGGTTAAGCCGATTCGATCACCAAGCAATAATACGGAAAACCTTTTATACACCAACAGCAAATTTACTAATATAAAGCATATTTCTTACGAAGGATATTGATGACATTTTGCTTGCAAACAACATCACATATTCCCCTGGATTAAATTTACTTATTTGTGGACATGCCTGTGGCTCATACTGCACCACAATTCTGGTGTCTTTTCTGAAAGCATTGTTTATGTATATGAAACTTTTACCATTTTTTGTCATGTGTGATTGGAACAGGTAGGTTTGATGTTATAATTTGTTGTTGATAAATAGCCTTTTCTAATGTGTCTTAAGCAAAAGTAAGATAACCTTATTCATCAACACAGCGAAGCGAAACATATGGCAATTTATGGAAAGCCTTCGCACACTTTTTACGGTTAAGGTTAACTTTAGTGATGTCAGCACACGAGCACTTCAATGAAAGCCGCTGCTTACATACAAAGAAGGTAAACAGACAGTTTTATAGCGTATAACCGCGCACTAATGTGCATGCTTGCAATTGTATGTGGCGCTTTTGGTCAGCTTATAAATGAATGATGCGAAATTACTTGATGATGCATCAAGTATAACATAGTTGTAGCCTGCTTAATCTAACTACATTACAAAAGCAACTTCTTGAAATTTTGTGCAACTGATTATTGAGTCACGCTCTGGCGTACCTTTACTTCCACGTCTGTAGAGATAGACGTCCGGCTGTTCCATTCAGGCGTGTACTTGCAAACGCAAATGAAAATAAGAGAATAAATGGCTTAATATATGCAGATAATTTTAAGTATAGTTTGGCATCATTAACACTACCGGTCTATGCCTAAACAATGTTATATGTAAAACAAATGTACTTTCAATCAGTATGAGTGACTGAGTGCCTCGCTTGACCATTTTGGTGTCGGCGTTAGTCCCAGCAAGATAATTTTCGGCTAAATTCCTTCACCCAATTTTTCTTCGAGTTGGAAAACGAGTTCTGCTTTTGGTTGAGATTATTTGCAACCAGAAACATGAATTCGCAATATTTGGTAGAGATGCGACGAAAAACGTTTATTTAGGTGATTGGAATTTGCCCAATTTTTGTTAAATGGGACTGACAGGGGGCATTAACTACGGTCAATTAGAACGTCCATGCACTACGTCCAAGTGACCTTATTCGGTCCTTCATGAAACGCGGGCTATTTAAGTATAGTCATCAGCTTCCTGGTATTATTTTGTTGGTTGTGGAGGACATCATGCTTGGTCTACGTAATATTAATAGAAGTGTGGGTGAACCATACACGCTGAAATGCTAAAATTCGGAATGTCCGTAACTTGAGCCTAAAAGTTAAAAATAGCGGAATTTCGTAGACATTTTCCGGTGCACATATAAACAAGCATACTTCTGTACGATTAATGTTACATGTATAATTGAATTAAGTTTAAGCACCGCACTCTACAAACATCAATAATTTTCGTAAATTTGGATATAAATGTGAATTTATCTGCGGCGTGTCGCAATTTATCTATTGCTAGATATATGCCCTAAATCCGTCCTAAAATGCGCGTATTTTTATGTTAACATGCTGACATATCTCATAGGACTGCTTAGGTACCAAATTGCTGTAATACCTGATGCAGCTTCTAGCGTTAGTCTGAAATGCAAATCAATTAAATTTATTTACGAATGCACGTGCTATCTTTTAAGTACACAAAGCTGCTAAACTCTTCTCATGTGCCGGTAGTTTTTAAAATGCGCTGTGAGAGTAACTACGTAGGACTGAGCAGAACTAATCAGGCAAGTTCAACTCATATACCTGTTAATGGGTTATTTCTTTGATCAACAAATACAAAGATTATACGAAGAATTAGTCTAATTTATATGCCGTGCTTTATTTTACATGATCTGCATAGTCAAAGTTGTTTACATTAGCTTTTGTTCCTGTTTATTAGGCACTTATTTAGCAGTTATTCTTTTAAAGGTGCAATCGCACCTAATAAGGTGCACCTACTTGATAGTGTACTTTGCAAGGTTGCTTACCAAAACGTCTCTGTAAATTCCTCTGATATTCGACCTGTTCTTGTTTAGTTAATTCTGCAGATGAATGGCAACTGTGGCAGCAGGAAATACACGGTAAGTGCGGTAAAAGAAACCAGTCAGGATTAGTACTTTAAAAATATAGATTTTCGACATGGGTATAGTAAAATCCCCATTAAATAACGTCGTAAACATTTGATGACATTTGATGTTAGCGAAGATTATGGCAATGAGAAAATTGCGTGTTTTAATGCATTGCTTAACAATGGCTAAATTTTTATCTAAGATTGTTTTTGAAAGTGCACTATACTTTAGCCACACCTTTACATTTAACGCCAATTCATACCAAATTTTACAAAAATTAGTAGAAATTTCAATTATAAGGATTTTTGCCCTCGTAGATGAATCAGCTGATGCACCCACAATGAATCATTGCAAATGGTCGTGTTTTAATGTTATTTCGTTTTAGTCTCTGGTATTCTTTGCACAACGTATAATAAGAGTGAAAAGATTATGTTTACTCCCGGGAAAGCAAAAGACGGTGCCAAATCAACAAATATGTTTGTACAACCATTTTTGACATACTTCAGGTTAAAAGCTAAAGCGTTAAGCCATTCGGCCAGCGTAATACGCAGCAGAATCTGCAACATAGCCCAGTACCATCAAGTTACACAGTATAATAAACCTGAATTGTCAAGAAAGCTCAGTTTTCCCTTTCGCTGTTTAATCTACCTTATTGTCGAAAGCTCTTTTAATTTTCATGTTTCCACTTGTTTAGTTAAACTTAAGGTACATCAATACTTCGGATCTTGGTTGCTTTCGTGACTCAATGCTCTTTTATTAGTATCCACCAAATTACGTAGGCAACAAACATCGGACGCATTGAAAAGGAATATCATTAAATATGTTATGGCATGCAAGCACCCCGTAGCTTACCGCATGACTTCATTAACTCCATGCAAACACTAGAGAGCAAATAATGTTTAAGACCCTACTGAACGTTTTAAATAATTCTCCTAAGTATTATACTCTACTTGGATCGCACAAGACCATGACTAGTTATTTCCGAGGAAGCATTGTAGCAAATATTTTGTTTAGAGTAAGTTAGTTCTATAAGGTAGTCGGCATTATCCATTTTCAAACCAATTGACATTTACCTGGCCTAGATGCGTCCCAAGCACGTAGCCGCGATATGTTTTATGACCCTACGGCTACTTGAATGATGTGTTTGGAAGCAACGTGGAAAAGAGAGACAACATAAAGACTACTATAAGTCATAGAAGGAGTAGTTGCTTAGTTTCACCAGCGATACAATTCTGGTTTTTGTCCCTGTCGACATCCAACCATACTGTTTCATTCGTAAATATTCGTCAATGACTCTTGGTACTGGGTGCTTAACGACATTGCGGCTCGTTCTCAGTGTCCGCAAAAGTTAGGTTCGCAAGAAACATTATTGTTCCTTATATATGTGGATATATAATTGCCTCTAACTAAGGCAGGTCTTTTTATAAGCATATCGAAACAATAACCTACGCATGACAGTTGACTTTCGACAGTTGTCTTTAACTAGAAATAATGCATTTTGTTCTGAGATGCAATCTTTGTGTCAAAGCTTTGCTAACAGAATGTGGAAAATGGCGAACGGGCTAGGCTGTAGAAGCAGCCAGTTTTGTGCTCATAATATCCTGATCATCACAATTGAGTAAGCGGTTTAAACGACTGGTCGTTGATAAACGGCTTTAGGGGCTTTTGCATGATTACTGGCCGAACATAAATGCTGTACTATACATTTTTGGGACGATAATGCTAAGTAACCAAACGTCTGTTTTTATTTCATACGACAATGTGACTCAAATTTGCAAATTTGTAAAAGAAAATTCTAAATTAAATTATTAGCAGTTCCTAATATTCGAACGATACCTAATACGAACTCGTGATGTAAGGTCAATATATGGCAAATGTTCACAAGCAAACCGCTTAGCCTTATCATAATGCAAATGAAGTCAACCTAAGTAGGTTCCTATTATCAAGTGTTAGTTAATCACAGCAAAATCTGTAACTATCTATTTCAAGTTGCGGTGCTCAAACCTTTGTTTTCCTGGCTGTCATGTTTACTAGCCTGTTACGCGGACAACATATATATCTATACTTGGCAATTACACACCTGAACTCACCGGAACTATTCAGCACACTGCAACTACATACCATTTTTGAATTCAATAGGTATCATTAAGTTAAGACCGTGGTTTTCAATGGATACGCACAGTAAGTATGTTTAGCACAACCATAATTTGCAATGTGCAAACCGCATGAGTTTGTGATGACTAGTTTTTAAATTGGAGAAATTTAGCGCATTCTATATAATGAGCTTATCGCTTGTGTACGTATGATGTAAGAAGACTTCGGGCTGTGTAAAAAAAACAACTATGGTTAAAAGAACTATTTCTGTGCTAAAGCATTTTCAATGTGTGATCATCAGGGATTGCTTAACCAATTCTCCAACTTTGAAAACCTTGCTGATTGTCTTACAACCTTTTTTGATTACTGTAACAGCTAACAGCAGAGAACCAGAAGGTATGTATTAGCCAGATTCGCATTGTCCAACCGGACCTATTCGTTCTAAATACGTTTGAATGATAAGGCGTTAATTGTGCTTTATTATCAAGTCTGTGGACTTCCCTTGACTTCTTTTAAGAAGTCTAACATTTCGTAACCATCTCTACATATACTGGGCTAGTTGTAGGTTTAACCAAAATTGCGGAAATTAAGGTGATTAACTCGCGAGGACAAACATACCTTTTTTTGAGCCGCATGCATGGACCTGTCTAGGAGTACTTGCGTACTCCTTTTAAATCTTCCTTCACAGATACTGCTGAATTGCTAACAGAATGGAAGCTATTGCTAGATGTATCCCCAAAATCAGTCCTAAAATTCGCGCATCTTTATGTTAACATGCTGACATATCTCATAGGACTGCTTAGGTAACAAATTGCTGTAATACCTGATGCAGCTTTTAGCGATAGACTGAAATGCAAATCAAATAAATTAACTCACAAATGCACGTGTTATCTATTAAGTAGACGAAGATGCCAAAATGTTCTCATGTGCCGTTTATAATTAAAATGCGCCGTGAGAGTAACTAGATAGGATTGAGCAGAATTGATAAGGCAGGTGCAACTCATATACCTGTTAATGGGTTATTTCTTTGGCAAACAAATACAAAAGTTAATACGAATAATTAGTCTAATTTATATGCCATGCTTTATTTCACATGATCTGCATAGTCAATGAGGTTTACATTAGCATTTTTACCTGTGATCGGACATTTATTTATTAGTTGTTTTTTAGGTGCAATAACACGTATTAATAACCTAAAAGGCGCACGTATTTTATAGTGTACTTTGCAAGCTTGCTTACCAAAACGTCTCTGTAATTCCTCTGATATTCAACCTGTTCTTTTATAGTTAATTCTGCAGATGAGCATCAACGGTGGCAGCAAGAATTACACGGTAAGTGCGGCACAGAAACCAATCAGGATTATTAATTTTGAAAATCTAGATTTTCTAATGGGTGTAGTAAAATCCCCACTAAATAACGTAATAAAAATTTGATTACATTTAATTTTAGCGAAGACTATGGCACTGACAAAATTGCGTGTTTTTATGCACCGTTTAACAATGGCCAATGTTTATCTAAGATTGTTTTAAAAAGACCACTATACTTTAGCCACACCTTTACTTTTAAAGCTAATTCATAACACATTTTACAAAAAATAGTAGAACTTTTAATTATAAAGGTTTTGCATTTGTAAATGAATCAGCTAATCCATCCACAATGAATCTTTGCAAATGGTTGTGTTTTAGTGGGATTTGGTGTTTCTCACTAATCGTCTTTAAGAAACGTAGAATAAGTGTGAAAAAATTGTTTGTTCAAGAAATAGCAACAGACGGTGCCAAATCTACAAGTATGTTTGTACAACACATGTTATGTTCTCAAGAAACATTATTTTCCCTTATATTGTGGATATATAATTCCATCTAACTAGGGCAGATCCTTTAATAAACATACCAAAACGATAACCTATGCATGACAGTTGACTTTCGCCAGTTGTCTTTAACGCGGAAGAATACTTTTTTCCTGAGTAGTTATATTTGTGCCATAGCTTTGCTAACAGAATATTGAAAATGGCGAACAGGCTGACCTATAAATGCAGCCAGTTATGTGCTCATAATATCCTAGTCATCACACATGAGTAAGCGGTATAAACGACTGATCGTTATTGAACGGACTTGAATGCTTCTCCCTGATTATTGGCGGAACATACATCCAGAAGGATAAATAACAAGATGTCTGTTTCTATTTCATACGACAAAGTGGCCCAAATTTTGGCAATTTTGTAAACGAAATATCTAACATAAATAATTAATAGTTCCTAATACTCGAATGATGCATCTTACAAATTCGTGATATAAGGTCAATATATGGCAAATGTTCACAAGCAAACCGCTTAGTCTTATTATTACGTGAATGATGTCAACATAAATAGGTTCCTAATATCAAGTGTTAGTTAATCACAGCAAAATCTGTAACTATCTATTTCAAGTTGCGGTGCTCAAACCTTTGTTTTCCTGGCTGTCATGTTTAATAGACTGTTACGCGGACAATATATATATATACTTCCCAATTACACACCTGAACTCACCGGAACTATTCAGCACACTGCAACTACATACCATTTTTGAATTCATTAGGTATCATTAAGTTAAGACCGTGGTTTTCAATGGACACGCACAGTAAGTATGTTTAGCATAACCTTAATTTGCAATGTGCAAATCGCATGAGTTTGTGATGACTCGTATTTAAATTGGAGAAATTTAACGCATTCTATATAAGGAGCCTATCGCTTGTGTACAAAAGATTTACTACATGGTTATTTGAAAGCCAAGTAGAGCAACCGGAGAAGGAACACAAGGTAATTAGTAGACAGTTTGCAATGATGGTAGACGGTTTTTTACTCAGATGTTTATTCTGCAACTGAGAACAAAGTTGATCATATATGTGATGAACGTAAAGCAAATGTCACTGACACTGACGCACACACTTAAGTGTATCGACGTTTTCATAAAACTATTAAATTAATTATCGCTTGCAATATTTATTTCCATCTGCCTTGATACATATCTACTAGCACTGTATTTATTATACAAGTAATTACACAATGCTTGTCTCAGGAGCAAAACATTGTGTGAACAATCGCAATTGCTGCATACTACATGCCGTCATGGCTTCTATACTCACGTCGCTAACGATGGCGCCATTACTGTTTTGGCGAAATATTTAGTCAAACTCTCTGCAGTCTATCGAATAACTATTATTGTGATTTATCTTTGTTTAGCAAACGTTTGCCTCAACCAATTAGCTAAACACTCGTAACAATGCTCTGGCTGAAGTTGACTTGTTAAAATAATTATCAACTGTGTGCCCGCTATGTGGTTGGCCTGGCGCTTTCTATTAAGAAACCCAGTTTTTCTTTATCGCTGTTGCCACAGGGAGAGAGTGGAACGGCCTGACTCAATTTAGTGCAATAGTCCACGATGACCCGTATGTATAGATTTCCTTGCGACGTTTCCGGTAAAGGATCAATGAGGTCTGCTCTCATTATTTCGCTCGGATATCCCGATTTTATTGGTGCCCTGTGAGCACTTCGCTGATTTTTAAGCTAGCGTACCTTTCTCATATTTGGCGGAAGTTGACTGCGTCTATTTGTTGATACGGCCAGCAGAGTCGTCCGTAATTCACCGTCTTGAGTTTATTGATTTCGGCGTGTCACATCTGTTAGCGCAGTGCTGACAGCACTTTGGTAACCAATGCCTGTGGAACAGCCATCCACCTCAAGTACATTAGGCCGAAATCAAATAGCGACATGCCCCCTTCGTTGGTTAGCTTTTCCCTCATCACCTAAAAACAATACGTTTCTCGGATTTTTCTCTCCATTTCTTTCGGAGCTGGTTTGTCCCTTCCCGAGCGACGCTCGTGGTGTATAAGTAGCATATCTGTGTCTGAAACCTGTGCACATTTTCAACGAAAACACTCGGCCCTTTGCACGTTAAATAGCGCTATATTTTTGCAATATGTAAAAGACACTTCCCATGATCCTTGGATGAAATACTCGACAGCCCGTCCGCGTTGTCGTATTGTTTCCATGGCCGATGTTGCCATTCGAAATCATACTCCTGTAAAGGCTCTACACCTCGAGCAAGTTGACCTTTACGTTCCGTGAATTTCTGCAGCCATCTGTGAGCTTTGAAATCCGTCCATAACACAATTATTCTACCTAACAGGGCGTGTTTATATTATTTTATTAAAAACACCAATGCCAACGTTTTTCTGGTTGCACAATAGTTCCGTTCGCTTGAGGTAAGGCTTCAAACCTGTAAAAATCTACACTTTCTATTCCATACGGTACCTGCTGTAACCAAACAGATCCAATGTCTTGATCGCTAGTATCCGTGTCCGCATTGAACTCCAAAGTATGTGGTGAGAGATCGGGGAAGACAAACGGAATAGGGTATCAAAGCGGCGGGCGCAGGTGCTCGACGTTTGCTTGATATTCATTCGACCAACATGAAATGCGTCATTTTTGTAACAGTACTTTTAGGGTTATTGAAATTGCGCGAAGGTTTTATATAACGACGAAACTACGAAGCCTGCCCTAAAAAGCTGCTAACTCCATGACATTTCGAAGGGTTCCCCACCCATTTATCTGTTCCGTCTTACAATGCTTCATCTGAGTGCTCGTCCTAGATATAATATACAAGGGAATAAGTCACCTCCTCTTGTATTAAGTGACACTTTGCCGGTTAGAGTGTGAGACCTGCATCGATTATACACTTCAGTGCTTCAGCTAAATTGTTTAGGTGTTCTACCTTTGATTCCTTAGACATGATGACGTCAAGCAGACAGACGAGACACATGTGGGGAATTAATTCGTGCTACCCTTTCCTTATATGTTGCGAGAACATTCGATAAACCAAAAGGCGTTGCCTAAATTTCATTAACGCCTGAAGGAACGGCAAAGGCAGTTTGCGCCCTGTCACTCTCCTAGACCTCTACTTGCATATAACCGGTTACCAGTTCCAAGGTGTCAAAATTTGCCGACCATTCGATTGCATCGTATAGGTCATCAATTCTCGTGACTGCATATGCATCCTTCCAGTTGATTTAGTTTAGCAGCCTACATTCAACAAACAACAGAACACCACCGCCATTCTTTACGAAAACGATAACGGCTGTCTATGGGGAAGTGCATTGCTGTACATCCTCATTTGCAACATCGCATAGATGATGTTTTTAGCTCGCTTTTCCTATGTATTTGGATTCGTCTTGGCGAAGTCTTAATCGGAGCCGCATCCCTGGTATCGAATAAGTGTTATATGACATTCGGCTCATGTTTCGGGCTCGCCAAGCGAATGCTTTAGAGTGAGCCAACAACAGATTTTTAGGATTTTCATTGTGGTCGTTGACTGGCAGACGAAATGAACGGATAAACGAGTCTACACTCAGTTTGTTGACTTAGGGTACTCAAAAATACTCAACGTTTAAGAACTGTCGACTTGGCTGGGTCTGGGTATTACAAATCAGTTGTCGGTGATCAGCTGTATGTGCTACATCCAGGTGATATTCAGACACCATTCCAATAATAACGGTAAATGGAATTTTGTCAGCGACATTGAACACTTGGTAGAACTCCTCGTTAGCAGTATGTACGTGGGTCATGATAGCTTCCCTTGCCGTCCGGGGTACTCCGTTAGCAGCAGTCTTTTGATAATGGCTAGGTGTCCACAAGCAGTATGTCAGCAGCTCCGATACGGCGGATCTGATTACATTCGTACATGTTTTCCTGTCATCGAGACCTATAATCCGGACCATTGCAACTTGCATCTCTACTGCGAATGCGGAGGCAGTCGTTTCGCAAGTAACGGCGTGTGTGCGATTCGATATAATAAATTTGTACTCATCTTGATAACTCTTGCTTGCACGGCATGGCTCAAAATTTCCCGGACTCAGTGGATGAGGATGGGGCCTTCGATAGCGCGATTGCAGGGGCAGGCCCGGGACATAACATTTTGGGAGGACACGATTATGAATTATTTGTTCTGGCGGTCTGTAATTAAAGCTTTTATGTCCTCTGTAGTTACAGCAACACGGCTCCGTGACGCCCATTACTGCATTCGCTCACTTTAACCGTTCAGACGCCTACATGTATGCTTTGAGATGCCCGAAAGGAAGGGACTTTTGGAAACCTTCTACTCGATTTTCCACTATGTGATTTTCCGATTGCTCTGAAGATTAGTTTGCAAAGGCGGCTAAGGTAATCCACCGCATTCCTTGTACTTATGCATCAAGAATACTTCATACTGTGGAAAATAAACAAGTATGGTTAAAAGAATTTCCCCTGTGGTAAAGAATTTTTTGTGAGAACATCAGGGACTGCTTAACAAATTCCACAAACATGAAAACCTTGTTGATTGCCTTATAAAAGTTCTTGTATACGCTTGCAGCTAACGGCATAGAACCAGAGTGCCTGCATTAGCTAGCTTCGTATTGTCCAGTCGAAACCGTTCATTCTAAATTAATTTGAATGATAAGGCGTTAATTGTGGTTTATTATCAAGTCAGTGGATTTTCCTTTACATCTTGTAAGACGCCTAACATTTCGTAACCGTCTCTACATATATTGGTCTAGTTGTAGATTTAACTAAAATCGCGGAAAGTAAGTTGATTAGCTCACGAGGACAAAAATAGCTGTTTTGCGCCACATACTTGGACCTGTCTAGGAATAATTGCGTAATGCTTTTAAATCTTCCTTCACAGATACTGTCAGGTTGCTAACCGAATCGGAGCTCCGTGAGTTCATTATAATTATACTCATTTTGATTATATATCTGCTAACCAAATTTATCGAAGTTAGGTTTTAAACCTTAGCTGAAGATTACTTTAAGCAAGATTTGTATTTCCGTTGGAAGTTAGTTTACAGCATTGACAGATAGGACTACATCAGAAGGCTAAATAAACAATGTAAATTGTTAAATTTTCATTATTTTGGTTAGAGATTGCTCACGTCTGTGTGTTAAATGTACTAAGACCCTTCAATTAACCTGTTATTTTTGTGAAACATAATAATTCAACGGATGTTCACAGAATGTGTATGATTTTCCCTTCGTGAATGCAGCAACTTCTTGATTACATTGTTGTTCAGCCAAGAAAATGTAAATCGCAGATTTAAAATTTAAGAATGTGAAAGATTTTACAGTTGTGTATGCCTGTCACTGCAAACAATGCTCAATTTACAAGAGTTTATATATACACATATGTATATGGAAACAGACTGACGGAGCTTTTTCAACAATACTAATTTAAACTAATTAGCAGATGCCAGTAACGAGCGTGATTAACAAGATTTCTATTAAAGTCGAAATTATGCATTTCGTTGCTAATTGTTTCACCATTTTATGTAGCATATTTATAGGAATTTCCTAATTTTATTTCAAAAGTGTTATTAAAAGGAATTAGACCAAATTTGGTGAAAACTCAGAAGACAAAACTCTAGGTGGCCTAACCTAACTCTGAGAACAAAAGATGTGGCACAGCTACTGAGCAGATATTTAGTTATTAGTGAACCATAGAGTTGGAAAATGCTGCGTGTGTAATCTTACATCCTTTTTTGGCAGACACAATCCTTGCATAAATCAAAAGAAGCACTTGTATTTCGGCTGACTAGAAACCACAAATAACTATAGAATGTACATATATTTAGTTTATTTTTAGTTCATTGAAGTGTGGAAGCCGCTTTGAAATCAGGTGCTTCATTAAAAGGTCAAATATTGATAATTCAACATTAGCTTTTCGCTGTATGAGAGAGTACAGCATACTGTCAGTAATTATACCTACAACATGTGCAATGTAAGATATACCGTGAAGAATAATATAAAGTAGAGTAGAAGATAGCCTATAATGTATAATTCATTCAACTGAACTTTATCTTTTCAGATGTAAAGCCTGCTGCAGATCGTACGTTTTCCATACGTTAAGGTTTTAAGTATCAATGTGAGAATGTTAAAAATATGTTTGTTTTAAATCTGAGTTGTACTAAACCTATTGGATTGTCAATTTACATTGCAGTTGTCGGATATTTGGTGCGTAACCTGCAATTTGGTAAGCGGCCCTTAACTCATGCAAGAAGTCTTATTAAATAATTCAAGGTTCGCTTCATACTGAAAGTATTGTCGGCATGCAATTAATTATGTCGCATAATTATGACTAAATCTATTGTTTGATATGTGTTGCTTCTGATTGTGAATTCCGCAAATTTGGCTGGTAAAGCGTAATATGTCCATAGTAGTTGTTTGAAATTGGCAGTAGTTTTTGAAGTTAAATACAAGGAACAAATGAAAGGTACTGCTTTGTATTAATTCACGTACTTACACAAACTATTTATTGCCTATCATGCAACAATTTTACTTAATTATTTGGACCGGTATGTGTCTGGAAGGATGAATTAAGTTGGAAGCCTTTTGGCTTAGCTTCTGTCATTAATGCGACATTATCAGTGGCAAATTCATTTTTTTGAATGTATGCGCATCGATAAATCAAGAGCAAACGGCGCTACGGTGCTTATGCTGACAGGACAGTGGGGTTTGCACAAAACACATGTTCAAACGAGAATTGCAAAGATTCCATCGGATATGCAACCAGCAAACAACAATGATTATTTGCGTAATTTGGGAAAAGCATGTTGGGCCAAATCAGTAACTGGATAATACTGCGTATCATGTACAAATATTAATTGCCGTTTGTAGATTAATGTTCCTTGGAATTTCATAGGTCGTCTAAATATAAGTCCAGCAAACCACATATTACTAATTCTACTGATTGTCAGCAATATGTTAGCTATGCACTGCTTCTTCATTAATCTCACATACACTTATCATTGGAATAGAAGCAATAAACCGTCTGCGTTATTCTGCAGAAAACACCTCCTGTATAAATCACACATAGTGTACAAAGCTGCACAACATACTATTGAAAACATCATGAAATTACCACTCAGTATATATCTTATCACTTATAAATAGCTAAAACTTGCAAGATTCCACATACATCGTTCAAGTTTTTCACTGTTTTCAAGCAAATTTATTCATATAATTTAAAGCAGTACTGGGATGACGCGTGAAGCGTTTATTTTATTATGCGAATTATTTTTCTTTTTTTACGCACTTTCGATACAAGCCTGTGACTAGTACGCCGCTTCATTTTTACTTACACAGAGCATACTAAGGGTTATCCTAATTTGCACCTAAAAGCGACTCGTCACACACTATCGATATTTGAATAATTGTAGATGGGTTATCATGAATGAGATCATACTGGATATAATTTTAACTCACACTAAAGAAAACCTTCGGCTTAATTTCTATTACCTATACAAATTGTGATGGTTATAAAAGAGGGCGGCATACATGTCTCATGAAGAACTGCGTGAGAAATCTCGCTTACTACTGATAAACAAAGCGAAGCAAATTGTACTAATGCAACATATATACCTAAGAGACGAATTAGTCAAAGGATACGTTTCTTTATACATTATAAAGGTTAACGTGTTAAATAAAACATAATTCATATCTGCTTACATTTATCAGCTTTTCCACAAGAAGCAGAGCGTAAGTTACATAAATCGTATCAAACATCATCCACTAAAAGTCTAAAGCATGCGACCAAATTTGTTAAAGTGTCTGCCTTAACGTCACTCATGACTTTTGCATTTCTACCTCATAGTAATTGCCAGAATTCTGATCAAGCTAAACTATGGTGAGTAAGATATTTACATACATATAACCACATATCAGGTTCAAGTTTTGCTAACGGCTCTGACATTTTGCTCATTTGGTTGTATGTGCACGTTAAACTGCTATTTTTGTAAACCTTACCAACGGTCCACGAAGCTCCTCGATAAAACAGCAGAGTGCAGCGTATTACTACAGCGTATACAACACTGAGATCCTGAATCAGAAATAAGAACGGATGTGGGAATCGGGCAATATTTGCACTGCATTTGTCTAAATGGCTCATCCAAACACATGATATAATAGGATAATTTAGTTAATCTAGTCTGAAAATATAAACCAAACAGAAAACGCTGTGACTTAATTGTACTGCATTCCGTTTGCATTATAAACAACTGTAGCTTTTCGCGACATAAACGTCCTCATCATTAGTAGAGCGCATTTTGAAGTAGCTTCGCAATAAGACTGGGTACATTTTATAAGAAATAAAGAACAAAAGCATCATTGTTTTCAAGTGTTTTCATGTTGCGCTGTGTATAGAAGATATTTTAACGTAGTTTAGCCAAAGAAATGTTACACTAAAATTTATAAAGAAAACGATGTCACTTTTTAAGTTACTGTCTCTTTAAGGTTTTCAATTGGAAATAGTATTACAGATAAATCATTTGCAGCAAGTTGTAAAAATGTTGCTGAATTTGTTAAGTGGGGAACAAAACTATAGCTGTTTTCCTTCAATATGTGTTGTTTAAATTATGCTCAGTTTACTGCAAGCACGATGTTATGATGATTGACACCAAGTAAATCAAATTATTCCACATCGCTTATGAAAAACAGGTACCGGTGTCATAATGTTTGATCAGTTATTATGCTAGCTGAGTGCCTCGGTGCGCACGGGTGGATGACTTAAACTGCTAAGTATGGTCTGAACACTTGAGGAGGCAGAACACTAACAAACGGTTTGAGATGTATTCATTAAGGGAACATTGTGTACAGAGCAACTTTGTCAGTTGGACAGCATTAGCGTATGTACAGCTGTCAGTAAACTCCAAAAGGTGTGACGACAAATACCTGTGATTTTGTAGGTCGACTCACTGCAGTCGTTGAAGGAAGTACCTGATATTATTTTAATTATTTTCTTACAAGTCGATACTCTGAAGACTTCAAATGATATGCGCTTTCTATAGGCTTATTTGGACTGTAATCCATGTGAATCTGCCCAACCTGGGCAATTTTCAATCGTATACAGCCCGATTGTTTCTTTCTTGTTCGTGCTTACACAGAGTTCTGCTATTGGTGTCAATATTGCGCATTAGTCCAATGCGTTTAAATGGACAACATACTATCCAAAATTTTGATTATCTTGTTTAGCTTTGTTCTATCCCAAACGATTGCACATTGCTACAAAATCTCCGTGTATTTCATTGTATACTAGACGAAACCAAATTCATACATTGTGAGTCAACGTCGTTATTGCGTACTTGATGGACAAACAAGTATATATTTTTTACAATATTTATCAAAACGGCGCATCTCACTTTTTAATGTTTCCATCTTCTTTAATAGTCTTGGCGCATGTTGTAATGGCGTTGGATTACGGTAAGTAATACGTTCGCCTATCTACCTTTCATCAAATTTCTAAATATCTTGTGATATCTGGTAGCCGACCTCTAGAAAGATTTATACATTTCGTGCAACACACCGGAGAACTTTGATAGCAAGTTTGCTGCGATGTATTCCACACATTTGAAGGTGCGTGTTGCAACAAATCCGAAATAGCGGTACCAGTTGAGCGAATGCGCACGCAACGGTCAATTTCACAAAATAAATATTTTAATTGCATGATTCCATCAATCAAATAAGCGGTTTGTTTTATTGCATACACAATTTACAAATTAGGAATATATTGTATTTGGTATCCATGCTCGTGTTTATATATGTACATGTTACTCGGACTTAAATCTATAAGACAGTAACCGCAATATATAATAAAATATTTAGTGTAATCTTCTTAGTAATATATCAAAATTCGCACAGCTGTTTGCGACTATTATGTTAATGGATTGCTCAAAAGCAACAACTGATTATTTAAGATTTATTGCATAAAGCTGGTGTACAGAGATATAACAGAAAAATGAGCCTTGAATCACGATATATCCCGGTGGTCTTGAGTAATTCAGAATTTAACGTTCCTCCGAAGGCCTAGCGGTCCAGAGTGTGGAACGAAATATTTATTGGTTAATCATAGAATTATGAAAATTCAACTGGACAAGTTGGCACACCAGTGGCCGAATATAAGCGCCTAGACTTAAACTGTGTGTACCGAATTATATCAACGTGTAGTGAAGCAATGAAGCAACGGTATAGGACGGGTGTAGAGGCGAATGTTTGAGATGTTCTTTAGCATGGAGAGGCTGAAAATCGTAAAAAAGGCGTGTTGGTATAAGAAGGTGCAATAAATAGCTCACCAAGGGGTTCGGACTAGCACGTGTGAATATTCCTGCCTGGATTATCAAGGGGTTTAGAATGCCGTCTAATGTTTGTCGTGCATTAATGCCATCAACTGAAGGTCACGGGCTATATCACGTATAAACGAGACAGTACCGTTAAGACGTTTTTTGAAAATTAAGAAAGTGGGGGAATTAGTTACATGTGTCAGGAGGGCTTTCCAAGGCTGTGACACCTGGAAGGGGAAAGGTTTCTTCAACCTTCCGGTCGGGTGTACTGCTTGACCAGCTTAAACGTTTGAACTTTAGTGATGTATTTGACTGAGTTTTAAAAGGGTGTGGCATATATGGTTGGGGTATCTCAGGATCCGATGCTCCATTATAAGATCGACCTTTAGATGTCGACAGCGTTTGCTGTATAATTCGTAAATTTTCAGCTAGAGTAGGTAGGGAAACCGGGACAAACCTCTGATGTTCTCTGTCGCCCTGCGCTGGGCGGTAGGAAGCACGGTATGGTGATGCTTCTGTCACGGTTGTTCCACCTGAATAGCATATCCCGTGTCTAACCTTAAGAATGTGTCAAGCATTTTCCGAAAGATTGAGGCGTCAAACTTCTTGAAGCTGTACTAGGAAAACCGAAGTGCTCGTTTAATTTCTTTGCACCTCTTTCCGTCTGCTTCCAACACACAAGCACCAACATGACAAGCTTAAACTCATGAGAAGCCCGCTGTAGAATATCTGGTAGTGTGCGGTAGGTGTGAGAACTCCGATAGCGTATACAGAAATTTGCGGATTGTGGTGTTACACTGCAGCCTGTTCTCAATGGACCAAGTGTACGTTTTGACCATGTCATCCTGCAAAACTGTGTGATCCTCCCCGAAGCGATAGCACAGCATATCTTTAGATCATCTGCAAATAGCAGACAGTTTAAAGACAGCGCATTTGCAAGATCATTTAGGAAAACCAGGAACAGGCGTGGCTCGAATACCAAGCTCTGTGGTACGCCGCACTGCACCTCGATTGGTAGCGTAACGTTGATGCAGATTCTCACAATTAGGTGACCATGAAGGAGTAAGTCGACTGACAATCCTAGAACGGGATCGCGGATACCATAAGTCGGAAATTTGTGCAGTAGAATGCGATGGTCCAGGAGGTTAAATGTCCTTGAGGATTTCAGGTAAGCTGAATCCACTCCTACATCAGCGCCCACAAATTCCGTCCAGCTCACACAAGCTATCAAGTGACTATTGGCGCAGGTCCGATTTTGACGAACTCCGTGCTGCTGCGAAACGAGGTGTTTGGTATTCTCCAAGTATTCCGTGAGCGGCTCAGCTACAATGAACTCCACTATTTTGGAGACCACCGGAAGTAGTGTTATTGGGTGATAATTCCCTCGTTCTGCACAGTTACCGCTATGGTAACTTGGAGTGAGCATCCCGTTTTTCCACATTTTGGTTACTTGCATCTCATTAAGATATCGCTGAGTGTTGCTAACGATTTTGTTAGGATCATAGCAACCACTGTCAATATTTTCGGGCAAATGCCGCCCGCTCCCGGGAAGCTGCATTCGCGCAAGTACATCAGCCGTTTTAATATAACCGCTGTTGTGAAAGATATGTGCTTAACGCTAGATGACGTCAAGAGCGGCGCAAACAAATTGTTGGATGTTTGCACACGTTGGAATGTACGGCGGAATTGTTGTCTAGGAAGTTTGGCAGCCTCTTGTGCTGTTTGTGCTAACCTGTATGTTGTGTGCAGAGCAGGAATTCGACGCTTAAATAGATAACGTTTGTTTATGTGTCTGTATAGCAGCTTTGGGTAAGAGCAAAATTTTTCCACAATGTCTTGTTGGTACTTTACTTTATCCTCCAAAACGAGTGTGACACAGTGGTTCGTTTGCGTTGTGTAGACATACCCGGTGTCCTCGCTCTGAGAGGCTATGTAGGCGTGTCATGCCAAATGATTTAATGCTATGCATTCCGAGTCCTACTGCATAAGAACGACTACATATTATTGAGTCCTTGGATGTTGGTGTCCGAAGTGGTTGTCATGAGCATGTTGGAATTATTGACAAATTCCCGGAAAGCCACTTCAGGGTACCATTCATCCAGGAAAGACCAGGTTGTCACACTAAGGAGTTCGGACAGGTTATCATACTTGGTTGTAACTAAAGGTTTCTAGGTGGTTTCTTTAAGATATTCTGCGTAACACAAGTATTGGAGTATCTGTGTTGCATGATCGTCGCAGCCCAAATGAGTGCACATTGTTACTAGGTCGATCATCAACTCCTCGTTTGTAAAAATAAGTCCAAGTTGAGCACTTTGTTTCCTGTCTTGAAACGCGTTGGAGAAGTAAGCTGGTCTTACAGCGATAACCTAGCGTTTAGCATTTGTAAAGCCACCTTAAAATGTTCATAAATAGTGACCGGGTTCTCTAGGCCATGTATATTGCAGTCCTTTACTAGGAGAACGTAGATGTAGGATCTGTTTAGTAGATTCTTCATAGAGAAAGATAGAGCCTGGTCCATTTTTAAACTAGCCATGATCGGGCGGAATTCAATGACTGATATGCATACAATGCCATGTTTTACGTGTACGCAGCACCATTAATCGTCTGTAGGTCCAATCCCAGGTTCGTTTACGCGGTCGATGGGAAGATTGGTACTGTAGTAGAGAATTACACCGCCGCCTTTTTGGGTCGATAGTTACGCAGCAGTGGCATAGCATGTAGTAAGATGACGGAGCCGGTAATCACATCGTCTAGACTGCGGAAGCAGCAAAGGCGCTGCGGATGCGACGTTTCGGAGGGTCTTACTAGCAAAAGATCTTCCAACCAGTGTCGTCCCTCCGTCAGGACTAACCCACATCACTTTTACCGTAGAGGCTGTATTGCAAAACCTCTACAAATCCCTACACAAATACATCCCGCCTCGTGTAGATATCATTTGTTCAGATGCATTGTGAGAGGCAG
This sequence comes from Dicrocoelium dendriticum, assembly GCA_944474145.2. Taxonomy (NCBI): domain Eukaryota; kingdom Metazoa; phylum Platyhelminthes; class Trematoda; order Plagiorchiida; family Dicrocoeliidae; genus Dicrocoelium; species Dicrocoelium dendriticum. The sequence goes on from OX104070.1 coordinate 697,322, forward strand.
CAAGCAAACTTGTAGCACATTTGGCTCAGTCTTTCTAGCGACACTCAGACCAGGATCATGTTCCTGTTATGTGAACTCCAGGCATAATATCCTTGAATAACAAAGATAGAAGCAGAACTAGCCTTCCAATTACCGCCCAGGATCCTTTATTCCGAAAATCTTCAAGGTCATAGAATCCATATGTGCAGATGTACTGGTGTGTCTCTGGAAATCTGTGACACTAATACTCATGAGCAGCAAGGACTCCGTAGACAACGACCACGCCCGACGAATTTACTACCCGCACGCAGTAGGCGGACCGATTTAGCTGACGCTTGGGAAGACGTTGATGTGAACTACCTGGATTTTTCCATGGCTTTTGGTGGCCTAGACCGTAGGATGCTACACTCCAAGCTCCAGGATTACGGGATCGGCGACCCACTTTTAAGCCGGATTGCCATCTTTTTACGTTAACGGCAATTAGTGGTCAGCGTGCGGAGCTCTTTATCGGACCCAATTCAACTCGAGTGTGGTGTGCCGCAAGGCTCAATTCTAGGTCCACGTTTGTTTTTGGTGTTTATTAATAACATTTCACACAGAGTGGCCACAAACTTCTTAATGATTGCGATCCATATCAAGATCTGGCAAAGGATCCAGGCGAAGGCTGACCAGCATCTGCTTCAGGGTGACCTAGATACGGTGTTTCAATATGCAGCCCAAAACTTACTGCAGTTCAACGTCAGTAAAAGCAAGATGCTTTCCAACCGACATCAGAGCAGCTACACTATCGGCTCGGAGCGAATGTACTGCAACAAACATCTGTGGAACGGGAGTTTGTTGTCCTAGTTCAACATGACTTGGCTTGCTCCAGGCAATCTGACAAGCCTTTGAAGTATTCAATCTAACACTTTGGGCGGTTGCGACAGTCGTTTGAACAAATAAACGGTTGCATATTTCGACAAATGCTCTGTGCGTATGTTCGTCCCCATGTCGAATACGCAATTCAAGCCTGGCATATGTGGCTGATAGGCGATGTTAATGCACTGGAGCAGCAATAATGTCGGGAATCTAAGGACGTAATTGGAATTTTCGATCTTTCATACCAGGTGACGTTGCAACGATTAGGGGTACTCAGTGGAAACAAGTAATTAATAGGAGGCGACCTGATTAACACGTACTTGATTCTTCGATACCCACATCATGTGTGCCGCCATTTACTGCGACTCAGCACTAATACAACCCTGAGGGACACTCCTTAAAACTCACAGGATAGCATAGCCTTCTGGCGTGCCGCAGAAATATTTCCCATTCGTCGCCGTCACCCGTGGAATGCTCTCTTAGTATGGGTTTCATTTGCACCAAGAATAACTGCATTTTAAAGGCGGTTGGATGAAGCAAACTTTCACTTAACTTTGTCACATAGCGCTAATTCTCAGTCTAAACTAGTACAAAATGAAATTGTTTTATGTCAACTTTGGGTACTGTGAATCTAAGCGGATTGCAGGAGTGCAACGGAGCAAACGAAAAGTCCTCATTTCATATTTAAATTACTGACTATTTTATTATTATTAATACTATTATTTGTATATTAGTATTATCCTCATCATCATTAGTTTTATTATGATATCTCCACCAACTATGCAACGGCACTTGTAAAGCAACGCTACTTACCTTTAATAGATTGATTATTCATTATTCGTGTCTCTGTTACCATGATGTGGTCCCAATACATTGAGTTTTATGGAGACCGAAGCTTGGGCAATTTACTAGGAAGACTTTGGCCTTTTTATACAAACAATGGAGGGCAATGGATGCCAGAATCTTTACTCAACACACAACTTGCTGAAAGTACTTACCCCGACTGTTGTGCGGCTGACAGACAATCGTTTTTTGGATACATTGGTTGCCATCACTTCAGATCGGCTTTGGTCTGTTGCATAGAGCACCCACTAGGTGGTCTTTTGGAAGCCATTTGCGACTGATTGTCTGTCCCTTTAGTGGACGGCCGAAAGTTTCACTGCGTTCCCGTTTTAAAATTTAGATTGCGGGGATCGCGACAAATTCTCACTGCTTTGTTTTCTCTCAGCCAATAGTAAGGCTGACTATGTGCGTTTTCAAACGTAGTCTGATGACAGTTAGGTGCGTAAATTGTGAAAACTCTCGAGCACACTTAAACCAGTTGTTATGAGTAAAGCATGACTTTCAACAAACTTGGATCAATTCCTTTATATTTGGGTGATATAAACAATCTAAACGTCGTGCTTGTGATAAATCAATGAAGACAGAGGACTTTGCATCCGTAATGCCGCTCTTCAAACTCATGAGCTTTGATCTGCGACTCTTTGGATAAGTGCATTTCGGTGACAACACGGACATATTGAAATTGCGTCGGTTTGTTTGAGGTATTTTCTTTGTTTCTGCTTTCTTTAAAGACACCCTCCCCAAAGGATGTTAGGAAGTATAGGAACGCCGCATGAGGAATCACGAAGCATGTGAGCTGATAGAAGTGCCGTCACCGCTTCGTCACAAGACGGAAATGTTACCGGAAGTAGGCTTGGCTCGCCATAGCAAACTGTATTTAGGAGTGGACGATACACCACAAGCTAGCCTGTTTTTCTTGGCTTCCCATGGCTTAGCATAACTTTCCTATTGTCTAACTCCACCTTTAGTTTGTCATTAATACATTTTACATTTGACTCTTGCAGGCTGGTGCGCTCTACATTTATCGAGTACAGCGTCATCTTAGAGTTTCTTATTTGCATAACATAATGCCTCCTTTTATTGACTGCGTGAGGGGCGGTTTCCTCGGAGAAGCATTGTGCTTCGACTCATCTACAACACTAATTGAAGTAGTTGCCGATATGCTAGCTAACCTTGTTCTGGGTTCCTATGCAGCCACGAGCGATGCCTAAATTGTTAGACCTTTTGCAGTGTTAAATGAACCCGAATACAATAAAGTATTGTGTGAGATAGACACATTCTACGAAAAATCACTCACTGCTAAATTGGGGTTACCGGGGTTCAAAGTCCCTTATTACTAGCACACGTTATGTGGTTATCTGGCTCTACGCTGTTGGCTAACCGCTGATTTTGCACATTCTGTTCCACGATTGGACCTATATTTGAGCAACGCGTATGGAGTTCTGTTGCAGGTATTTCCCATGTGACCGCTAGACCAGCCGTCGCAGGCTGCGCAATAGCTGACAGTTTGTCACCTTTCTTAGCCAGCTCGGCGATGCGTATTACGAGTAAGCAAAGCACACCGTCGGTACAGAAACAAATATAGTCTGGTGTGCGCTATAGATTTTTCCTTTCGCCGCACCTAAATTTACATGCCTTGAATGGTATTTCTTAATACAGTTACAACAGTTTAACCTAATGTGAATAGCCTTGGAGCAGGATTTCGAATAGCAAAGGACTTTGATTTGCGGCTGAGTGGACAGTGTACACAAGGCTTCACTTTTGCTGTATTGCAAGACATTGCCGAAGCTTCAACCACTTGTGCAGCTTGCGATCGCCGAGCGTGTTATGACAGACACACGAAGTCAGTGTACAATCTTCTAGGAGTGTAACCGCAGTTGCAAAATGCCGGCTGAGGTCGGTGCGCTAGCTGTCTGTTGTGGGATGTGGCCGACTAGGTGACGATCAGGTGCAGATTATGCTTGGTGGAGAGTTTTGAACGGCGTCGTAGATTTCACGCTAGTTTACAGGTGTAAGTATAATGACTGCTAAATATGTTGCAGCTATCAAAAGGAGTGTTCAATTCTTTTGGTAAATAAACCGCTGGATTACGCCAATAGCACTCTTTGCAAAGAGGATATAATTGATTGTATGTACTTGAACATAAAGTTGATGCGCGACTTAATATATGTGAAAATCCCCGGTCAAACTGCACTAACGAATATAATGTTGGTGTGTGCTAGACAATCCTGCAGCAATACGTCTACTGCATAGGGCTGATAAATCTTATTTGGATAAGCGTAAGCACAACAAGTTACGCAGAGAACTGCGGGTGGTAGATCCAAAAGCAGGGAGCGTCGATTCAGGACTATCACATGGCGTGCGACACACGGATGGAGATTACAATCCTGGTAATTTTTGGATGCTATTGAATTCAAAATCTTTTATTCATGCAATGTCCTAGTAAGAGGTACTTGCTTTTTTGTAAAACTCTGGCCAAAACATATGCTATCTGAAAGCATATGGCCGAAACATTAAGTGCATTTGTAGCAGCGATTGGCGCGTTTGGCTTAAATCGCTAAACTTTCACCAAGTAGAACTTGTTATATTGGACATATTGTGATCAGCACATGCATGCCTTTGCATGCCTTCTTTATGTGTGCTGATATTCAGGTGTCATACGGTGAAACCTCTTCAAGCAATTAGCACAAGGGCAAAATCATTTAAATTAATTTGCTGTAACGATTACATTTAATGCTTTAAAACATTTCAATAATATATGGCACCAGGCACTGTCTCTCACGCTTTGCGATAATATCAAGCAAAACATGTAGGCATTAGCTCAAGTCAGGAGTGTGTAACTTAACGCTTGTGCAATCCTTGTAGGATAATGTGAATTGCTTTAGAAGCGTTTGCCAAAATTAAGTCAACAACTATGAATAATCAGTATACGTTTTATTGTAATTTCATCTACAATGGGTACTCGGCAGGATGACTAAAGCTTTAAATTCCTAATGGAATCCGTCATAAGAAGAATAACAGAAGCAAGCAAATTATTCATTTTGCCATCTAAAGCGTCACAATAAGGCAAACTTGCAGCTTACTTCTCACTACAGATCCTGATTAGGTTTGACACGAAACCGCCAATAGCAGAATTAATTTGCAGCTGGTAGATCGTCTTGTTAAATTTTAATTAAGGTTGCCAGTTAATTAATGAAAGCCCAGACTAAGTGCTTAAGTAGGCCTATTATGCAGCCAAGGGAGTTAAATAACGGGTTTCTTTTGCACTATTCGTAAAGTGACATAAACATTTTATGCTCCGTATGTGCACAGCCTAAACATAGTGCTAGTACAATGCACCAAAATGGACTAAAGTATTGGTTTAATAACCATTCTGGACTATATCACTGCAGTAAGTAGTTAAGAAAGTCACTGAAGTTTTAAGAATATTAAATATAACACACTGTTCCATTTCGTTGTGCAATAAAGCTTTCCAAATTTCGTCAAATGCTTTTAGATATCATCATATCGACAGAACGTACGTCGTTTGGGTTGTACTTTAGAGTTTTTATAAACACTTGGAATGCAATGATATAATAGTTTGCTAAACGTTACACACTGGCGTCTCATACTAGATTTCCCTTTGTATCCCACAGTCATCAATAACATTGCAAACCTACTGGAAATTGGTAAGTAAACATATTAAATATTTGCATAATATCAGTGGAGAGTTTGCAATCGTTACAGTGGGGAATTTGATATGCACACCAACGCGCACTTAATGTTCCCTTACATTCATATAATATTGTTTATTTTTTATTTGCACCGAGGCAGCCTGGTTATAAAATGGTATTGGTTGGCTGCAGGATAAGTATTATTGTCTACCATTAAACAAACATAATTAGAAATCCACCCATATGGATCGCACTTTTTCCGTCTACTATTCGTTTCGTTTCAACATATGAGCTCAACGCCAGCCTACGGTTGCATGATCCCACAAATTTATCATAATTATTTGATGTATGCATAAGACCTTCTACACAGAAACTTATACCCAAACTGGACACGAATTTAAGCCGCTAAATCAGCAAGCAGCTTTTACAAATAGAACAGGTAAACCCACATTTTGGATGAAAGTTTACCATTTAAACTACATCCCTATAAATGTGGCACATATATGACAGCATGAAGTCTGTGCAGTTATGTTAAGCTCAGCCGCCTCGCAGAAATTTTGATGATATGTTGCAAAACAAGATCAATGATTAACTGTCGTAGCAATGCAGTCATCTGCTTCTATCTCAGAGAGAACCATTTGCTAGGATTTAAAGTCTCTTTGTTAAAAACTTAATGCAAAGCGAGGATAAGGCCCTCAATTCAAAATATAAATCAATTAATAGCGAATGATCACAAAGAAACTATTTGGCTGGTCGGTTTACAAGCAATATTTATACAGCTGAATGCCCAATTCCATCTTTTGGGTGTTTTCGACAATGAACAATCATTTAACTTGGGACAAGTGCAAGTGAGTGACACGTCGCATAGGATGGTTGGGGTTAGTAGGATAAAATTAAAATATATGTGGGTTGCCTTCCGCAGGTCTGCCGAGAAGAATACTTCGACAAATGACGTTAGTGTACAATTAAAAAAGCGAGCTTAAATATTCAAATACACTGGGGTGCAGTGGTCGTTGATATAAGGCGTGAGAAAAGTAAAATGTGGTCGCTCACTTCGGTCCATTTGATATATAACTACTGTAGTAAAGCATGCTTGGCGTAATCCACAATTGAGGCGGTTAGGTAACAAAGTGTTGGAAGCTAAGAGCAACATTTGATCGATTTTTGTAAACGTCCAAGGTAGGGGAGGATACAACTGAGTCTGAGCGTGCGTTCTAGGGTTGGCAAAACCGAAGGGAAAAGTAATTACGTCGACACGCAAAAAGACTACCTTGTTCCTTTATTTCCTATCAGTTATCCCTGAGACGTGTGTGGTGGCTAAGTTTTAGCAAGTGGCGGCCTACGTGTTTGTGGTCACTCAGTATCTGATACACTAATATAAGATTGCTGTGCAGCCTTCCATGGCTTCGGCTGAAAATTCCCAACAACTTCAGCCTTCGTTGGTAAGCGTGCAGGCCCTTTACATTCTTTGTTGCTCATTGTTGTGGTGCCTTGAACGCCAATAGGTCGTGCTTCAAACACAGTTGCCAAGCTTGGATAGTGTATGCAACATGCGGACGCACGTAGGAATTGTGCATCATTGGGAAGGTTGATGGGTCAAATCTCCCAAATGCGCTTCACATCATGCCGACGTGCTGGTTGCCGCTTTTTGCGGCTGCCTCAGCCTGTTTTGTAACGTTAAGCTCGCTCAGTAAGAGCAGACCAAGGTCACGTGCTGGGAGCTGGTCCGCAATCCGTCTGTCACAAACATGTAATTTACAATGAACAATGATTTATAACGGGCAAACATGCAGGTGCTTGACATGTCTCGTAGGGTGTTTAGAGTCAGAAAAGATAGACCGAAGGATAATGAAATCTTCAGTTCGGGCCATTATAGATGTAACTGAGCTGACGTATAAATGGTTTGAAATTATAATGTGCGCACACGAAGCCATAAGGTGAGTGGTTATTGATCACGTATTAGGCGAGAGCAAAAACCAATAGCAAGGAGGAGGCTTACTCGTGTGCAACTACCGTGAGTCGACAGGATACAGAAATCCAGTTCCTATAGTAGTAGCGTTTAGCAAATTTGGTGCAAAGGGTTTGGAGTGACTCATTCTCGATTAGGATTATGTCACTATCCACTGTCTGTTGTGCATTAGCGTCAGCATCTGGTGGTCGTGAACTAGAACATGTAGTCTAAATGTGACAGAGTATCGTCAAGGCGTTTTTGAAAAGGGACCGGGTGGGTGCATTAATCACATGTTCCGGGAGGGCGTTCCAAGGCTGTGCCACTCGAAGGCAGAAATAGTTTCACCGACATTCGCGGCTGCTGTACTGCGGGACCATAGTAAACCGATGACCTCATAGCGGGATGTTTTGACTGTGTGTTATAAGGGAATGGCATGGGTGATTGGGGTTTCTCAGGAGCAGGTACACCATTATAAGCTCGCCCCTTAGACGCCGATAACGTCGACTGTATATATTGAGAGTCTTCAGCCTGAGTGGGTAGGGGAAGCTAGTCAAACTCTGACGCTGTTTGTTGCCCTACGTTGTGGAGTATCGCGCGCAGGGAGATGATGCTTGAGCCGGTGTTGTCACGCTTGTGTAGCGTATTCCGCGTGCGGCCTCACGTACGCACTAAGCATTTTTGGAAAGACTGAATCTTCAAACGTCCCGAAAGCTCTGCGAAGAAGGCCGAGGTACTGTTTTGCTTTCTTAGATATTTTTCAGTTTGCCTCAAACAACTGAAGTCATCTTGAACTATTGCGCGGATATCGCACTTGTGAGAATTTGTGGTCCTAGGCGGTACTTTTACATACTCATGTGCCGTATGCTGAGAACTTTGCCTTTGGTGACGTGGAAATGCAGCATGTTCTCGATGGACCATTTGTCTGCTTTGTCCAGGTCTTCCTGTAACATGGTGATCCTCATCTACAGCTATGGTACACCATCCCTTTAGATTATCAGCAAATAGCAAACTGTTAGAAGATATGACGCTCGCGAGGTCATTTATGAAAACCAGGAACAGGCGGGGTCTAATTACCGAGCCTTGAGGTACGCCGAACTGAACTTCGATGGATTCCGACAGGTTGCTTCCAACCCACAGATTCAGGTTACTTTGAAAGAGCAAGCCTACTATCCAGCCCGGAACAGGATCGCCGATGCCATATTTCTGGAGTTTGTAGAGCAGAATGCGATAGTCTAGACCATTGAATGCCTTTGAGAAATCCAAGTAGTTTGCGTCGACACCTACACCAGCGTACAGAGATTCCGTCCAGTTTGCAGGAGCAATCAAGAGGTTAGTGGTAAAGAAGCTATTTTGGAGGAATCCGTGCTGCTCCGGAACGATAATTTTGTTGTTCTCCCGGTACCTCATAAAAGCCTCAGCTACAATGGACTCTATAACGTTGGAGATCACAGGATGTAGTGTTATCGGGCGATAATTTGTTGGTTCAACACGATTGACACTTTTGTAGATCGTCGGGGTTATTCCGTGCTTCCACATCGTGGGGACGTACATCCCGTTTATACATCATTGAAAGTAAATTGTTAGTGGTCTTGCCAAACTCACGGCAGCAATTTTCAATGCCTTCTGGCCAATGCCGTCCGCACCCGGGGAGCTGAACTCGCGCAGAGACATCAACATCTTCAGTACAGCTGCGGA
>OX104070.1:706334-725475 GCA_944474145.2 Dicrocoelium dendriticum
AGTTGCACGTCAAGTAACTTCATCCGCTCAATGTGACAAACAAGTTGCCTTTATACTGTGAATCATTAGCGCCAAAATTATCAAGCTAAACCTAAGATACACCAATTCATATTGGCATCTGGTAAATGGACTTGGCGCGTAAACGTTCCGGAATCGAGCGACGCACCACAACACAAAAGCTTCCCAAATCTTGCTGATGAACAATCTGATTTTCGCAACTTACCCCAGCTGCAGTTGGATCACCACCTGGCTGAGTACTACAATAAACAACGGTCAATAATGTGAAAATCGCACTTGTAGAATTTCATTAAAAAGCTAATTCATAAATCAATCTCGTGTCACGTTTGGGACAACTCACAATCTACCGTATTGGCCGAGTCTGAAATACGCGCGCGCAAGGAAGGTGAATAATTTAGATTGTTTTGACGATGTGATTTAAGAACACATGTTGGGTTCGACTCCATGTGATGTACAAACAATCGTGTTTATTTCACAGGCATGAAGCTTGCTGTATGTGGCAGCAGTTGCATTAAAACCTAATAAACTAAGCCTGACAAAATCCACTCCATAATTTTCACACTTGTCTGGATAATTTTCAGAAAGCAATTGGATCCCCAAATTACTGAATTGCTATTAAACGTAAAAAGGCTCATGGGTTACGCATAACATAATAAATGGCATCATTTGAAGTTTTGGATGGGTGCTTATCACTCACTGATTTTTAGTCCCATCACGATTGCGTTGATGACTGTCAAAATAAACGGGGATTGAGTTCATTATAATAACCCGTAATTTCCAGTGAAATCATCCTAAATTTTCGCATATGCACGGATATTAACGATTAACTTAGGATGACTCACAAGCTGAGATATTTGGCACATCTGCAAAAGTCATTCATGAATTGCTGTAAGTTGACAATCGTTATGAAAATATAATGATGAATGCAGGTTGAATGTTTCTGGAGCCTTTTTCTTGACATTTTCCACACTAAGAAAGGTGTTGCTTGTTTATATTACACAATGTTGGTTGCAAAGAGACTAGTTACTTTCCAACGTCTTTTTAGGGGCACAACTTATCACCGGTTTTCTTTTGTTTCTTGGAGTTGTTATAAGAATTTTATTGCAGGCTTTTTTCCTTCAGGGATTGGTTAAGTCCTTCCGCTGGAAACTGCTCTGACCACGCTCAGTCACAAGATATCAAATCAATTTTCTTAAATATTCAAATGAGGCATAGCATTGTATCAGTCTATTCTGGTAACAGGATCTATCAGTCTATAGTTATTGGTGATAGGGTATGTACACTCATGTAGTTTATGGTTGTCATTTCAGATATTAGGTTATAAGCAATTTAACAATTAGGGACCGCGCCACTTTGCGCGAAATATAGCTTGATGTTAGTCATGAAGTAACTCAATACCAACCGAACTTAGCGACTGTTGTTCTGTGACAGAAAGCGTGAATGCGGATACTTTTGTTTGTAAGGCTGAAATCCTAAATTTCTGACTTAAATTCACTCTTCGTATTAAATGCACTACATATTACGCGGGAAATCTGATCACAGAGTAGCTTGGGGTAAACAAAAAAAAACGGATCAAATGCATGGGTTTGACCCGGGCTCCGCACTCACCGAGTTCGTTTTTCTTTGTCACATCTAGGATCGCTGTAATGTTTAACGACGACATGTCAGGGGAGTTTTCAAAAGTAGAGGATTTCAATCGAGCTGGCAGTATTCTTTACCTTTGATTATTTATGATAACAAAGGACTACTAACCTTTTGATATCTTTTTCGCTTCTAATGATGACGCATGTAAAGTTAAACAAAAGACAATGTTGTGGTGAATGAAATAGATTTAAAGGTCGTCATACATGTTAACCATCAATCGCGAGCGTCTCATAACGGGAATAGAAACCAAAGAGTAGCCGCAGCAACAAATGCAACTACAATCGGACCACTCACATTGGAATCTATACGCTTGATTTATCGATTCTTACTCCAACACATATTGACCTCGCAACCTGCATAAGTACTCCACATACGTAGATAATAGCTATGTAATTATTGTGGTCCTGTTCAACGGCACAAGTGCAGAGCTCACATTTTTTAGTGTAGGTGTGTTTGTTCATCTCAGACTCATTGCCTTGGGTGTTTTATCAATATTTCAAGCATTCCTCGTGTGCCTTTAACGACTAAACGAAAAAGTCGTGGCACATTCTAGTCACCGCAGCTGCGCCAAATACGATAGTATTTAGACTGCATCCAAAGGAAGCTGTAGTCTGGATATTTAAGCTGTGCAACGTAGTTTAACGGTGCGATTGCGAAGTAACGCACCTGGATACTTAAGTTAGCAATGTGAGCGATGCTATGGACGTTGAGTTGAATTACATGTAAACTTAATCCGAGAAAGGTTATACATAATTTTGCAATTTTTATATGTATATATCTAATGCAAATAGGCTCCCCATTTTAGTTCCATATCATCTAAAATTCTAGAAACATGTGACGGTCTGTGCAATGGTACCAGCCCTTCAATGAATGTGTAGAACATATGCAATAAATTTAGAACAATAACTGTGTCAGCAAATCAATTCGTTCAGTCTATTGGGAGTAAGCACCCAGTTAGTTCCACCACAGCAATTTGTCTTTGACTTTTATTGCAAATTTATTTCGCTTTGTGTATGACAGGTCGCCGTCTAATTTAATTTATACACGCACCAGGAATATTGATAAAACACTTGAGATTGACCATCTGGCCCATGCTGACTTTTACACAACATTCTTCGCATGAAGTGGAATTGCTGCTAAAGCAGCCAGACTTTATGGTGAACTCGACCACTTACTCATTAGTCTGAATACTTGTGATCAACTTGCGGATTGTTTGCCTTGATTGTATGGATCAAGCATCTATCTCACGTGTACTAATGGTGAAAAGTTAACTGGAAAATCAGTGCAGCCTAACAGGTTAGTTTCATGGCAGCCATTCCGGAACCTGACTCTTTTCGTCTCCTTGCTCATTGCTTGTCTTCGCTTGCCAGTTGAATTTTCTGCGATAACGAACGACGATTTGATTGCCATTTTGCGAGTAAGGAAAATTTTTTAGTCTTAATTTATGACAACACCACTGTCACATCGACATTGACTTTTGAATTATTCCGAGGATTGTGAATCAGTTTTGGCTTGTGTATTTGTTTCCGATGACCTGCGATTAGTTCCAGCTTCGCTTTTGGAAATGGGTGACTCGCAAGTCAGTGAAATTTTCCTAAACGTTTCATCGTCCAGAACGGTAACTGAATCGATAGGTCGCTTAGATATATACATTATACGGTCTTCTTCCAAACTTGAAATATAACGCAAGTGAATCATTCGCATAATTCCCAGTTGAAATTTCCAGGATGTTGTAGAACAGACTGCTGAGAAAATCGTCTAGCGAATTTTCTTGTTGGAATGCAATAATTCGGACATCGGACTATACCTGAAGCTCTTCACACAGTTCAGAAAATGAAATTTGAAATGCAAATGCACAGCTTTACTGGGGGAAAACCAGCACTGCCAATGAACGTATGCACATGCCAGAATACAACGGGGTTTTCAGATTCCCCACTCACCACAAGGCTTTCCTTGGAAGCGTTTGATGATAGCTGTATGTAGAAGTCAGGAACAGTAAAGTGTGTTCGTCATGGAAAACCATTTTTGTAAACAATTATCAGACTTAGACGTTAAAAGAATAAACGCTTGACATTGATTTGTTGAATCGGTTAAGTATGGAATCCCAAATAATTTGAACAGCCAAACTGCAAAATGCGAAACGTTTAATGAGCAACTCACTTAGCGCTTCGTGTTTTGTGTCTAGGTAATATTTGCAGATGACAGTTATTAAGGAAAAGAATACAGTGTTGTTGGTAAATTTAGTAATAAGAATCAGATGGAAGATTACATATCAAATCTTACATTGTCGACTGCACACAAATGTAGAAACTCGCCATATTCGTTGGCTTAAATACTTCTTATAAGGAATCACAAACTTATAAGAACAAAAATAACGAAAAATATGTAATGATTTCAAGGCTGTTATCACTGCTTTGTTTTGTAATTGTCGGACCAACTAACCACCCCTTTGTAAATATGTAATTGCCTTTTATATTTTAACCTGTAACTTGCCTTTATGTTATTATGATTATTATAATTTTAATAGTATTATATTGTAGATTCAAATTTGACTCAAAAAAGATAATAAAACTCCGAGAGCTTTAGGAATATACAAGTTAAACTTTGATAATTTGGTGCACTGTTCCGTCAAAAATAAAAGGGGATTTGATCGGTTATCACAAAAGTATGACAGTTTATTAGGGTTCTATTTTCCGTAAAGTTATATGAATAATTCCGGGATTAGAAACAAGGTACATTTCGTAAAAGGCAATCGCAAATAAATTAAAAATATTATGTCACAGCCTAACGGTTTCCGAAGTGCAGGAATTACTAGAAATGGTGTCACGAATAAATATAGAAAATTGCAATCGCCGCAGGAGTGGGACTGTACAGAAATGCGAAAGAGAAAATTATCGTCTACAACCGAAACACAGCAAACATAGGGCACGCGTCCAAAAAGTGATAAAGGAGGAAAAAGGAAGCAGGGAAAACAAAGGTTCTACGAGTAAATAACAAAAATCATAGTCTGCTAATGTAAAAGAGAACGGTTGTCAAACAAGACATAATGAAGTTCACACTTGAAAAGTGACAATTTCAACAAAATGAAACCATGATAAAACGAAATCGGCCAACAAATGAAAAATATCACAGTGGGTATAGTACTATATATATGAAAATCTCAAGTTTAATAAATAAATGGATAACGTAGTAATCTCACGTTGATAATGAGAAAACATTTAAATAGCAATTACTATTCGCCGAGTTAACGCATATATCACTTGTTTGCTAACTGTGTTCGAAATCAAAGTACAAGGTTAATGTCACTTGCAAATTTCTGCGTGGGGGAAAAATGTCAATTAAACCTTAAAATACCGGGGAATCGCAGCTGGAATATTTATGCGCAAACGTAGTAGACACTCACCGAAAGGCTTCACGGTTGGTGCGCCGCTAGTCACTGGAAAAGGCAGAGGTGTACTGTAAGAAAATCACCAATTTGAGTAAAGCTATAATTTGTCAACTAAACAACCTATGACTCAAAGATATCGACGCTCAAGAATAACGTAAAACAAAATTTATGGTGCAGAATGGAAAAGTACAAAACTTAAGAGGCAGCACCTCAAAAAAACAAAATAAAACATGCATAGCAAAACTACCACTTTACTAGATTACTACTAAAAAAGCGAAACCCATTATTTTGTTTTGACAAGCCTCAACATTTAAAACTGATCGGCAGTCGTAGATTCCATTGACATGAGGCAGAAAATTGAACCAATTGCCAGATAAGTCAAATCTTCCAATATTAGCTGCCACGCATAACGGATCCGATCGCAGTCGCACAAATTGCAATGCACCAGGAATGAAGTGCAACAAAACGGTCGTACGAAGAGGGTTACTTAACCGTACCTGCGTGCGCCCACATTGTTAACCCCATGGAAGAATAAAATTAGATTGATATTTAAGTATTTAAAATAAACACAATGATAAATATGAACATGGGCGGGAAATGTGATGCGGTCAGCGGTTTCCGTATTGTTCCGCTTTGAGACAAATAATGCAACTTCGGAGAATGAGCACACAGAGTTGAATCCAATATAAGGAAATCCCTCTTTGGCGCCAGCAAATATACTTAAGGTATGCAAGTAATTACATTTGATATAGGAAGCCGCCCAATGCTCATAAAATAACACAAGCTTTTTTCTATGTCAAAAGGGTCATTAATAATTTATGTCCAGAAGGTTAACGCCGTGAAATCAATGGAAGCATGATATAATGCCACACAATTTCATTACTCCGCTAATGGGTATTTGTAGTTGCCTTTTGTTCGCACACGGTATTCGCAAAAAAACCTGAGTCAATGTTTTGGTAACAGAATGATGCGTAAATGTTTTCAAAGTGAGATTTCCATTTTGATGGAATATGCTCAAGTGAAGCTGGAAAATTCCAGTACAGACGTAGTAAACACTCACGGAATGGCTTCGCGACTGGTGCGCTGCTAGTTTCTGGAAAAGAAAATGTACGATTAAGAGATTAACCAAAATAAAGTATGTTGCAATCTCTAAACACAGAGCAATAGTTGTTGACATGTACGGTTTCGGTGACGAAATAATCGAAATCAAATTTTCTGTTTAACATATTTCTAACTCAGGAAACCTTGATGCCTGCGCGATAAAAGGGTTTGCGAAAATTTCCGATACGCCGTTATAGGTACTATTTAAAAAGACCAACAACTTGTTCGAATTTAATCAACTGATGTTGCATGTACTTGACTTGATCTGACGGTGTAACACTTTCACGCCACTCACGTATTGCTTCTGCGGAAACTTCATTCGGGTTGGCTGAAAAATAAGTACATATGGGTGAAAAATTGCAACGCGCGCGGGTGAATGAAACGGCTAGCAGCATACGAGCCTGGCAACACTGAATCGGGCCTTCGTCAAATGCACTGACTTACATTCCGACACAGCCTCTGTAACTGTAAAGTGTCGAATGTTGGTTAGTTAGATGTAATTGCATGTGAGAACGCAGGTCGGAATATAGCGCATACAGTTTCGAAACGTGTATGAGAGGATTTTACTTTATTACCTCGTTATTGCTCAGAAAACAAAGCCGATTATTTTGTATCGACCAGCCTCAATATTTACACTTGTTGGGCAGTCGCAGATTCAATTGTCATGCGGCAGCAAATTGAGTCAGTTGCCAGATTATTCACCTCTAATAGTATTTGCTGCCAATCACAACGGTGCCGATGGCAGTCGCACAAAACTGCAGTGTATGATGTGTGTAGCATTACAAAACGGCGGTACATTGAGCGATACTAATCCGTAACTGCGTGCGTCCACATTGTCAAACCGTGTACGAATGCAACTAGATTGAATGTTATAAATAGATCAAATTCAAACAGATTTGGACTTGAAGCTGTGTGTTTTTTATTTTGGGGTGGCGGTTATGTTCTGTTTCGGATTTAAGACACATTATTCTTTTAGATTAAAGAGCCCACAGCTTTGAATCCAGTACAAATAAATCCCAAATTGGCGCCGGCAAACATATCCAAATATTTCAGGTCGTTGCATTTGATGTAGCAGTACGCCCAATGCTCATAAACTAAAATTTTTTATTTCTATGTTAAAAACCCATTACCTTTTTATGTCCAGATCACTAATGCCGTGAATTCATACGCATCAAGAGAACGACATACAAGTGCTTTACTCCGCTGATGCGTATTTGTATTTGCCTTGTTTTCGTATGCGGTGTTCGAAATCAAACAAGTTGTTTATTGTCAGGTAACAAAATGCTGGGTAGATGTATTCAAAGTGACAGTTCCTGTTTGATGGAATATACTCAAATGCAGTTAGAAAACTCCAGCACTGATTTATTAAACACTCACCGAATGGCTTCGCGACTGGTGCGTGGCTAGCCACTGGAAATGAAAATGTAAGTTTGTGAGTTTTAACAAAATAAGCTATGTTGCAATTGCTAACGTCAGCGAAATTGTCATTGACATGTTTGGTTAAGGTGAAGCACTACTCGTGCTCAGATTTGCTGTTTAACATATTTCTAACCCAGGATACCTTACGTTTGCACAACATTAATATTTGCAACATTTTCAGACACAATTCCATAGGTAATATGTAAAACGACAAATCAAATTTTTCGAATGTACTCGATGGATGTTGCATGTACTTTGCTTGAGCTGACGGTGTAACACTTTCACGCCACTCACGTATTGATTCTGCGGAAACCGCATTCGGGTTGGCTGAAAAATAAGTACATATGGGTGAAAAATTGCAACGTGCGCGTGTGAATGAAATGGTTTGCATCATACAAGCCTGGCAATACTAAATCGGGCCTTCGTCAAATGCATTGACTTACATTCCTCCGCCTCTGTAACTGTAACGTGTCGAATTTTAGTTAGTTAGATGCAATTGCATGTGAGAACGCAGGTCGGAATATAGCGCATACAGTTTGGGAACGTGAACGAGAGAATTTTAATGCATTACTTCCTTATTACTAAGAAAGCATAGCTGATTATTTTGTCTCGACCAGCCTCAATATTTACAGCTGATCGACAGTCGTAGATTTAATTAGCAGGGCTCAGCAAATTGAGTCAGTTGCTAGGTTATTCACCTCCTCTAATGATTGCTGCCACGCATAACTGTTCCGATCCCAGTCGCACAAACTGCAGTGCACGTTGAATGTAGCACAATCAAACAGCCGTACGATGAGCGGTTGTAATCCGTGCCTACGTGCGTTCACTCTGTGAATCCCGTGTAAAAATTCAACTAATGCTAAGATTTTCAATATACGAATGACACACAGCGGTCCACATGTACTTGTGTGGTCTTATATGATGCAGTTGGCGGCTTTGGTTCTGTTTGGTGTTGAGAGAAATGAGGCTCGTTAGCCTTATGAGCACACAGCGTTGAATCCAATATACAGAAATTCAGCTTTGGCGCCGACACATATACACGGGGGTGCGAGTAATTCTATTTTATTTTGCAAGACGCCCGGAGTTCAACAATACAAATGTAAATTTGTAATTATACGTAAATACGACCAATTTAGCTTCCCATATATCTAGTTTCCCGATCTGATACGCAACATGATAGAACGCTATTTAATTTGATTAAACGGCCGATTTGCTTTGCATTTACCTTGTGTTCGCATACGGTGTTAATATAATCGAATCACGTGTCTGTTTTCAGTTCACAACATTATTTGTCGCTTTAAAGTAAGGGAGAATCTTATCTGATGGGATTTGTGCAAGTGCGGCTGGAATTCTCCAGCACGGACGTATTAGACACTCACCGAATGGCTTCGCGACTGGTGCGCTGCTGGCCACTGGAAAAGACAAATATTTAATTTGAGAGAATCACCGGCATGAACGAGGCTGAAATCTATCAATTCTGCAACAACTTCTGTTGACAGATTTGTACAATGCAACTCATAACATGTGCACAACTTTCACATTCAACACATTTCAATCTGGGAAAATCTTGCTGCTTGAGCAAGCGCATCATGCCGTAATCCTTCAATGCAGATCTGAATTGTGCTATACAAACCGCCAAACAAACTGTTCGAATGTAATCAACGGATATTGCACGTAATAGACTTGAGCTGAATAGGTAATACTTTCAAGTCACTCACGTATTGCCTCTCCGGAAACGGCATTCGGGTTGGCTGAAAAATAAGTACACATGCGTGAAAAATTGCCCCGCACATGTATGGATGAAATGGCTTGCGCATACGAGTCTGGCAACACTGACTAGGTCCTGCACCAAATACATTGACTTACCTTCCTCCGCCTCTGTAACTGTAAAGTGTCGAATGTTGGTTATTTAGATATAATTGCATGTGAGAACGCATGTCGGAATATAGTTCATACAGTTTGGGAACGTGAACGAGAGGATTTTGATGCATCACCTCTTTATTGCTCCGAAAGCGAAGTCGGTTATGTTGGCTGGACCAGCTTTAATTTTCACAGCTGCTCCGATATGCTATTTTAAATTCTCAAGCTTTAGCAAATTGAGCCAGTTACCATAATATCCTCTTCCTCTAATATTTGCTGCTACGCATAGCTGTTCCTATCGCAGTCGCAGATGCTGCAGTGCACGATGAGTTTAGTACTACCAAACGTCCGTACGATGAGCGTTACTAATCCGTAACTGCTTGCGCCCACATTGTGAATCCCGTGTAAGAATGCAAATAAGGTTAACATTTTTTCTATGGATTTGAAATAACGTTCGATATGAACTTGTGTGAGCTTATGCCTTGCGGTTGGCGTATTTCCTTTTGATTCTTTTCGAGACAAATGAAGATTTTTACCCCAATGAACACACAGCGTTGAATCCAATAAACAACATTCCTCTTTGTCGTTAGGGAATATATAATAGGGGCTCTAATATCTCCACATTTTCTGGGAATCTCCGTGATATTTGTACAATGCAATGTGCGTATTTTTTATCTGAATTGGTAACCAATTTTGAAAGCACACCGATTATGCCTTGATCCTTTTCGAAATATGACAAAACGCTTTGCAATTTCACGTGTCCGCCATTTACTGTTGCATTAACATTGTGTTCTCATGCTCTTTTCTCAATCGCTACACGTGCTTTTTAAGCTAACTAATTATGTGTTAAGTTATTGAAAATGAATATTCTAACTGACTGATTCTGGCCATGTTCGGTTGGAAATTGCAGCACAGACCTCATTTGCACTACTTGTCGCTGTCAACTCTATCCTTGGTTTATTACTCCATCGCATTGTTCGTAGAGCACGCAAGGTTTGCTTCACTGAATAAAGTCCTTTGCTCTAATTTATCAATGTCTATTTTCTTAACCATGTACCAGTTCGTTGAGGCACGCGGCACGTTGAAACCGTTGTGCCATTGCACGCAAATTAATTAGGCAATTTTCCTCGTAAAGCTACACATAACAGAAAATGAATCGAAATGGAGCAATGGAATTCTAGACGAAAGTATTTGCTACTTGGCTCTTTGCACTCAGCAGTAAACATATTGAAATGTGAGCCTGCCTGTTTTAGTGCTACCGTTCCATGGCTACTTGGGTAATTAAAAGAGGTCAAATGTATCAGAGAAGCTCTAGAATATTTTGCTTTGTGCATCATGTATAATAGAACCCCCCTTCACATTGGTGTTGAGGATGTTGTTGTGACACTTGACGGATTCAACTCGTTACCTGAGGACCACCAATGTACACCTAGGAACTGCGGCGGTGACCTCATCATTCACAAATCTCTTCAGGTTGACCGTTGATAAAATGCACTTTTCAGTACATTTCTCTAGAAACCAGTTGTTTAATCCTCATCTGTAAACATAGAAATGGAACGCTTTTCGTTCGATTATATTTGCCAATGTTTAGATCTCTCAAGACTGTCCAAACCACCGTTGAAGAATTTTACGACGAATAACTGGAACTCTCGTTGTGCATAGTTGCGGGGCATTTTGACAGATGTAACACCAGCTCGGATGCGAGCCTCACGCAACAGAACATTGTGCAATTTCCAACCAGTTTAGATGCAAAAATTGAAGTGGCAAATTTCAATTTGATAATTTCTCATTTGCGTTTGTATTTAAACTGCGCTCGGGAGCTCTGAGCACGCCAACGTAAAGCTATCACTCATTACCTATAACGATGCGAAAAATAAACAATTCACCTATTACAATGATCGAAATTCAGTCGGAAACCAATGCCTTCCCCAAAACACAAGCGACTGCGTGAAACAACTGCCGCCACTAATTTTAGTTTATTTTACGTGGCGGAGGTAAATATTCTTGTGTCAAGTTAGCCATTTACTTAAAAGGTGCTTTGCACAGGTAGCGAACGCAAAATTATTTTTATCGGCACCAACAAATTATCCGCACAACATGTCAACCAATTGCGTTGAATTAAAGAAAAGTCTTTTAAACGCAAGGTGGGTTCATCCTTAAGTGTCCACCTATAGATATCAACAGCGAAACTGGGTCGACTCATGGTTATATACGTTCAAGCCATAATTAGAAACAATTAATTATCCTGGAACACGGAAAATGTTGAAAAACTAAGCTGGGTCACGCAAATTACACAACAGCATGTCTATCATCACTTTTAAGCAACTGTAACTAGTCTGCCGCCACAGATCACAGATTCCGTGATCTCATATTCACTAAGAGCGAGGGATTTTGAATTTCGTTTATCCCCAGATGCAAACTGCTCAACCTGTTGTTCGCATAAGGTGTTTTAATCTAAACCAATTGGCTTTTGTCACGCAACTACATTCTGAGTTGATTTATTCAAAGCGAGAATCCCATTTGACAGGGTCTAGTCAACTGCAGCTACAAAGCACCAACACTGAGGATTACACACTCACCGAATGGTTTCGCGACTGGCGCGCTGCTAGTCACTGTAAAAGACAAATATCTGTTCGATAGATTTATCAAAATGAAGGAAGTTGAAAGAGGCATAGTCAGCTAAATTTCTGATGATATGTATCTGCAATATAACGCATTGCCTGCGCATATATTTTCAGCTAAATAGGTTTCACACCCAGCAAACCTTGCTGCATGTGAGCGCGCGGCATTCGGAAAAATTTCAAATAAGCTACAACGCGTACTAGGCAAACGGCAAAACTCATTGATAAAAAGTAATCGGCGAATCTTGCAGTGATTGAATTTAATTGGTGGTGTAATTTTTCACGTCACTCACGTATTGCCTCTGCGGAAACCGCATTCGGGTTGGCTGAAATTAACACATACAAATGCGTGCAATAATTGCTAGGCAAAATTTAGGACGAGATGGCTTGCACCTCACGAGGCTGGCAATATTGAACCAGACCTACGTCAAATGCATTGACTTACATTCCTCCGCCTCTGTAACTGTAACGTGTCGAATTTTAGTTAGTTAGATGCAATTGCATGTGAGAACGCAGGTCGGAATATAGCGCATACAGTTTGGGAACGTGAACGAGAGAATTTTAATGCATTACTTCCTTATTACTAAGAAAGCATAGCTGATTATTTTGTCTCGACCAGCCTCAATATTTACAGCTGATCGACAGTCGTAGATTTAATTAGCAGGGCTCAGCAAATTGAGTCAGTTGCTAGGTTATTCACCTCCTCTAATGATTGCTGCCACGCATAACTGTTCCGATCCCAGTCGCACAAACTGCAGTGCACGTTGAATGTAGCACAATCAAACAGCCGTACGATGAGCGGTTGTAATCCGTGCCTACGTGCGTTCACTCTGTGAATCCCGTGTAAAAATTCAACTAGTGCTATAATTTTCACTATACGAATGACACACAGCGGTCCACATGTACTTGTGTGGTCTTATATGATGCGGTTGGCGGATTTCGTTTTGTTCCGTTTTGAGAGAAATGAGGCTTGTTAGCCTTATGAGCACACAGCGTTGAATCCAATATACAGAAATTCAGCTTTGGCGCCGACACATATACACGGGGGGTGCGAGTAATTCTATTTTATTTTTCAAGACGCCCGGAGTTCAACAATACAAATGTAATGTTGTATTTATACGGAAATACGACCAATTTAGCTTCCCATATATCTAGTTTCCTGATCTGATACGCAACATGATAGAACGCTATTTAATTTCATTAAACGGCCAATTTGCTTTGCATTTACATTGTGTTGGCATACGGTGTTAATATATTCTAATCACGTGGCTGTTTTCAGTTCACAACATTATTTATCGCTTTAAACTCAGTGAGAATCTTATCTGATGGGATTTGTGCAAGTGCGGCTGGAATTCCCCAGCACAGACGTATTAGACACTCACCGAATGGCTTCGCGACTGGTGCGCTGCTAGCCACTGGAAAAGACAAATATTTAATTTGAGAGAATCACCAGCATGAACAAGGCTGAAATCTATCAATTCTGCAACAACTTCTGTTGACAGATTTGTACAATGCAACTCATAACATGTGCACAACTTTCACATTCAACACATTTCAATCTGGATAAAACCTTGCTGCTTGAGCAAGCGCATCATGCCGTAATCCTTCAATGCAGATCTGAATTGTGCTATACAAACCGCCAAACAAACTGTTCGAATGTAATCAACGGATATTGCACGTAATAGACTTGAGCTGAATAGGTAATACTTTCAAGTCACTCACGTATTGCCTCTCCGGAAACGGCATTCGGGTTGGCTGAAAAATAAGTACACATGCGTGAAAAATTGCCCCGCACATGTATGGATGAAATGGCTTGCGCATACGAGTCTGGCAACACTGACTAGGTCCTGCACCAAATACATTGACTTACATTCCTCCGCCTCTGTAACTGTAACGTGTCGAATGTTGGTTATTTAGATATAATTGCATGTGAGAACGCATGTCGGAATATAGTTCATACAGTTTGGGAACGTGAACGAGAGGATTTTGATGCATCACCTCTTTATTGCTCCGAAAGCGAAGTCGGTTATGTTGGCTGGACCAGCTTTAATTTTCACAGCTGCTCCGATATGCTATTTTAAATTCTCAAGCTTTAGCAAATTGAGCCAGTTACCAAAATATCCACGTCCTCTAATATTTGCTGCTACGCATAGCTGTTCCTATCGCAGTCGCAGATGCTGCAGTGCACGATGAGTTTAGTACTACCAAACGTCCGTACGATGAGCGTTACTAATCCGTAACTGCTTGCGCCCACATTGTGAATCCCGTGTAAGAATGCAAATAAGGTTAACATTTTTGCTATGGATTTGAAATAACGTTCGATATGAACTTGTGTGAGCTTATGCCTTGCGGTTGGCGTATTTCCTTTTGATTCTTTTCGAGACAAATGAAGATTTTTACCCCAATGAACACACAGCGTTGAATCCAATAAACAACATTCCTCTTTGTCGTTAGGGAATATATAATAGGGGCTCTAATATCTCCACATTTTCTGGGAATCTCCGTGATATTTGTACAATGCAATGTGCGTATTTTTTATCTGAATTGATAACCAATTTTGAAAGCACACCGATTATGCCTTGATCCTTTTCGAAATATGACAAAACGCTTTGCAATTTCACGTGTCCGCCATTTACTGTTGCATTAACATTGTGTTCTCATGCTCTTTTCTCAATCGCTACACGTGCTTTTTAAGCTAACTAATTATGTGTTAAGTTATTGAAAATGAATATTCTAACTGACTGATTCTGGCCATGTTCGGTTGGAAATTGCAGCACAGACCTCATTTGCACTACTTGTCGCTGTCAACTCTATCCTTGGTTTATTACTCCATCGCATTGTTCGTAGAGCACGCAAGGTTTGCTTCACTGAATAAAGTCCTTTGCTCTAATTTATCAATGTCTATTTTCTTAACCATGTACCAGTTCGTTGAGGCACGCGGCACGTTGAAACCGTTGTGCCATTGCACGCAAATTAATTAGGCAATTTTCCTCGTAAAGCTACACATAACAGAAAATGAATCGAAATGGAGCAATGGAATTCTAGACGAAAGTATTTGCTACTTGGCTCTTTGCACTCAGCAGTAAACATATTGAAATGTGAGCCTGCCTGTTTTAGTGCTACCGTTCCATGGCTACTTGGGTAATTAAAAGAGGTCAAATGTATCAGAGAAGCTCTAGAATATTTTGCTTTGTGCATCATGTATAGTAGAACCCCCCTTCACATTGGTGTTGAGGATGTTGTTGTGACACTTGACGGATTCAACTCGTTACCTGAGGACCACCAATGTACACCTAGGAACTGCGGCGGTGACCTCATCATTCACAAATCTCTTCAGGTTGACCGTTGATAAAATGCACTTTTCAGTACATTTCTCTAGAAACCAGTTGTTTAATCCTCATCTGTAAACATAGAAATGGAACGCTTTTCGTTCGATTATATTTGCCAATGTTTAGATCTCTCAAGACTGTCCAAACCACCGTTGAAGAATTTTACGACGAATAACTGGAACTCTCGTTGTGCATAGTTGCGGGGCATTTTGACAGATGTAACACCAGCTCGGATGCGAGCCTCACGCAACAGAACATTGTGCAATTTCCAACCAGTTTAGATGCAAAAATTGAAGTGGCAAATTTCAATTTGATAATTTCTCATTTGCGTTTGTATTTAAACTGCGCTCGGGAGCTCTGAGCACGCCAACGTAAAGCTATCACTCATTACCTATAACGATGCGAAAAATAAACAATTCACCTATTACAATGATCGAAATTCAGTCGGAAACCAATGCCTTCCCCAAAACACAAGCGACTGCGTGAAACAACGGCCGCCACTAATTTTAGTTTATTTTACGTGGCGGAGGTAAATATTCTTGTGTCAAGTTAGCCATTTACTTAAAAGGTGCTTTGCACAGGTAGCGAACGCAAAATTATTTTTATCGGCACCAACAAATTATCCGCACAACATGTCAACCAATTGCGTTGAATTAAAGAAAAGTCTTTTAAACGCAAGGTGGGTTCATCCTTAAGTGTCCACCTATAGATATCAACAGCGAAACTGGGTCGACTCATGGTTATATACGTTCAAGCCATAATTAGAAACAATTAATTATCCTGGAACACGGAAAATGTTGAAAAACTAAGCTGGGTCACGCAAATTACACAACAGCATGTCTATCATCACTTTTAAGCAACTGTAACTAGTCTGCCGCCACAGATCACAGATTCCGTGATCTCATATTCACTAAGAGCGAGGGATTTTGAATTTCGTTTATCCCCAGATGCAAACTGCTCAACCTGTTGTTCGCATAAGGTGTTTTAATCTAAACCAATTGGCTTTTGTCACGCAACTACATTCTGAGTTGATTTATTCAAAGCGAGAATCCCATTTGACAGGGTCTAGTCAACTGCAGCTACAAAGCACCAACACTGAGGATTACACACTCACCGAAAGGTTTCGCGACTGGCGCGCTGCTAGTCACTGTAAAAGACAAATATCTGTTCGATAGATTTATCAAAATGAAGGAAGTTGAAAGAGGCATAGTCAGCTAAATTTCTGATGATATGTATCTGCAATATAACGCATTGCCTGCGCATATATTTTCAGCTAAATAGGTTTCACACCCAGCAAACCTTGCTGCATGTGAGCGCGCGGCATTCGGAAAAATTTCAAATAAGCTACAACGCGTACTAGGCAAACGGCAAAACTCATTGATAAAAGGTAATCGGCGAATCTTGCAGTGATTGAATTTAATTGGTGGTGTAATTTTTCACGTCACTCACGTATTGCCTCTGCGGAAACCGCATTCGGGTTGGCTGAAATTAACACATACAAATGCGTGCAATAATTGCTAGGCAAAATTTAGGACGAGATGGCTTGCACCTCACGAGGCTGGCAATATTGAACCAGACCTACGTCAAATGCATTGACTTACATTCCTCCGCCTCTGTAACTGTAACGTGTCGAATTTTAGTTAGTTAGATGCAATTGCATGTGAGAACGCAGGTCGGAATATAGCGCATACAGTTTGGGAACGTGAACGAGAGAATTTTAATGCATTACTTCCTTATTACTAAGAAAGCATAGCTGATTATTTTGTCTCGACCAGCCTCAATATTTACAGATGATCGACAGTCGTAGATTTAATTAGCAGGGCTCAGCAAATTGAGTCAGTTGCTAGGTTATTCACCTCCTCTAATGATTGCTGCCACGCATAACTGTTCCGATCCCAGTCGCACAAACTGCAGTGCACGTTGAATGTAGCACAATCAAACAGCCGTACGATGAGCGGTTGTAATCCGTGCCTACGTGCGTTCACTCTGTGAATCCCGTGTAAAAATTCAACTAATGCTAAGATTTTCAATATACGAATGACACACAGCGGTCCACATGTACTTGTGTGGTCTTATATGATGCAGTTGGCGGCTTTGGTTCTGTTTGGTGTTGAGAGAAATGAGGCTCGTTAGCCTTATGAGCACACAGCGTTGAATCCAATATACAGAAATTCAGCTTTGGCGCCGACACATATACACGGGGGTGCGAGTAATTCTATTTTATTTTGCAAGACGCCCGGAGTTCAACAATACAAATGTAAATTTGTAATTATACGTAAATACGACCAATTTAGCTTCCCATATATCTAGTTTCCCGATCTGATACGCAACATGATAGAACGCTATTTAATTTGATTAAACGGCCGATTTGCTTTGCATTTACCTTGTGTTCGCATACGGTGTTAATATAATCGAATCACGTGTCTGTTTTCAGTTCACAACATTATTTGTCGCTTTAAAGTAAGGGAGAATCTTATCTGATGGGATTTGTGCAAGTGCGGCTGGAATTCTCCAGCACGGACGTATTAGACACTCACCGAATGGCTTCGCGACTGGTGCGCTGCTGGCCACTGGAAAAGACAAATATTTAATTTGAGAGAATCACCGGCATGAACGAGGCTGAAATCTATCAATTCTGCAACAACTTCTGTTGACAGATTTGTACAATGCAACTCATAACATGTGCACAACTTTCACATTCAACACATTTCAATCTGGATAAAACCTTGCTGCTTGAGCAAGCGCATCATGCCGTAATCCTTCAATGCAGATCTGAATTGTGCTATACAAACCGCCAAACAAACTGTTCGAATGTAATCAACGGATATTGCACGTAATAGACTTGAGCTGAATAGGTAATACTTTCAAGTCACTCACGTATTGCCTCTGCGGAAACGGCATTCGGGTTGGCTGAAAAATAAGTACACATGCGTGAAAAATTGCCCCGCACATGTATGGATGAAATGGCTTGCGCATACGAGTCTGGCAACACTGACTAGGTCCTGCACCAAATACATTGACTTACCTTCCTCCGCCTCTGTAACTGTAAAGTGTCGAATGTTGGTTATTTAGATATAATTGCATGTGAGAACGCATGTCGGAATATAGTTCATACAGTTTGGGAACGTGAACGAGAGGATTTTGATGCATCACCTCTTTATTGCTCCGAAAGCGAAGTCGGTTATGTTGGCTGGACCAGCTTTAATTTTCACAGCTGCTCCGATATGCTATTTTAAATTCTCAAGCTTTAGCAAATTGAGCCAGTTACCATAATATCCTCTTCCTCTAATATTTGCTGCTACGCATAGCTGTTCCTATCGCAGTCGCAGATGCTGCAGTGCACGATGAGTTTAGTACTACCAAACGTCCGTACGATGAGCGTTACTAATCCGTAACTGCCTTGCGCCCACATTGTGAATCCCGTGTAAGAATGCAAATAAGGTTAACATTTTTTCTATGGATTTGAAATAACGTTCGATATGAACTTGTGTGAGCTTATGCCTTGCGGTTGGCGTATTTCCTTTTGATTCTTTTCGAGACAAATGAAGATTTTTACCCCAATGAACACACAGCGTTGAATCCAATAAACAACATTCCTCTTTGTCGTTAGGGAATATATAATAGGGGCTCTAATATCTCCACATTTTCTGGAATCTCCGTGATATTTGTACAATGCAATGTGCGTATTTTTTATCTGAATTGGTAACCAATTTTGAAAGCACACCGATTATGCCTTGATCCTTTTCGAAATATGACAAAAC
>OX104070.1:725518-809296 GCA_944474145.2 Dicrocoelium dendriticum
AAGTGCGTCGCAGTTTTAATCCGGAATGTTTTTCCTCCCTAAATACCGACGACTACGCGGAGATCTCATTCTCGCATACCGGATATTAACGGAAAGCGATCACCCGTGCAAATCGCTGCTCACCCTAGCCTCAAATAAGCGATCAAGAGGTCATAACCTCAAGCTGATAATCCAACACTCCCGATTAGACTGTAGAAATATTTTTACTCTCTTAGAATCTGTTCACAATGGAGTGACTTGCCAACGCATGTGGTAAACACTCCGAACATTACAGCCTTCAAACAATTGTCAGACATTCATCTGCGGGACAAACAACACATTGTGGTGTGATGTACTAGGTTTAGACTATTGGCTTTTCAGTTCCATGTCGGAATCTAATGATTTTTATCTATTTTGCATTTACCATCCTATGGGTCTTGTAAAGCCAATGCTTTTTATCCCATCATACACTACTGAACTATTGAACTATTGAACAAACTAGTCAGTTCTGAATACACCGTCGTTCCGTGTGGAAAAATGTAATGCTTTTCAATTGCACCTTAGTCATGGTCACATGCATATAATTGGATCACATGTATTACAAACAACTTCCAAAGAACGCGACCTTGGTGTGCTCATTCAAACTGACTTTAACTGTTCAAAACAGTCAGAGGTAGCTGCGAAGAGAGGCAACAAGCACGAGGGTGGTCTGTGGCGAGCATCCGGAAGCTTCGAACCATCCATCTTCCTCCTGCTGTACAATTCTTACTTGCGTCCTCACCTTGAATACCCCAGCCAAGCTAGGTGAATTTGGTTAAAGCGGGACTTAAAAGTGCTAGAGCAACCGCAACGTTGGGCCATAAAGAAAGCCAAGGGTAAAGAAAATCTGTCCCACCATCAAAGGCTGAATTCCCAAGCAGTATACAGTGGTCTCTACAGAAGGCTGCATGGCGATCTCATATTAGTCTACCAAATATTGAGAGACCGTAATCACGTATGCCGTCACTTGCTGAAATTCAGCCATAACACTCATCGCAGAGGTAACCCACTGAAATTGTATGCACAGTATAGCCGCGTGGAATGCCGGCGGAATTATATTTCTCTTCGGGTTTTCCAAAGCTGGAACTCACTCTCCCAAGCTTCGTTGTTTCGTCCTCCACTTCGGATACTTATAAAAATGACTGGATCACGCCCTCGACCTCCATCACTTCGTTGACCTGTAATGTGCTACTTGGGAATACATTAATTACCCTTTTAAACCGGATTAACATGTTAAATATACCTGAGGAGGCGGTACAGAAGTGAGTATTCTCGTTGTTAGTTTTTTCTCACGGAGTACAACAACTATAACTGTTCCTATTTCGCCTCTTCGTTTGCATTCAATGCCCAATTACACTACTATTATTCGGCAGCATATCGGCTAGACAACCGCTCAAACAGACTACCTACGTATCATTTTATGCTTGTATTCTTACTCCCAACATCATGTGGGACTTGTCAAGCAGTCATTCTTAATTTGCATTGATCAACAGTTTAGGCTGATGATAACCCGCAATTATTTGTTTTACGGAATGTTCATGTTTAAGGCATAATCTAGTAAGAGCGCGCATTTCTTTCAAAGAAAGTAAAACAATGAGCAATGCCGAAGTGTATTCCTCAAAACAAACTCATTTATGAATGACAGTTTAAGTTACTTAACGAGGCCCGGTACGGCGGCTAAGGGTTTGGAAAGGCACAAATGCAGGGACTGGTTAATCAGGGGCCAAAATTTTCAAGACTGAGGAAATAATGTTTAACCTAACGCTTGTCAAACGATAGTTCCTATCAGGTTTTTTAATATATGAGTACCAGTTGTTGCATTTATAGAATAGTATGATAATATATAGTAGATAAGTGAAGCAAGAAAGGAAATTTTAAACTCATAAGGAGCCAGGAATTTAAATTTCGCAATAGACAATTTAGTCAGTTTGTGCAGAAAATACGTAAAACCCACGTAGCAGACAGATAACGTACTATTGGAAAGCTTTCTTGGTAGTCTCATATACTTTCAGACTTTATGGAAAACTGTGCTCAAACTGCAGGTCCTTTTGCGTTTACTAGTAATAAGTCCCAAATTGCAAACCATGACAATGTGCAGGTTATCTATGGAGATGGTAGTTTAAGTAATAAAGTACAACCCTGTTTATAAGGTAGAGGTAATTTCCTTGGTTTTCATTTGCCGCCGCAATGCGGTACTGCAATCATGATACTGCAGCTATTCAATACATTGTAATAGTTGGCTAGTTGAACCACCTGTGCATGGTGCCTGCTGGGTGATTCGGGGTTAACCCCTTTCCAGGAAAAAGTGCGGCAGCAGTATTCCAGGAGGTCGTGCATTTTCGCCTGGCAAGGGTTTTCCCTATGAAAGTCCACAAATGTACGCTTTCAACATCGTGACGAGGCGAATGTGGCTCGCTACAATCTAAAGGCATCCCCGCGTGGGTATCCTGAATATTGAATACTGTATACTGTATTATAGAGCAAGTAGAAATTGATTCTGTAGAACTTTTCGAAATATGGTTAAAAATGTTATAAAAGTTGTCAACCGTGAATAGCATTGTCGTTCTCATGTAACATGTAAAATAATCGACTTACTACATTTCAGGACTCACAAATTGATATGTCATCGTAAGTGTGCAGTCGTTCTCTGAATCGAATGGTGGCAAAATACAAATCTAACAACGTTTTGAACTGTTGCACAGATGATGCCTCAATCACATGTTCAGGCAACCTGTTCCAAATGTTTACCACTCTCCGTTCGAAGCACAGTGGGTGGGGAACACATTTCACATCCGGCACGACAAGTTTGTATCTGTGTCCGTGTGTGCTGCATGGCCCTCGTAAGTGCAGCATTGACCATAGCATTGGGAAGTCACCGAGATGTAGAATACGGTAGGTCATAATGAGGTCGATCCGCACCCGACGGTAGGACAAGGTGTAGAGTCCTAGTTTCTCGCATCGGTCTTCATAACTAAAGCCACGTAAACTCGGGATCAGCCTGGTAGCAACGTGTTGGACCCGTTCGAACTTTTGTGCTTCACCTCGGGTAATCGGAAAGTAGGCGGGCGAACCATACTCTAGCATTGGTCTAATGATGGAAGAGGAGAGTGGCAAACTCTTCAGACCATGTTCCGAAGCTACGTTTGAGCGCCCAAAGCATGCGCAGTCCGTTACGATATAGCCTGTTTCGTGTTGTCCACGGACTTCAAATCGTAGCGTGAGAGTACACCTAGGTCCTTCACGGAGGGTGTGGGATATAGCGGTTGGCCGTCAAGGGTGTAGGTTCGGCCGTCAGCACCCTTCCCCAAGCTCATAAATACAGACTTGGCTGGGTTGACCGGGAGAAGAACTTCTGCCGATCATGTGGATAGGCGGTTGAGGTCTTGCTGAAGTAAACCACAGTCATCGGGAGCGTTGATTTCTCTCTAAATCTTCATATCGTCCGCAAACAAGGCACACATCGACCGGAGAAGCTGCGGTAGATGGTTGATGTGCATCAGGAACAGAGTGGGCCCCAGCACAGGGCCTTGAGGCACGCCAATTTAGGGGGGTACCAGTCAGTTAGATGATCGTCGACCTGTACCCTCCACTTTCGTCCAACAAGAAAGTCGCGGATCCACCGGTGCAGTGAGCCACCGACGCCACACATGCTGAGTTTGTGAAGGAGAACCTCATGACTGACCTTGTCGAACGCTTTACTGAAATCGATGAATATCACGTCGACAGACTTCCCCTTGTTTATTGCCTTCAACCACTCATGCCTCGTCACAAGCAGGTTCCTGATGCATGAGCGACCTTGCATAAAACCGTGCTGTGCGGGCGTCAGGACCTCGTTTGACTGTAGCAACTGCAGCAATCTCTTCTTCACGTTTTTCTCAGCAACCTTTGCCAAAATAGGTGTCAGACAAATTGGCCTGTAATTGTCTACTTTGCTAGGGTCGCCGCCTTTCGGAATAAGGCTTCACCACCGAACATTTCAGTCAACCGGCAACGAACCTTCGGACAGCGACCTGTTGAAAAGGTCAGTCACGACAGGAGAGAGGATGGTTGAAAGTGACTTGAGAACCAGTGGGTGAAGCCCATCAGGTCCGGCAGGTTTGGTGCCGTCAAGGTTGGCGAGTAGTTGAGCTACCTCTTCAACGCCGCAATGCAGACTATCGAGTTCGGTAAAAGCGGTACACGTCGAACTCGGAACAGACACCTGGTTATTCGCAAATACAGAAGCGAAGTGCGCCGCCAACGCGGACGCACGCTCAGTGCTGGAGGTTAGGGGCTGTCCATCCGCGCCATCCAGCACTGGCACATCACCTGCCGGCTTCAGGCGTCGCTTCACGTATGCAAAGATTCTCTTGGGGGGTGTCTTCGCGGCTACTGCGAGTTGCTCTTCGAAATGTCATCGTTTATTCCTTTTTGCACTATTGCAGAGGTTCCGCTGACATTTACACACTTCGTAATCATTGGCAGAGCCAGAGAGGAGGAATTTATAATACAGTCTACGCCGCCTCCATGCCAGGTTTCTATACTCCTTGTCAAACCAATGAGGCTTAATCGGTCCAACCTTTCGACATTTCAACGACACAAATTGGGAACAAAATGATGTCAATCTCTCTTTTATAAATATCCAACAATCTTCCACAGATGCAGCTTGTGACAGAGACCAATCCAGTTGGCTCGCGTTTCGAGGTAGAACATCGAAGTCCGTTTTCCAATAGTTGGGAGCTGTTTGCAACGGACGTGAAAACGGCGAAGATAATTCCATATCAGCTATGAGCACTGAATGGTCGCTTGTAGCCAGGGGCTCCAGGATATTAACGTCACGCACTCGTTGTTCGTAGCTCGTTAACATCAGGTCGAGACAGGACGGGTTGAACTTGTCGTTATGCGTGTTGGCTGGCATATGTGTTGCGATGCACCAGTTTCAAGTAGCAAATTCACGAACTTTGCTTCAACCTCACTATGTCCAGGCATCAAATGCACATCAGGCCATCGTATTCGAGGACAGTTAAAATCGTCCATAAGTAGAAAGTGTGGACGACTCATGTGGGTCCGAAGAATGGGCAGCCAATCCAAACAACGACTCAGGGGGCTGTGATAAACTGCGCCAAAAGCACTTCTCCGCGCCTGAGGCGGATAGAGCACAACAGTAGCTCACACAAACCATCGTCACTTTGGTAGATGCTCACAAGTCTCCCACGCAGGGAAGACCGGATGTAAAGTAAGACACCACCGTGGGCATTCTCTAGTCTATCGTATCGGAAACACGAGTAACCGTTGAGTTCAACTTCTTGGGTGTATAACTCTGCATGCAACCATGTCTCTGCGAGTCCCACTACGTCTGGCCGCTCAGACGCAACGAAACAACAAAGCTCCTCGTGCTTATTCATAATACTGCAAACGTTTGTGTAGGCTACTCGCAGGCCGCAGCAGGAGCCACCGGGCGTGCTTGAAGTGTGAGCAGCCTGTTTATCCTGATTCGCGGATTGTTGGAAACCACCCGAAAATTTACGATACGAAGATTTGTTTCCCCCTCACCAGTGCGTCTTTTCAGCTCAATGATGGCAGACTTGAGCCGCTCCCTGTCTACTTGGTCCAGGTCGAGAAGAACATGAATCTTCAAACTTTTCAGCCTACTTAGGCGAGACATGATCAGTCTTGGGCTGGCTTCATCACAAAAGTGATTCTCATAGGCCGATTTTGTTGATCACCTTGCTTTTCAAGACGGGTAATCTGCCTCACTTTTACCGAGTGCTTACCAGCGTCGAGGAGTCTATCAATTAGACCCTGTAAAAACTCGACATCGTGATCGTAGTGCACTTGGGGTGATGGATCACTGGACTCCGATGCGCGAAAGATCACGAGATTATAACGCCTCCGGTCGGACGAGGTTGGCCTTGCAGGGCGAAGTACTACTACCAGCCTCAAGTGGTTTGGCTAACTGTTGACTTACAGAACGTAAACGCCCAACGTTCCTTCGTAATTTCGTCCTCTGTTGTTTCCACTGGTCTTCAGCACTCAGACTTTCACCTACTGGGACATCAGTGTCCGTTGGACACAACAAAGGTAAACCATTTAGGCCAGGTGCAACTGGGCTTCTCACAACGGTTGGACTTTGTGTCGGTGAGTTTGCATGGGTAGAGGAGGACGACTGAGCCGATATCTGAAGGATTTCCGGGCTAGGTTGTTGGGCCAAACACACGGAGTTGTTCGCAACGAAACGCTGTGGCCTACACGTCGGCTTTACTCTTTCTGGCTGTACCTTATTTCGGCAATTTTCAGCTATAGTTTGGACGAAATCGTGTTGCATATCGCGAAGATGATGAAAATGCTCAACTGATAAGCCAACACATGAATTGTGGTATTTAAGTTGGAACAAAACACACGTGAGGGCATTTGCACGGTATCCGACTAGTTTGGAGCAAGTACCACAGGATGACCGTTTCGGCATTGTGAATAACCCGAAAACAAGGTGGCGGCCAGTTGACAGAGAAAATGGCGATAGCAAGGTCGCCGAAACCAAGCGATGACAACACAAGTATTTCTGGTGGGAAATTTCAGAATCGGAAATGAAACTGAATTGTATCTCGGTTTCCACGAAATACTTCCAATGAACGCAGAAAGTCAACACAAAGTGATGTTGTCAACACAGCCAAAAATTCCCGACCGGAGGCCTCTATCCGCTCTCTGTTCAAGGTCAGTAAAAATACCAAAACCGAGCATGGCTTTATCACTGAGTCCTGACGCACACCACAATTGACTAGTACGAGGTCAGATAAGAAACCCCCGGACTCAGACCGACAATTCCCGTTGAAGAAGAAAGTTATCGATCTAGCGCAACAGTGCCACCGATCCCTTAATCTTAAAGCATGGAAAGAAAAACCGACAATCTGAAAGATGGAATGCCTTCGCCAAACCCAAGCACATCACATCAAGGACCTTCCCATTGTCAGCTGACTAATTACAACTACTACGTGCGATTAATAATGTTAGTTGTTACGATCGCCGTCAACAAAAGCCGAGTTGCTCGGGAACGATAAAGTTACAATATTCTAGACAAAACACCAAAGCAACGGAAATGACAGTACAGGGCGAACAGGTATTGGGTGGTAGTTTAAGGGAGCAGTTCTACTTCCGCCTTTGTGAACCGAAGTTAGTTGTATAAGCTTTCATATCGCAGAAACCTAGTCCTGGTGAAAGCAGTGCTGAAATAATTGGACCATTGGTCTTGCCAGGTGTCTTACCGCTGCTCACAGTGCCTCTGGGCGGAAGGTCTTAATGCCTGGGGAGCAGTCGTTGCCCAGAGAAGTCAGCTAATGCAATAGAGCTCCAACAGTAAATGAGATGTAAGTGAACCCTGAAGGCCAGAGGACAAAAGCTGGAAGGTCTCCTTATGGTCTCTGGGGCATCCATAATCATTTGATCAAATCTGCTAGCGAATTTGAGCCAGGCGTCTTTCGAGTGGTCTTCTGCGAGGAACGACCAGGTTGTGACACTATTGAGCCGGACTAAGCCGTCGTAGCGCGTAATAGCGTGCACCATCGCAAAGTCCCTATGAGGATATTCCGCATAGCAGATAAAATCGAAATCGATGCTTGCATGAATACTAGAACCCAAAGGGTGGGCTATAAGCAGTACATCAATCATATGTTGCTAGTTAATGAACATGGGATCCAGCAAAGATAGTCTATGGCCTATTCCGAGACAAGTGGGTATAATGAGGTGATTTCAAATTGGAACGCTGCATATGAGCTTTCGCAAAGTGCATTTGAACTGCTCACATGTTGTAGCAGCGGTTTCTAAAAAATATACCTTGAAAACACACAAGATAAGAAGTTGTGAGTGCCATTGCATTAGAATACATCTTAAGGTTTTCTCAAGATGGCGGTCCATTCCGGGTGTAGAGTTTTGGGTGGCACACCAAAGCTACAATGCAGATACCCCTTTACTGTAATTGCAGATGCTATCAAAGAGTATTGAAGGACTGTGTGTCTAAATCCACCACGGCCTAGCAATTTATGTGGCTTCGGTAATAAAGAATTGCCCTTCCTCCTTGCGTACGACTGTCTTTTCGAATGAGTGACCTGCCCAGTAGCAGGGCTTCAGCATCCGTCATTCCAGTGTGTAACGATATCCCCATAATAATTATGAGATCGCATGGCTTCGCAATTTGGCAATCATTCAGTTCGGATGGCTTATTGAAAAGGCGGGATAGTTTTGGTCGCTAGGGCTTACACGGAGAAAAAGGAGTTAAATGTGGGAGAATGCTGACCCATGTGAGGTTGGGCGTTACTCGGTTTTGGCTAGAATGATGACACATTGTCCGCAGCATGACTTAGTCAAAGTGCAACCCATTCATCCTCCGGACATACTGCAGAACCACGTGACTGTGCAGTAAAGTGAAGCTCTTCTGTGATTGCCAATAGGTGTTTTTTTCTGATAGTCTAGTGTCTGGTCATTGTAAATCTGCAGCAGTCTTTAGCCAAAGTTCAGATGGAAAGATTGTCCGATGTTTCTGCCAACGTTCTAACACTTTCTTTGCTATTTGCTCTGACCGAACCAGGGGTTTTAGGATTCTTGTGCCGCTTTCTCTCTACCTTGCTGAGAGAAGTAACCTTTTGCCTGATCGTGACACAACGTTTTCCAAGGAAAGTGTTCCACTAATGAGCCGCAACTGTTCCAAATCATGATTGTCGGCCTCTTGACCATCGTGGGAAGGAAGCGCTAGTTCGTCATAAATAAATCTTTTGTTTAAACATTCTAGCTTGCTGCTACCTTCTGTGATGTTTTTTGACTGTTCCACACACCAACAGACATCATAATGGATGTTTACCCTACCAGACCCGTGATTTAGCACACTGGCAGTGAGTAAAGCCTTTTCTACATTAATGGCGGATTATAGTGTTACCGTAATAATTCAGGGTTCACCATAGTGTGTAAAAAATGAGAGCTTAGTAGATCTTACTAGGTTTGTGGGTTTGGCTTTTACTTTCATTCAAACGTACGGTGAGTTCCATTGATCGTACTCCTCAGGCACTTTCCCCCACAATGTGATGGCGGTATGATTAGATACCTTTGTGCACAGAACAATTTAACCGTTATTGTGGGTGCATCTTTTTGTTGATCTGCAAGGTCCGGTGATCGTTGGTCCCGAGGTTATGGCAAGTAGTGATAGTCTAATGTTTGTCACTCTATTCATGTTAGTGGTGTTCAAAATATTGGAGACCCTAAATGTAGCATCCCGAAGGACTTTTGCAACGATCTCTGCATTTGTGACTTAAGTCCCCGCGGATCTCAACTCGACCAGATCCACTTGAGTTGCAGTTGCAGAAGACCGGTATCGTGGTATCCCATCTTTTGTATTGATAAAAGTCGTTAAGACCGGCAGAAGTTAACTGATCAAATGTTTCGGGTGGTAGCTGTTTTTCATAGTCCTCAGTATAGATGACCATTGGTGCCACCGTCTGTTTTCATTTGGCTTTCTTCCAAAGTAGACAGAAATAACGGTAATGGGATCTTGTCAATCTTGGTTCGGAAGAGGTAAATTTTGCACCATTTTTCAAAGGTAACCGCGTCGTTTTGACGTATACTCGCTTCCAGCGATATCATCATGGCTTTTAGTCGCTTTTCAAAGTTTTCTGCTAAACAGTCGCCCTTTGAGACTAGGAAGAGTATGTATTTGACTAATAGCTAGGTCGAAAACGCAATACCAAACCAGAGGTCGTCTTGGGACCTGATTCGATCTTTCAAGTGTTGCTGGGAAAGATTTGTACACTGGATGGCACCACGTGAAACAGTGTGAGCAGGCTAAATCAAAGTTGACTAATAGATTACATTATGCCGATCCATATTCTCAATTCGCCAGAATCCTTGTTGTTTTCTTCTCCGACTCAGGTATTTATATTGCAGCGGTTTTATTACCAAGCTAGGCGACTGCCTCATTTCGGCTTTTAGGTCCGGAGTTGCAAAGTTTTGTAAACCACTGGTACAGTGAGTATCAGGTATAACATTAATTTCCATGTCGAATGTATATCTCGACAAACGAGTTCTATAGCGTTCGGACTGCAAATGGGAGATCAAGGTGCACCAATTGAGGTCAGGTTTGAAAAGCGAGCCTACATTCATCGTACTTGATTCTTTCAAGTCAATTCTAGTCAACAATGCGTCTGGGGCACGAATAAAGAGTGAATATTCAGCTACAACACCTACTCTGAGTGCACAAATAAAATTAACTACAAATATAACAAATGTACATGGTGCGCCACCAATTTAAAAAAGGGCAGTGGTGAAACCGTCGTATCAGTCTGGCAATAAGATTTTGTTTGACTACATAGTGATCTCCCGGAAAAGGTGACTAACATGGAACAGCTGATGTACCGTGAGCCAGTGTGCAGGCATAAATAACATTGTACGCTTATCTGTTCGAAGAAGTCGAGATATATTCCTACAATGCTGTTCTTTTGTCCACACAGCAGAGACGCCAAATAACGCAAACAACATGAGTGGGCTCATCAGCATGCGTAAAACAACCCCATCTTCAGAGCCTAGCACATGAAACAACAGTACTGACGGGTTTATTTGGGATCTACACGTCCACTGGCCAAGGAACACACCCACCAGTTTTATGGAACACTGGAACAATGGAACAATGGTTTATTACGGGTAAAAAAGCATTGCTTAACAAGTCCCATAGGATGGAAATTATTGCGAAAATCAATTGCTTGATAAAGTGAAAAGTGTTGTGGTGGACTTACCATAGACATATGTGGAATAGCGGAGATGTTTGCGTATTAAACGTATAAATCCATAAATCTATTGGTTAGGCGTTTGTCAAAACACCGTTTGATTGCGTTATGTAGCCCATGGCTAACAAGTCATAAAATGAAATGTAAGTGAGACAATGCATCGTCAACACGTTTTTAAATATCGCCAAATTGGGAGCAGAGACGACATAATTAGGGAGGGTGTTCCAAGGCTGGCACACGCGGAAGGGAAAAGAAATGTCAGTTTCAGAGGGTGACCTGTTAGTTTAGTGTTGTGGTTCAATTCCAGCAGCGGACGGCAAATGTGGTTTGGTTTCTCCAGAATCTGGTAAACCATTATGAGCTCCCCCCGCAAAAGCCGATACGACTGCTGTACATTCTTAGAGATTTCAGTCTAAGCTGATAGAGCAGATGCAAGATGCCCCTGACGTTCTTAGCTGTCCTTTGTTGAGGAGTCTCGAGAGCAACGAGATCCTGTTTCTGCCACGGCTGCACGCTTCCATAGCATATCCACGTGAGGTCACACGTAGGGGTTAAGCATTTAGGTGAAAGATTGAGGGTTCAAACCGACCGAAGGCTTTGCGAAGAAGGCCGAAGTGTTGATTGTTGGTTCTCGTCTCCTTCTTTGCTTGTTTTGAATACCCGAAAACTTCCTGTACCAATACACCCAGGTCACGCTCCTGAGAAACCTTCTCCAAGGTTTGGTCTCCAAGCTTGTAAGCGCTCACCAGCTGGGGACGCAGATGTATCACCTTGCACTTAATTTTGTTCAATTGAAGCATGTTCCTGTTTGACTATTCGTAAATGTACTCCAGGTCATTTTGGAGCAGATCGTGATCTGATTTGTTACTGATCTGCCATATCTTGAAGTCATCGGCGAAAAGCAGGAAATTTGAAGAGAAAACTGATGCTAGGTCGTTGATAAACACCAGGAATAAGCGTGGTCCCAACACTGAGCCTTGTGGAACACAACATTCCACCTCAATTAGGTTAGAGAGTGACCCCTAACATGCACTTTAAGCTTCCGTTGGTGAAGGGAGCTGTCAATCCAACCAAGTACAGGATCTCCGATTCCGTAACTCTGTAGCCGTTGAAGTAGGATGCGGTGATCAAGGCGGTCGAAAGCTTTGGAGAAGTCCAGATAAATGACGTTGACTACGACCTCATCATCGACCACTTCCGTCCAACTACGTCGTGCAATCAGTAGGTTGGTGGTGCATGACCGGTATTGACGGAAACCCTGCAGTTCCGGTACCAAGATGTTGTACTTTAATGATGAAGGTGGTCAAACGTGACTAATCGGTTTGCGTCTGCCATTCTGATGAGACAGATTTTTGCCTCTACAGCAGGGGTATACTTACAGCTGCATTTCAGACTGTACTCTTTTCGGTGCTTGTGATGTCGTGCCATAATTAGCGAAGTTGGGCCGGGACGATTGAATTTGACTCTAGAAATTCCGTGCTACTTTCTTCTTTCCCATCAGTATGATTACAGCTGCCCACGTATTTGAATTTCTGACAGACTTGGATTTGATACCCGCTAAGGTAAATTACTGTGGGGAATTTAAATCAAACATGAGGAGTGCTTACTATGTTCAGGGTAAATAGCAAGCCCTGAAACAATTGATTACCAGAGTTATTCAGTCCGAAGCTACCTGAGAGTTTTTAAGATTTGTATGATTAGAGAAATATCGTCGCACATTTTTATATTCTTCTTGTAGTTACAAATCTGCTCTATATTATTCTGATTTGATGTAGGTATTTTCTATGGTTTTGTTAATACGAGCTTATAAATAAATTGTGACAAAATGCTTCCTTGTCTCAAAATATGAGACAAAATGTCGTAAGTCAAAACTCTGTTCAACTTAGACACATAATGCGTGCCAGAAGGTTTAAATGTCTCCAAGCGCATCTTCCTATGCAGACACTCCCAATGGTCACTTTGATTCACCGAGTGGGGTGCACGTTTGATTTAAAGGAGCGTGACTGTCATGGTGAATACATTGTGGTATTCTGACAATTATGATGGAACCCTGTAGACTGCAAGGAAAGTGTTGAAGTCACCAAGTACAAGCAGGGTTTCAAAAAGATAATAATACGTATATTTCTCTTGAGGAGAGAAACTGTGTCTATAGCAGCACAGATCAATTTGTAGAAAAACCCATGCTCTTACATGGGTGATATGCATATGTGGAGTCTGAGGATATGCGTTTCATACATTAAAATTCTG
Source organism: Dicrocoelium dendriticum (assembly GCA_944474145.2). NCBI lineage: Eukaryota > Metazoa > Platyhelminthes > Trematoda > Plagiorchiida > Dicrocoeliidae > Dicrocoelium > Dicrocoelium dendriticum. The sequence continues at coordinate 738,523 of OX104070.1, forward strand.
CCAGATGCTTGAGGTCAAATCCTAGTTGTGAAAACATTGGTGTTTATATGTTTTTCGGTCCCTCTTGGAATAGCTCATCGAGAGATTTTTTCGATGTCAAAATAGATCTTAGGGTAGTTAGATCAAGGTAATTGGCGAGACTACTACTAAATCTTACCACATTGTCACATGACCTGAGCGTTATTGGTAGTTTATTACACAGATAGCTGTATCTGACCAAGAAGAAATTAGAGCGGACATTCGTTCTAGCCTTTGGTATATTCAGTGTAAAATCTTTGTTGCGAGGCGCTCGAGTTGAGCAGTGTTGTAAATTGTGTGTAGGCAGGTTAGAATAGGTCTTTTAGTGTAACATGTTGAAAAGCTGCAAGAGGTTAGGCTTCAGGCTTCGAATCCAAAGTGGTTTGAGATGAAGTTCATTGCAACGTTCTCGATAAGTCATAGCAGAGTGTTTACCAATCAGATGTTTAGTAAATGACCGCTGAGGTTCTCCGCAGCAACTCCGACTCTCTCTCATATTTCCGTATATTATGCTGCAGTATTCGAGGATGGGGCGAGTGAGTAGCAATAAAAGCTATACTCTAGCACGAGTTGTGTGTATTTTGTTTGATATATTGAACGTAGACTATCTGGCATGTGCTACTTGGTATTGGGCTTTTTCGGAGAAATTGAAGGTAGACGAGTACCTAATGCCAAGATCTCGCGTGGACAACGGTGTATGGACGCGTTCACTGTTTAGGGTCATAGATCCTTCGGGGATACAACAGCAGTAATACATGATGCTTGCTTTCTTAGCCTAGAGGTTCATCACCCATGTGCAGCACCATGACTTAAGGGAATGCAAATCAACTTGAATAAGCAGTAATGTCCCATGAAGCTCATTACGTCGAAACTTATAGACTAGTTTGATATCCACAGCAAATAAAAATGATGTACCATGTTTTACAGATGTCGTGATGTCATTGCAGTAAACCAAAAGGCGTAAGGGACCAAGCACGCTCCCTTGAATGACTCCACTGATGACTGAGCATGGGGAAGAGCAGTAGGCACCTAAAGTGACTACCTGATGACGAGTACTCAGGTATGATGATAGCCAACCTAGTACTGTGTCCTGGCTCCCAAAGTTCTCCGACTTTTGTAGCAGTCGCTTGTGCGGTACTCGGTTGAACGCTTGGTGTATGTCAAGAAAGAAGATTACTACTGCATATCCGGAATCGATTGCTTCTGAAATGTGACTAAGGTAATGCCGTTAACAGGTGGTACACAATCGCTTATTGAGAAAATCATGCTGCGAATTGTTGATAATGCCAATAGATTCAACAAAGTTCATCATCTCCATTCTGACCAGCTTATCAAATAGTCGAGCGATTATCGGAGTGTGGTGGATTGGTTGGTAGTTATCAATCATTTGTTTAGGATCACTTTTATACCGAGGCAAAATAAATGACGTTTCCATTGGTCTGAAAAACGGGGTATTAGGACCATGCTGATAACACTGTGATTGCTACATCCTACGGGTTGGCTGTTTTTTGAACACCCACAGCGCAACAAAGACACTGTCGTCGGTTTAGACAACATTCTACTCTCAAGGACTTACTAACTAATCGTCGTGATGGCAAGCTTAGAGTGATCTTAAATCGAAACATTGCTTATGGTCCCGAATATTCATGATTGATATTCTTCCGCCGTTCCTGTCCTCCTTTTAGTTGCGGAGTCGGCCGGTGGGGAGAAAAACAGCAAAGATATTTTCACACGATGGAAATTTTTATGGCTAATTTAGCTGCTTCCTTGGGTTTGCCATATGTCTATGCCGTTCACTGTATTTCCTTCCTGTGAGACATACAAGGAAAAGTTTAGTACACCGACGAAATGCTCTATACAAAAGAGTAGATACTTATTGTAGTATTACTAAAATATAGAACGTCTTTTCTTGTTTTTCTCTACAACCATAATAGTATCATCCGCATTGTGTCACCAAACGTTAAGCGAGCTGTTGAATTCCTTCAGTAGCACAAATTAAATGTCTATCATCTAAATATTTTTCATAAAGAGTTGCTGGCAGTTCCGTAACACGATCCTGTTCCTTAGCTGGATTGTAGATTGCCTGGTGAACTATAAACTTTTAGTACAGAATTCCGTTGTCTCCATCATTTTATCAACCAAATGTTGTGTTCGGCTTGTGGTAGTTGGATAGGCTGCGTTAGCTTCCGTAACGTGCTCTCTCAGCATATGTATGAATGCCGATTCAGTGTCTAAACGTTATTTCACCCAACTCAATGGGCTGAATCAACAACGTTCGTATAAACTCGAGGTTATTTTTAACTAACTAGTTTTTTCTCGCCGTCAGATGCCACAAGAAACTCGTTATGATTGTGGCTATTTTGGCGCTCTGAGAACCGATGCATTCCGTAGTGGCTCGAAAGGGAACGCGAGCTTGATTTAATGGACCCTTGAGTCCAGTGTGAAACAATACCGTAATACAAATTTACGCCCCACCGATTTTGGTGCAAACTTTCTAGTGCTTATATGTGGTTTCAAGCTATGCTAACCATTAAATTAAAAGAGACTCTGTCTAGAGTATTCCTTTCTGTTTTCCGGTTTGATATTAAAGCACAAATAAAAAGGCAAATAGTTTGTGTTTTGCTTACTAAATGCTAAACTTTATGGTTGGGCTAATCAGTTATGTTATTTGAGTTGCTAAGTTAGACCATCTGGAGACCAAGCAGCTATCACATCTGAACAGATTATGAATTAGCCGGATATTGAACGCTAGCCAAAATTTAATAGCTAAACAACGTCTGTAGTGCACACCGTTGTACGTCCAACAAATGCTTCATTGAAGTTATATCCATCAAAACATTCATTTGTTATTCACCAACAATCAATACGCCACTCAATAAATGCCGGCTTCAGTTCGTTCCTTGTTTTCTAAATGTTTATTAATGAAAAATGTTTTTAACATTATCCATAACACGCCGACTAACATGGATTAATTATTATCAAAAATAGATTGTTTTGTGTCTGAGTTATATTTGTTATTCTACGGGAAATCTTTAACACTTCACGTGTGTCGCACGCTCAACGTGTGGCAGTCATTTGTTTTCCTTTTCTTGTAACATTTGCGCAAAGGTCCCACTACAATTGCGCATATAAATAGAGAGGCGGTTACGAGCAACTCATAAGCGTAGAAGTCAAACGGTGAAAATGTTCCACTTCATTTCACCTTTGGTGTTCTCAGTGTTAATGTGTCTGCTATCGAGGGCAAGCGGTAAGTTCCACTTGAGTCTTTTTGGTAGTTGACTAATTCGCCGTTTGCAATAGTATTGCTACCTTAATTTATTTTATGACTGGTGACTAATGATAACTGGTTGGTTTATTGTTCGTAGCACAGCGTGCGAATTGATAAAAACCATATGGTGCCTTAACTATAATAGTATTAATAAAACCAATTTTATGTTGTTATTTCTGCTCACTAAAATTATAAGCTTCAAGGTCCTACGAACTATATCAAATGGTAGAACAGAAACTATCTTGAATAAAAATATAGTACTAGGCAATCAAATGAGTTGTGGGATACGTATAATTAGAATCAGTAAGAAACTCATGAATTGCAGTCTGATTTGTTCGATATTATTAAGAATTGCTTCTACCAGAATAACTTAGCATCATACTTGTCTTCTTAGCTTAGGTAAGGGTGGTGAAATTACTATTTTAAACACCATACTAGAGAGGTGTTTATGGCATAACGGGTGGCAGTAATTCTGTTTAGCTGGCAAAACAATCAAACTATTCTCAAAGCTTTTGATTGTTCGAATCACTAGAAGTGCTGGCACTGTGTACACACGTGTTATTTGCAAGTTCTAGCTGAATAAAATCCAGTCAGTGTGGATAAACTTTACCCAACGTTATTTTTCACAGGCGTCCCTGTCAGTAAGTCATTTGCAAAGGATTGGTATAATCAGAAAATGTCAACTACTTGCTGTTTTTGTCGTTTGTGCTGAGTCACGCTGCAGGGTTGTTATTCATGTTAAGATAAGAATGCGTTTTAATACAGCCTGAATTGAAAACTTTGTGTAGTAACACGTCACGTAAACGAAAAACCAGTATTGCATGGCGGGCAAATAGATGCGAAATAAAACCTTTCACAAACAATATAATCTCAACGGTAAATTTTGTTTGTTATTCTTGGACGACAGCGACTAGACCAAGTGCAAGATTGGTTAGATTAGCAACTTGGATCAGTTTCGCGGTCAGACAGAATTTTTGCTCCATATCTTTGTGTATTTGACGCGGTAGATGCAGATTTAGATAGCGCAATATGCAGAGAATGCTTGATGCCGGTTTGTTTGCAATGACATCACAACGTGACAAGTGTTTCATAGACAAATTAACCAGTTTCATATACTCTCACGATAGGTCTAAAATAGCCCATACATGAATAACAAGTCGTGTGTGGTCAAACACACAAAGGGAGGACTCTTTAGAAATTAATTGTAAAGACGCAGACCAATTACAATCGAGGAAGGTGGAACGACAGGTGAATTTTTATTCATATAAAGCGATCAAGTTAAATCATTGCTCGGTGTGACACTAAGATATTTTATTGGCATAGTTTAACTCAATCTATTACCATCAATAGGAGGCTAGGTATATATCAAAAAGTGTATTTTGTAACGAGATGCTTTGTAAGGCAAAAACAGTGCGGCAACTCATTTGCATGCATTCCGCATCAAAAACTTTAATTTTGGCCACTCCATTAGTTCATCTTAAAATAGTATAATCCTGGGTGAGAAGTTTAAAGTTAGACGTCTCACTACGATACACCATCGGCGTATTCCAACAATGTCTCCTTCCGGGACAAATATGGGGCTAACGTCCTCATCTAAATGTAAGGTAACATAATATCTTCGTGTATGACCTTTAAAGTTGTAGGGAGCCATAGAGTGATTCCGTCGTCAAACCTATAGATTCGAGTACGTTTGATGAAATACTTCTTTACTATAACGTCTAGGCAGTTTCACTAGCAGGACTGAGTAGTTTCCACGACACTGAATATGTGTAAATACAGTGAAAATATTTGCTGTGTTCAAAGAAGCAGACATGTTTAATGTACAAATCTGCACATTCGGTGCAGAATTGAATTTTCTTAGATGGACTAAGCTTAAGGTAGGACTGAATACTTAAATATGCTGCTTTCTGTTTGCGTCTTTTAGACGAGTCTAATTTACTTGTAGACTTGTTTTAAGACTTTTAGGCGTTTTCCCCTCAGTCGACCGAAAAATTAGCTGGTTATATGCTAGGTTTATGTTTCTTTTGAAGGAAGCAAATTAAGTTAAACCTGGTTGACACATTAATAACCTCAACCTCGTCCTGCTACATGCGACTATTTACTGACGCTGAACTGGGACAAAACCCGCCCCGTAAATACCATTGAAAGTTATCAACTACTAGAACAATACTGTTGCTTGACATGCTTGGCTCCACAAAAACCAACTGAACTTATGTGTGAGAACACAAGTCGTGAGAGTAAACAAGCGCGTATGCAACCTTGCATCACTTAAGAGGGCACCAGACGGCAACGAATTCTGCTGCGAAACCGCTGTAAGAACGAAACTGTGTGAACCTCTTAGGGAAGCACATCGCCTTTGATGTATTGTTCACATAAAACGGTCAAGTTTATTTGTAATCTGCAGCAAATCAGACGAAATACTAAAAAGTACCCCTTATATTTAGCAACGGTTTGAAGCGCAGCTGCGACTGGCGGGGCATTATTTAGCATAGGTTGAATTAAAGTAGAGGTGTACTGTGTACTTTCGCACAATACAATAAGGCACGAAAAATAAATGAACGACATGCCTTTACTAACATACGGTGATTTTTCCATAGTAGCTTAACTAAACATCAGTAAATGTAGACTTAGGTTAACAAAATATTCTTTGGAAGCAACTGCGGTTATAATGTGAATCATACGGTATATTTTCTTGGTACGGTTTTAATTACGTCAAAGTGCATTATTGGACTAGTTAAATCTGCTGGGTACAAGGAAATCAGCAACGGGTTGGGTCGTTTTGATCACAACGCGACAAAATAAAATCCTGTACGACGCCACTAACAAATATACCAAGCAGTAAAACAATTTGTTCGGCAAAATTTAGTTGTATTATGCATGCCAACAAGTTTGCAATTACACATAAGTTAAATTTGTTTAGCTGTTGATATATCGCAGTATCCATTTACAGAATAACTCTGGTTTTTGTACAAAACTATAGTTTATTCATAGAACATTTCAGCGGCATTCGAACAAGAATATCTGGTACAGATGCATCTGATCTTATCAATTATTATCGATAGATGGACTTTCATAATGAATCATACAAGTAAAATATAAGTAAAGTATAATAACACTTATCTGTACACTATGTCGAAAAAAGATCGTGGTTCACGAGAAGAATCCGAAGGTTAATCACATTTAGGGTTTGGTGATGAAAATATGGAAGCGTTTCAGAGAAAGCCACCTTTTGCGTACAAAAATGGTAACAAAAAGTGCTGTAGCGTTTAACAGCTCGTTAATGTGCATGTTTGCAAATTTATGTAAGAGTTGCGGTCTGGTTATAAAATTAATGCTGCGCCAATTAAGGTGCTTTATCAGATTTAACCTATATTTAGCCCGATTACTTTAACGTAATTTCGGTAATACCCATTTAGAAGTTTATACTAATGATCATTGTGTTAAACACTGGCGTACTTTTACGTACCTGTCCGCACAGATGGACGGCCGATCTTTCCACTTAGACCTGTTTTTGATCACACGCAAAGACCAAGGATTAAGAGGAGAAAAGGCTTAATATGTCCAGATGTTATGTCTGTAGCTAGAAGTTTTTGTTTACAAATAAAATGAGACTTTCCGTCAGCTCAAGTGACCACTTGTGCGTCTTGATTGACTGTTTTCGTGCCAGCAGTACTCCAAGTAAATAAAGTTGGGACTAACTTTGATGAAACAAACGTATGTGGTCTAACTGTAATGCGTGATAACCATTTGAGAAGCTATTTTCGCTGGCTGCTGAAAGTACTTGCAACCATCAAAATGCATTTGCATTAGTTTTTGAGTTGAACCGGAAAAGCTTTTTCTCAGCGACTGAAATTCTTCCCAAATGTGTTCAACTGGGACTGCCAGGAGCAGAAAATGTTTACCTAGAGCGCTCAAAAGCTCAATCCATCAGGCGTGTTTGGTCCCTCATGTAGCGTAGGCTAATTAGTTCCAGTCATTTGCTTCCAATAACTACTCTGGTTCTGTAGAGCAGCATCCTTGATCTTCGTAATGTGTCTATCAGAACAGAGAGGGAATCTAGTGGAGAATCTGTAATTATGTTCTCCAATCCGAAGTATCATCTCCATACGCTACGAAATGCTAGCAATGGGAATATCAATGAATTGAGCCAACAAGTTAAAAAGCAGTAGACCATCATAAAATTTTCTAATACATGTATAAATAGAAATGCTTCTGCACTATTAAGCTTACATGGATGATTGAGGTAAGTGTAAACACCCCACTACAAAATTATCGACAGTTTCCAGGGAACGTCATTGGGAAGTTCTATCAAGCTAGATATAAGCATGGAAATAACGATAATATCCGCGTAGCTTTATTTTAACGTGCGGACAGATATCATACGGCTGATTGGATAGAAAAATGTTAAAACACGTGATGTGACTTCCACCACTAGATTCCGAAATATAATTAAATTATAATGAAGTGCAAAATATCGCGCCATTTTTAATTAGACCCCTAGCTGCTAAACTGTCCCCATGTGCCATTAATTTTTGAAACGCACTGTGGAAGAAACTAGATGGGAAAGAGCAGAACTGATCAGACAGGTGCAACTCATGTATCCGTTAATGGGTTTTTACTTCGACCCACAGATACAAATGATGACACAAATAATTGCTCTAGATGTCATATTTTATGCTTTGATTCTCGTGATCTGAATACTAATAAATATTACATTAGATTTCTTCCAAGTTTATTGGGATCTTACTTATTATAAACTTTTTAACGGCGCGTTATCAAATATTACTTATTTAATAAAGCGCGCCCCACCTGATAGTCTAGTATGCAAAACTGCAAAGTATGCAAAACTGTTTCAATGAGAAACATCTCTGTAAAATCCTCTGACATTTATCCCTTTCTTGTTTAGTGATCGTTGAAGATAAATGTCCCCCGTGGCAACAGGGATTACACGGTAAGCGCGGCAGAGAAATCAGTCACGATTATTACTTTAAACATATAGATTTTCGCAAAAGGTTCGGTGAGAGCCCCATTAAGTAATTTAGTAGACATTTGATGACGCTTAATGTTAGCGAAGAGTATGGCGCTGATAAAATTGCGATGTTTAATGCACTGCTAAACCATGGCTACTTTTTTATCTAAGATTGTGTTAACTATATCTTTGCTATATTTAAATCTTATGTCCTTTAACGCTGATGCATACCAAATTTAAACAGATTAGTAAAAATTTTAAAATTAAGGACATTTCACTTGGCAGGTGAATCAACCGCTCCACACACAATAAATCATTGCAACTAGTCGTGTTTTCATAGGATTTGGTGTTTGTCACTGATATTCTTTATGCAATGTAGAATAAGTGTGAAAATATTGGAATTGCTCATAAAGAAGGCAGCCGACAGTGCAAAACCAACAAAATATTTTTGTAGAACATCATCCGACATATCTCATGGTTAAACATGTAAAGCGTTAAACAATTTAGCCAGCATAAAACGCCGCAAAACTTACAACAGGCTCCACTGCCATCGACGTTGCACATTACTAATAAAGATGACTTGTCAAAAATACAGTATGCTCATCGACGGTTCCCAGTACTTTATTGTCAAAACACTTTAAATTGGCGTGTTGATTATTATATCTGGGAAGCATATGAATGCATTTATAATAAAATGAATTAGGAAGCATTTGTGTTATATAATATCAGTGATTCACAGATAACAATCTGCAGATGCAAACTATTGTTTTCATTGATTCATCTACCGGCCAGTGCAGACGCTTATGTTTCAGTTACCGATCGTTAAGTTAGACTAGGAATACAACAACCCTTATTATATTTTTTATTTTCTTTACTCAATGCTTATTTATTGATTTCTACCAAAGCGTTTGAAAATCCAAGTTAAATGCAAGACCTAGTCAACGAACATCAAAGGCAACGAAAAGGAATATAGGTGAATATGTTATGGCATACAAGCACCTCGTACCTTACCACATGACGCATTAACTGCACGCAAATACAAAGGAGCAAATACTGTTCAAGACTCTACCGAAGCCATTATATATTCCCCCTAAGTATTATTCTTTTTTTAACGCTCAAGACTTTGATTAACTAATTCTGAGAAAGCATGGTAGCAAGTATTTTGTTTCGAGTAAGCTAGTTCTGTAGAGAAGTCGGTGCCATTCATTTTCAAACAATTTGCCCTTTATGTGGTCTAGATACGTCCCGCGAAAGTGGCCGAAATATTTTATGTGACAATATGACCCATTTTATTGCATATTTAGTAAAAGCATGGAAAATAGAGGCAACATAATGGTTACTGTTGTTCATAAAATGAGTAGATTTTTCATTAACTAGAAGTCGCCAGCGACGCAGTTCTGACTCTTACCCCTATCGACATCAAATCATACTATTTAACTCGTAAAAAAAGTAAATGACTCTGAGCCGTGGGTGACTGAGGGTATTCGGCGTCATGACTAGCTAACGTGCACAGTCAACTGAGGCTCATCCACAGTGTCCGCATGTGTTCTGTGTGCAAAAACAGTTTCGGTCCATATATTAGTGGACGTATAATTGAGTCCAACTGGGGCAGGTATTTTTAATGAAGGCATCAAAAGCTAATCTATAGCATAAGAGTTGGCTTTCACTAGATAAGATTTTAACTCTGACGGTCATGAGAGGTAGTCGTTCTGTATAGCCTAGTCCTGCTAACTAGATAAGAAACATTTGGTTAAACATAGAGAACAGGCTCCGCTATAAAAACAGCTACTTATGTGTTTATGACTTCCCGGTTATCACATAGTATCAAGTGATATAATCGGCTCAGTCCACTGTTATGCAATGTTGGGTTCTTCTCCATGATTACTGAAGGAACATACATGCTACAGTTTGGTCATTTGGACGTGACTGCCAAGTTGTCTTGTGCAGAGTGTTGTAGCTATCCGATGAAAGGTTTCAAATTTTGGCAATTTTGTAAACAAGAAATCTAAGTTACATTAATGCTAATAAGTAACGCTCAAATGGCACATCTTGCAGAGACAAAATGGTAATACAAGGAATGTGCTTTCAGTTGATATATAGCATATGTGAACAGGCAAACTGCTTAAGGTTAATATTACGTGAATGAAGTCAACATTAGTAGCTTCCTAATATTAAGTGTTAGCTAAGCACGGCGATTCATTCGATATTATAGGATAGAACAGCAAAATCTTTATTAACCAAATATTTTATCTACAAGCTTCGACAGCAAAGTACAAGTATGTGATTATGCGCAGTGAAACTTGCATAAACATGGGAAGGAGCAGCACAGTTATTTTATCAGTCGCGATATGAATTCACATTTAGCCTTGCACACTTTTAATTGTCAACTAAATGCCAGGATTTTATAAGACGCTACAAAACATTTACATAAATGTCCATCTAGGGTTAATTCGTAATAAAGTGCTTGAATGTCACTACGAAAAAATATTATTTTGTGATGCGATGTGCTGTAAATCAATTACCACTGAGCGATGATATGATTAAAAATATCATATATCGTAACATAAGTTTTCGGTGTTATGGTTTAAAGCTGCAAATGTGCTATATGTTGTTCAATGTTGGACGTTTGTAAATCTTCAGGGAATACAATGGTTGCATACCAATCTTTATAGTTGTTTCAACAATTTGGAACTAGTTTCGGTTAGTACCTATCGGATTAGCTTACCAACTACAAAGCCTAGATAACACGTGGGCCTAAAAGTACTCAAATGTATTTTAATGCAACAGGACCCAGGTAGTAAACAAAGTATCCTAAATAGAATTTGTAGTTATTTTCGGTAATTACATGTGAACTTTAATGCATTGATCGACCAACGTCAACTGATGTAGACTATATCAAAGAGATTTGTAAAAAGTGATCACAAAATGCGTTTTCTTGCTCCTTTTTGATCGCAAAGGACACAAATGCAGAGGAATACTAAATAACTGTATAGTGTGGGGCTAAGTTAAGGCATAGCTACTGTGTCTGCGCTTTCTCTGACCTTCGGCAAAAGCTATAATTACGTAGTATAAGTTTTGATGAAAAAAGTTTTGTTAACTTGGCTGTTTTGTTAACCACTTTATTAAGCGGATAATAAACTGTAACTCTCAGTACCCACCTAAATGTACTGGGACCATTAAACACTCTGCAACTGCACCCACTTTTTATCCCTTAGACAAAAATATTTTAAAATCATGGTTTTCATTGGCTACGGGCAGTAAGTATGCATATAATCTTATCGATTTTCACTTTACTCATCGCATGAGCTTGTGATGATTGCTATTTGCACTTAAGGAAAGCAATGAGTTATGTATAAGGCACATATCGTATTTGCACGCAACTTTGTGTCATGCTACTTCCAATGCAAAGCAGTGAAACCGGAGAAAATTCATTATTGGTAAAAATCAGTCGGTTTTTTACTCAGATGTTTACTCAGCACTTGAGAACAATTTTGATCATATCTGTGATGACCATAAAGCAAATGACACTGACACTGACGCACACACTTAAACGTATCGGCTTTTTCTTAAAACTGTGAATTAATTATCGCATGTAATATTTGCATCTCTCAACCTTGACGTATGTTTGGTGGCAATAGTTTTATTTTATGTATTAACGAACGTGTGTCTAGGCAGAGCAATAAAGTGTGATAAAAGCGTAAATATTCCCGACTGAATGCCGCCGTGACCATCACACTCACTTTGCCAAAGATAAAACCTCACGGCTTTGGAAAAAGCTTTGGTCAATACTCCAGGCAATCTACATAAAATGGGCGTTTCGTGGTGTAGGTTTGGTTACAAAGCTTTTGCTTCTATCATTTGGCTAACCACTCGTAACCAAATGTGCCTTGTTGCACTGATTATCTTTTGGGTGTCTGATAGATGGTATTTAATGCAGGTATAACACCGCATTTGAGAATACCCTTGTAGGATCTACATGGTGGGAATTCGGGATATCCAATCATTTTTCTCTAATCGGAACGGTCAGGCTGTCTAAGTAAACAACAAACACTATGTATTTGCATTTTTGATTGGCCACTTAAGCTACTGAGATCCATGCCAAGTAGTATCCACTGCACGCGTAACAGGCGTGATGTCTCATTCATTGTCTTGTCTCCAATAAACGTGGATGCACATAGTGTATCCGGTTAATGGTACACAGTTTAAACTGTCCCATAGTATTTGGAATACTTATAAATACTTAAAGAACAGATGCAAAACACAACGTCAAACATATCAGGCACTGCTTCCATATGGAGGCTTTACTAAGCAACTGTGTAATGTGTAGTCAAATTACCATTACTTTTCGTTTGCATTAGCACGCCGAGCAAAAAGACTGGTTATGTTACTATCCCAGATATTTGATGAATACAATATTCCAAAGCTGAAGAAAAATAAGGATGGTTCAGTCAAACGAAGGAACTAGGTATTGCAGTCTATCGTATGTACAAATAAATTGTAGCATCTTAGCATTGTGTTTATTTTTCTATGTTTAATTCGGAAACATGACATTACCATTTGCCGGTGAGGATAGGATAACAGTCTAGAATGCACCATCGCTGATGCATGGGGTTATGTCGGAGATATTAATACAGCTATTTCTGTAGTAGAGTATAAAGCAATTGAATGGCTTACTACGAAATTGGTGCGTTTAACATGTGAATTGCTTATTAAAATTGTGCGCCAACCTGTTCAGTTATATTACCAGCTCAACTTCATATGTTTCTGAACCATTGGCATCAGTTTCGACTGGACTATTTTCCCTACAGCATGTAAAGATAGCTTTCATTGAAAGAAGTTAATAGCGTTCTGTTTCGTGTTACACATTTAATAAAATAAGCCATAAAACAACTTATATCTAACAACCTATATCTAACTTTTGTAGTCGTCGACAGATCGTTTCCCTTGATGCGACATGGTAATTGTTGTTGGTAATATTCTTTAAAAGGTGTTTTCGAAAATATGTGCAGTTATATTGTTATAAACATTTAACTTTAAACTTGAGCAACATAAATCATCATGATATATTACGTGTCAAACAAAATTTGGTGTTACTCTAATCGCACATCTGGTAATTCGTGGGGTGCTTTCCGTAAACAAGATGGCCGTGTGCATGAGTCATGAAAGCATCGCTAATAGCAAACACGTGGTTCACTCAGCAAGGAATTACCGGTAAGATTTAAGTGTTTATCTTACATGACAAGTGCCATTAAATTCCTTTGAAACGATATACCTGTGCTATGAGTTTATGGAAAGCTATAGCATAATTAGTCAAGCAATTGAACAACAAAGGCTTTTGACCCAATGTACGCACAAATTTCAACCTTGATCTTCGGATCAAGCGGATCTCATATTGCGGCAAAAACAAGTAGTGTTAAACAAGTTCTTCAAGTGATACATTTAAATTAGCCGTGAACATCAGGGATTGTTTGACAAATGCTACAAAATACGGAAATGCTTTGTTGCTGCATACCAAAAACTTATGAGTTGCGTAACAGCTTACCGCGATGAACCAGAAGACGCGGTTCAAACAAACTTGCCATTCTAAGCACATTTAGATGATAAGGCATAGGTTGTGATTTATTATCAAGTCCTTGGAGTATTCTTTCATGCCCGCTGCAGATGTTTTCATTAAGAAACCTATCATTTCATGACTATCTGGTTATATTCCGTGTTTGCTGCAGATTTATCTAAAATCGCGGAATGTAAGTTGATTTAGTCGCAAGGACAAACACAACCATTTGCGCCACAAAATTGGACTATTCTAGTAATAATTGCATAATCATTTTTAATCTTTCGCCACAGACGCCGCCCGGCTGGTAACAGAATCGGAGCTGCGTGAGTTTACTACGGTTATGCCAACTGAAAATATCCACTTGTTGCATATTATTTGCAGAATTAATATTCGAAAGCTTTGGCTGGTAGTTAATTTAGCACAATACATACATCTGTTGGAAGTTGCGTTTCAGCATTGACTAATACTACCTCAAAAGTACGCTGATTAAAAGACAAACATAGTTACTTTTGTGAATACCTCGGTCACAGAATGCTTGGCAGTAGACGTTAAATGCACTGCGTCTTAGAATTAGTCCGATTTGTGTGCAATCCATTAAATCAACGGTTGTTTGCAACTTAATGATTATTTCGTTGCGCATTTTAGTAAATCTAAAGCGCATATTCACAGTAGATGGAAATTGGGTATTGCCCACCCGAAAACACTGCACAGCCACGACGCGTTTCGATGTAATTTTCATCTCATATTCACATGTGCATAACAGTGATACACACTAGAGAAGTGGATGCCTGTCACAGCAAATAATGGTTTATATTAACGATGAGATTTGCAGATTAAAACTAATTGTTATTTTCCTAAGCTTGCAATCAAACCCTATATAGAATATGAGTTGAGAACCAAAGGTTGGTGACTAGCATGATAGACAGTTCTTTTATCTATGCAGAAATCATGTAGTTCGTTAGTAATCGTTACCTTATTTTATTAACATTTGTTTAAATGAATTTTTGTAAGGCTATTTTACAACTGTTGTTCAATAGCTTTATAACATGAGATTAAAGTGGAAGACAAACATTTAATAAATCTCTTGTGATCCTAATAAAAACTCATGTGATACAAGTGTTGAGATGCTAAGTAACCATGAGTGCACAATTTCTCGGTAAATGTTGTCTGTGTACTTCTAATCAAGTTTGTTTCTAGTAACGACTTTTGAATAACTCACAATAAACAATACCATTTCAGCTTAGGTTCTACCAGAATATATCTTGTGTATAAATTAGGATTAATGTTATTTTTTGAACTCCGAAGCCACATTTAAATCGGTTGCCTTCATTTCAATACAAAACATCGATTCAGTTTTAGCTTCAAGGTCTTATGAAAAGTTACATGATTCTGTTAATAATTATACTGAAATAGTAATGTAAAATTCCATCAATGCAACCTTATTATTTCAGACGAAAAGCCTGCTGCAAATTGTACGTTATTTAAATGCTAACAATTTAAGCAATCATACGAGCATCGCAAAAGTTTTATTTGTTTTAAAAGCTGAGTTGTGCTAACCCACGGGATGTTAAATTTGAATTGCAGTAGTCGGAAATTTGCTGCGTAAGCTGCAGCTTGGTAAGCAGCCCATAAATGCATACAAAGTTCTTTTGTAATATGTAAAGATTCTCTACCTACTGGAAGTGCTTTCGGTATGCAGTTAACTTTGCCGCACATTGATGGTTGCAACTATTGTTTGGTGTGGGTTGCTTTTGATTTCTCGTTTACATCTATCCGCTTCCCTTGAGCACGATAGCATCGCACCGCTGGTTCTGATACCGTGGTAGAGTAACCTAACTATTCTTGTAGATGGACACTATGTTTACTGATTAATGCATACAATGATTTCCAAATTCTTTGCCAGTTGTATTGGTCTCCAAGTTTGTTCAATGTTCATTCTGCGGAAAGTAGCTGCACTTTACTTGTTGTAGCATCGGTGCGGATCTCTATGAACCCCTGCAGATGACCATTTTTTTGTTCGTCATCTTTGTTTGTAACCCATAGAGGTTTGAATTGGGTGCCAAGCGCGCTGGAAATGGTCTGCCTTCAGTCAGTCGACCTTCCTTATGCCTACATACCTTGGAGCAAAAGAAAAGTGATGCTCCACCGATCTCCGTCTTGATTTTATCTACCGCTGTCCCGGACACTCCTCCCTGAAAGAACAATCTCTTATTTTCATGTTCATTTCTAGGGCCACTGTACATTTATGGGCATTAGAACAAACATAGTGAAAGGAATGATGCAGTGATAGCAGGCAGCACTGTAAGCGGTATTCCGGAACCTGAATAATTAGTTAAATAGTGTGAAAAATAAGACTGTAAAACCAAACATCACTCAAAACTCTGTAATTAGCAAGAAACTACTACACCCTTCTAATACCCTCATAATACCGTGTTAGTTGTGAAGACAAAAAAGACAGCAAAGCCTAAATTTGGGTTTAATTTGTTCAATTCCAAGCTGAACTTGTTTTTCGACCTCTTCAGGCAGCTCGAAAATGTGGTTAACGGAACTTCACCTCCTCCATAACCGTAACTATCGATGAAAGCGATTCCCCTCCTCGCTTTCGCTGTTTTATCAGCATGAATGCTTCAGAATCCAATAAGGAACCTTTACTTGGGAGGATAATGGATGACCAGGCCATTCTTAGGAGTGCCATTTCTCTTATGTTTGGTAAGAAGCAAGATGACTTCCAATTCCTGCCCCTTGAAAATCGTCTGTCTAAGTAAAGATGAAAGTCATCGGACCCGCGGAAGAACTTTCCGTTTAAAGATGAACTTACTACATTCCAGTAGATCTCTCACCGGAAGACCAAATTGAAACGAAGAAATCTGTCGCGGAACTGCGTACTCGCAAAGCGAACGTAAAAACCAACTTTCATACCGTGGATTTTTGGGTAATACAAAAAGCCTCGAGGACTAGCTGGAAACCGATGTTCGTTGTCCCATGGTAGTAAAGTCAACGGATAGATTAATGGTGGTTTGTGCAAATGCGCGCAGCTTGAGAAAGAGCCAGATGAGACTCATCTCTTTATTTCGGTGTATCACTCGTGTTTGCTGACTTCCATTGAGACCTATTTGTATTGGGACATCTGAGACCCTGAGGAGCGTGTTTCGGGATATCAGCTTGCTTGGGCTGACCTTATTGCATGTAGACCTGGGTGTGGTGTTATTCTTAACTAGAAAGCAGACATAAAAGTATAGATTGTGACAACTATCACTGACAATAACGGTGGCAGCGAAGTCATTTAGTGTCAAGTTACCGATGGATGCAAGTAAATTTTTTCAGGGTTGTTTATAGAGCACCGTTGGGAAAAGGATCCGGTTTACTGAGCTCGGTAAGCAAAACCAGACGAGCTAAGAACTGTCTGAGTATAGACGATTTCAACCCCCGAAGGGTTGACTGGGATCTGGCCTACGGTGGGCTGTCTTCCGAGTCCTTTGACGCTGTTTTAATAGAAACCATTCCAGAGGCTAACCTGATGCAATATGTCTAGAGGCCTACTTAGATACTGCCAGGCGACTCGCCGCACATCCTTGCTTTAATGCTTACACCTTATGATGTCGCTAGGCTAGCTGTACTTCAGCCCTCCGGTAAATGATATCACTGTTTTGTCTCATTTATGTGGTTATCTTATTTCACTGTTGCTTGCACCTCTTTCCTCTTCTAACTCTTCTCTTGTGTTCATTAACGTGAATATAAAGAGGGCTTTAAAGTTTCTTCTTGAATTGGTTGTTAATTCTTCGCCAAGTGAAGATGGTTTGACTCCAATTTTCTTCAAAACTGTAGCTGAGTACGCCGCTGCTGATCTGTGTTAATTATTTCGGTTCTCTTATAGCCGGCCGCTTGCCTACAGCCTAGCAATTGGACATCGTGTAGCCCATATACAAAGGCGGTGATCAGCCATATTCTGCTGACTATCGGCTAGCTGTCTAACACCAGTTGTTTGTAAGACTATGGAGAGGAGCATACAACGCTTCAATGCTTAAACCTAATCCTGCCCGCGCAGCATGAATTTTGGAAGATACGCGCGTTTTCTTCCATCCTTCTATGTGCTCGAGTGAAATGTGCATGATCGTTAGACGCCGGCAGACGTCTGGTGGTCTTGACGTCGATTTTCACAAGGAGCTACATCAAGTCCCTCATAATCTCTGGAATTGGTGTCTAAGGGAGCGCCATGTCTTGAAGTTTAGTTAGCCTGAGATGTACTATGCACATAAAACTGAATGAATTCCTATTTTTACCCTTCCCGTTGATCCGTGGAGTCCGCCAAAGTTCGGCCTTAGGCCCGAAACTAGCCAAGGATTTCCTCAATGATCTGACTACGCTTAAGCAGATCGCTTAATCTGTGCGACTGAGGTGAAGTGGTGGTTGGAGATCAACAGTCTAGATGACGCTGCCAGGTTGCTGGCAACATTTAACTTAATACATGTCTGGTCAGCCGTCTGTGTGTTGCCTATAAACCGGAACAAAGGCTCTTGACACAGTCGACAACTACCAGATCGGTGCTTTTTTCGTCACTAATTTCGCTTGAACAAAGGATCTCAGCAGCATTGTGTCCCCGATCTATGGACAATTCAGGATACGTCAAACAAATTCAGCGCAGCCAACAAAATATTTTGGGCTAGATGAAGTTTATTTTACCGTATGACTCTAGAAATTTTCCGACTCCTGTCAGTTGCACTTATGCGGTCCGTCCTAGATTACATTTTATCATCGGGCCACTCACGAACTAAGTTTGAGTGCTGCGTGAGTTAAGCGAGTTCAGATGCGAGGCTCCAACTTAGTTCCAGTGCTTAAGAATCTGCCACAATCAAGTCGACTTCAGCGAATGAACCTGTTCCCTCTAGTCTACTGTGGATGTCGCGGAGATCTGATCTGCAAAAGAGCCATTCTCAGAGGTAAACTCGGTAGTGAGCTTCAGCAGTTCTTTCAGATCAACAAAATAGATCAACAAGTGGATACATTTAGAAAGTCTTTAAACTGAGGAGGGGGTCACTTTGTCCACCCGGGTAGTAAACTATTCGAATGACTTACCGGAGACCATGGTTAACGCTTTTACCGAGGAATGTTGCAAATAGCTTTTGAATTTACAGGTAATTAATCTGCCGTGATAGTGCTGTTATTCTTGCGACGGTAGCGGCCTACTGTGGAACCCCGTTTCTCAATAACATGCAATATCCTTACCGATCCGAAAGTGATAAAGCTGACAATGTCATCCAATCTGCTTTCTACAATTTAATGTTCAATGTATACAACTTTGGTGGGTCAAGAGTATTAAGGGCAGATTATTTGCACGGCTTTGACAATATTGTAGGAATTTATATAAAAAAGAAACCGATATAAAGTAGTGCTTTTGTGTAATATTCCCTTGCATAAATTAAGTAATAATATGCAAAAGTTGTCGTAATTTTTACTTAATTATTCGTTACGAACTTTCGGTAGACACGTGAACACAGCCCGATGTAGTATGGTTCAGCTTCTACCAGTAGTGCAACAATACCTGTGGCAGATGCGTTTCTTTTTGAACGTGGGTGCATAGACAAACAAAGAACAAACTGTGCACTTGATTACGGTGCTTATGTTGCACAGGACAAGTGGAGTTTGGACAAAATACCTGTGCAGAAGAGAACTGGAAAGATTCCATCGGTTATGTAACAAGTAAAAAACAAGCTTATTTGCATAATTTGGGAATAGCATGCTGGGTCACAGCTGTAACTGGGTAACATCTTTTGTCATGTACAATAATTAACTCCTGTTTGTTGATTAA
Organism: Dicrocoelium dendriticum; assembly: GCA_944474145.2. Taxonomy (NCBI): domain Eukaryota; kingdom Metazoa; phylum Platyhelminthes; class Trematoda; order Plagiorchiida; family Dicrocoeliidae; genus Dicrocoelium; species Dicrocoelium dendriticum. Next base: position 758,138 of record OX104070.1, read on the forward strand.
CGTTCCTCTGAATTTATTAGATTGTTTAATTCGGTCTACGTATCCCTATCATTCAATTATAAGCAGTGCACCGTTTGCATTAGTTCGCAGAAAGCAACTTTCTATAGAGCACGCCATATGTACCATACTGCACAATATCCTAGTGAAAGCATTTTGGATTTACCACTCAGTATATTTTTACGGTGATAGTTATCATTTGCTTAGAACTTGCAAAATTCTAAATATATCGTTCAGATTTTTGTTGTTTCTAAGGATTTTCGCCCATATAAATGAAAGAAGTACTGTGATGACGAGTAAAGAGTTTCGTTAATGATGTGAATTATGGATCTGCCTTCGATATAAGCATATAATTACTACTCCGCTTCGTTGTATTTACACAGTACAAGTTAAGGGTTATTCTAATTTACACCTAAAAGCGCTAGTTCACTCAAAAAACTGTACATAGTTGATAGGTAACGAAACCCTACTGGTTAGAATACTAAATCGAACCATAGAAAAAGGTTTGGCTTTATTTCTAATATCTAGCAAGATGACAATGACTAGGTATGGGTGGTCATACATACCTCACAAAGGAGAGGGTGAGAAAAAGCTCATATTACTGATAGCCAAAGCAAAGCAAATTTTCCTGTAGCAATGTAAATACCTAAGTGACGAGTTCGTTAAAGGATAATCTTTTTATAAAAGTAGAAAAGATTAACTGGCGCTAAATAAAAGAAAATTCTTTCTGTTTACATTTGTCAGCTTTTCCACAAGAAGCAGAGCGTAAGTTAAATAAATTGTACCAAAGATCATCCACTAAGAATTGTAAAGCATGCGACTAAACTTATTATAGTGTCTACACTAACGTCACTTATGACCTTTACATTTCCTTCTCATAGTAACGGCCAGAATTCTGATCAAGCTAAACTATGGTGAGTGAGATATGTACATACATATATCCACATATCAGGTTCAAGTTTTGCTAACGGCTCCGACATTTTGCTCATGTGGTTGGGTATGCACGTTGAACTGCTGATTTTGTAAATCTTACTACCGGTCAACGAAGCTACTCGATAGTAAAGCAGTGTGTATGGTATTTTGACTGCGTGTGCAACACTGCAATCCGGCTTCAGAAATAAGAGCGGATATGGGATTCGAGTGATATTTGCACTGCATTTGTTTAAATGGCTCATCCAAACGTATGGTCTGTTAGCATTATGTAGTTGATCTAGTCTGATTGCGATAAACCAAACAGACAACTCCGCAAACAATATGTACTGCATTCCGTTTGCATTCAAACTAGCTGTTGCTTTGCGTGACATAAACGTACTAATCATTGTACAGCGCATTTTGGCGGTAGTTTCACAAGCCCCGTAGATTTGTTTTATATGAACTAAAGAACAAAAGCAGTACTGTTATCGAAGTTCTTTCAAGTTGCTTTACGCATAGAGGAAATTCCAAGTTAGAGTAGCGAACGAAGTATTACACAAAGATTCCCAATTTAAGCAAGACATACTGTCTATATAGGCGAGGACAAAAATACTGTGTAATTTACTGTCTCTTTAAGCTTTGCAATGGGAACGAATATTACTGCTAAAACATATGCAGCAAGTTGTCAAATGTTTCTAAAGTCGTTAAATGGGGAATAAAACTACAGATGCTTTAATGTTAATGGGTTGCTGCCAAACTTAGCGGCGGAGTCCAGGACGACTAGCAAGTTATCAGGTTTTGTGGGATTGATTACAGCAGTGATGTTTGGATACCATTGAGATAAACATTTTGTCATGAGCTGTTCTGTAGGAACTGAATGGTTGCATCGATTGGAAAAATATTTGTTCCACTGCTCTAGCATACTACGGAAACAAAACTTCATTGCGAACCAACCGTCACTTCAGAAGCTGTACTGTTTTATCTACAAGCGGTGGATTGTCGGGCACAAACGCGTCGCGATAGCGTCAAGGAAGTGGGATGACGTGGCGACCGTCACACAAACGTGTCTCGCTTGTAAGCATATCCAGCACCACGATATCCTCTTCATACGGTGGCAGCTTATAGTAGGTCCGAGAATTCTGCGTAGTACGTTCTCTGTTGTTGGTTGGAAAAATGGCTACACTTTTCTTCAGACATTTTACATTAGCCATCATTAGCCTTCGTCGCGCGAGGGGACCAAATAAAATCCAACATATTAGGGTAAGTGATTATATTTTCTCATGGAGGCAACATGCATGCCGTAGTGTGTGAATTTCGGTTCGCTTGCAGACGCGAATGAAGTTATCTCACGTTACTCGCATAGTATCATAGGCCCCTCATTTGAATTATGTTATATCGGAGTCAAAGATTGGTTCTCATTAGGCTAACAGGCAAACATATTGTTCCGAATCGTAACAAACGAATTCTGTTAACCATATCGCATGAGCTTATCGGGGTCCGTTTGAACGGGCATTTGCATTTCATGTGTTGAAAATCAAGACTGCAGGCATATTCCTATACGGAATTGACAATGTGGACGCACGCAGTTGCAGAAAATTATCGCTCATCATCCGGCCATTTTGCAGTGCAATATTGAAGATATATTGCCGTTTGCTGGACTGCGGTTGGCATGGTAATGCTTGAAGAAACGAAAAAGAAGAAACGTATACAGCCTGGCAAAATATCACTTTTTGCCGCGTGTATTATTGCAGGCAAAATTGTCGATCTGCTGTGAATATTGAGGTAGTTTATGATAAAATAACCGGCTTTGGATCCTATGGAAACCCAAGTTAATGTAGGAGGTAACGATCATGCTTTTTCGCATACTGCATGCGTTATATTCCTACATACGTTCTTACATCTAAATACTCAAATCTGTCCACCATTCAACACTTTGCAGTTACCGAGCCAGTGGAAGAATGTAAGTCAATGCACTTAAGAGACGCACGATTCCGTATTGTGAAACTCGTCCGTTGTAATCCATATTGTTCATACATGAGTCGAGCAAGTTTTCACTCAAGTGTACTTTTTCACTTCAGTAAAACTGAAGGAAGACTTTGCAGAGCCGATAGGTGAGTGACGTGGAATTACGTCAATTACGTGCAAGATTCCCTATTTTATTTCATCATTTTGTACCTTTTTTATATCCTTCGAGTTGAAACTGAATTGAATATTCACAGAGAGGTGCTTGTGCACATGTGGTAATGTTTTCTTAGATGGATATAAATGAAGCAGATCAAATTGAGGGCGATGAATGAGTAACCACTTTTTAAACTCCGAAGCACAATTTCAGCTAAGATGAAAACTTTATGTAAGCTCATGTTGATGATGCTCTCAATTTTTACTTTTTTACGTTTCCAGTAACTAGCCGCTCACAAGTTACAACGCAACTCGGTGAGTGCAAAAAATACTTATTTGCTGGAATAATCCGACCAGATTTTATTAAGTTTAATTTCATAGGTTTTTTTTCTTTTGGATGGATTGACACTTAATGTGCTTGCCTGAAAAGAGCCACTTTGTGCGAATGGGAACACTGTGTGTAAACAAAATGTAGCAGCAGTATGCGTTGACGAATATATGAAATGGAAAAGTCTACTATCATTATGTAAATGAAATCATGGATTTATCATTTTAGAAGTAGATAGGTTACGTTTTGTTAAGAGGAAGCATACAATCCGTATTGTGTGATATTCAGTTCACTTTAAAACGCAAGATGGACTTATGTGGCGTTTCGCGCACTGTATCACTGGCACAAAATAAAAATTGCGTTTTATGGGAGCCACGCATTGTTTTTATCAAGCTCTTAAGCTAACATGTTGTTTCGAAGCGTAACAAAGCGAATACTACAAGCTGCATCGCCTACGCATATACAGATCCACGTCGACGGTTAATCTGTTGACAGCAAGAAAAATCGTGGTTGCAGATACATTCTTATATAAGATTCACAATGTGAACATAGCATTCATAGACATGTACAGCTCCTACGACAACGATTGCGACTTACTATATTCTGTAGGAATTGATTTTGCGGGATAAGTCTTGGAATAACAAAGCATGGAAGCTAATATGGAAGGAAAGGCATATGGTTGTTAACCAATAAATTTTATGTCGCGTGCTCTACTGAATCTAGGATTTGCGATCAGCTGCAATTAGTGATGTGGGTACAGACAAAAGCCCCAGCTTCGGTGTCGCACTAATAAGGTAGCAAAGTAAAACAAATTCGTCATTGAAGTCTGCAAACTTTATGCACAATACTTCGACTTGTCCTCTTGCATCCCATTACGTCCCACAAAACACAATTCAACACGTTACAGTTACCGAGCCAGTGGAGGAATGTAAGTCAATGCATTTGACAAATGCATGATTCAGTATGGCGAAACGCGTCAGTTGTAAGCCACATTGTCCTTACATGCGTCGAGTAACTTTTTACGCAGATTTGTTCATTCACTTCAGCCCAACCGCATGAGGTTTCCACAGGGCCAATAAGTGAGTGACGTAAAACAATTAGACCGTCAGTTTAGTACAATTGTACGCAAGCTCCGCTGAACGCATTTGATTATTTCGCATTGCTTTTGATCTAGTTCGCGTTGAAACTGAAGGGAATGTTTGCGGAATGCTACTTGTGCACATGCTGCAATGTTTCCTCAGATAGAAATAAATCATAGGGATACAAGTGAAGTCGTGCAGTCAATTAGCGTTGCACAAACCTTTCAGCACAATTTCGGCTGAGATGAGAGATTTCAACTAAGCTCATGTTGATGATACTCTCAAATGGAAATTTTATCTTTTTCAGTAACTAGCCGCGCACCAGTCACGACGCAACTCGGTGAGTGTATAATACGTCTCCGCTGGAGTTTTTCAACCGGAGTTGATCAACTTCAATGGGATGGGATTGTCATTTTGAATATTGTGACGCATAATATGTTTGGATGACAACAGCCAGGTTGTTGGAATGCGAACTCTGTATGCAGGCAAGATGTAACTGTACGATGTGCCGGTGTATATTTGAAATGTATTATCTCGGTATCATCATGTAATTAAATCATTTGATTAGCAATTTGTAGATACCGATAGGTTATGTTATTTTGTAAGAGGAATCATACATGCCGTAGTGTGTGATATTCAGTTCAGTTGGAAGTGCAATTGGACACCACTTATGTTTCACCCCTTGCATCATCAGCCAAAATTATTAAAGGATTGCTATATCAGGGTGAACGCTTTTTCATATTTGGATAATAAGGAAAGATTATAACATAACGTATTCTGCAAACACATTGTCTACGCTCATGCAGATGCAGATGGACGGTTTATCTTTTATTACAATGAGAATCGTGGCTGCGGGTACATACATACACGGGATTCACAAAATGCACATTGCTGTTACGGATGTATGACGCTCATAAGACAACGATTTAGACATCCCAGTTTCAGTGGGGTTTGCTTTTGCCGGAAAAAGCTTATAATAATGATGAGGTATGTAGGAAAATATGAGGAACGGCATATGGTTCTTAACTAGCCATTTGTATGTCGCATGCACAATTGAATCTAGAATTTACGATCAGCTGCACAATGGACTGTGGGTAGAGACGAAATCATCATCCTCGGATTATCATGAATAAGACATCAATGTAATACAAATCTATCGTTGAAGTTCGCAAAATTTGTGCACAATACATCAACTTGTCATCCTACATACGATTACCTCCCACAAAACAACATTTACTACGTTACAGTTACCGAGCCAGTGGAGGAATGTAAGTCAATGCATTTGACAGATGTACGATTCAGTAGTGCGAAACTGGTTCGTTGTAATACATTTTGTCCTTATATGCGTCGAGCAACTTTGCACGCAAATTTGTTCATTTATTTCAGCCGAACCGAATGAGGTTTCCACAGGACCAATAAGTGAGTGACGTAAAACAATTAGACAGTCAGTTTAGTTCAATTGTACGAAAGCTCCGCTGAACGCATTTGATTATTTCGCATTGCTTTTGATCTAGTTTGCTTTGAAACTGAATGGAATATTTTGGGAAGGGTGTTTGTGCACTTGCGGCCCTCTTTATTCAGATGGAAATAAATGAAGCCGATCAAATGAGGGCGTCGAATCAGTAATCACGGCTTAAACATAACAGCACAATTTCGGCTGAGAGGAGAGATTTCAACTAAGCTCACATTGGTGATTCTCTCAAATGAAAATTTTATCTTTTTCAGTTACTAGCAGCGCAGTTGTCACGACGCAACTCAGTGAGTGTATACTACGTTTTTGAGGAGTTTTCCAACCTTGAGTTGTTCAATTGCAGGATGATGGGGTACCATTTTGAATATTATAACACACAATACGTTTGCCTGACAATATTAGGCTTGTTGGAATGTGAACACTTTGTGCAAACACGATGTAACTGTTACATATATCAGCGAATATTTGAAACGGGAAAGCTCTCTGTCATTATGTATATAATATAATGTGATTGACGATTTGCAGATGCTGTTATGTTATTTGACAAGAGAAAACATACATGCCTTAATGTGTGAAATTCGGTTCACTTGCAACATAATGGATTTAGTTTTTGTTCCCTTCATTGTATCACGGACCCTGAATAAGAATTTCTTTATATCTGTTACGAAATCAGTAACCATGAGATAAGCATTTCAGCACACTTTCAGATGAGATGAAAGTTTTCAACTATTCTCAACTTGATGATTCGCTTAATTTGAATGTGATCTTCTTCAGCTACTAGCAACGCTCCGACTGAAAAGCAATTTGGTGAGATTTTGTGCATTTCTTCTATTCTGCATCTGCCATTTTAGTTGTTTACTATGTGTTGCTTTTTACCTTTTATTCGTTTGGTTGATGTTGCTTTTTCTGGTATTGTGCGTTATCATCTGTTTTATATGTATATGGATTGTATCTGCCTCTTCCATAATTTTTGTTTCCTTGGTTTACGATTTTTATTGCTTTTCCGCTTCCTTTTCTTTTTTGCCTTGTGCTATCATCTGTTGCTATTTCCTTTTAGTTGTTACGTTACTTTTTATAGACATGCATACTTTTATCATGTTGTAACTTTTACTTTATTTTTGCTTATTCTTATTCCTTATTATTTTTACTTTTCGTGATTACATTTGCAGGCGTCTGCAGCTTTTTATGGAAATGCTTTGCATTTTATGGCTATTAACGTTTCATCTATTGTGCGGCTGTTAATTTATGCCACTTTTTAAGAAATGTTTGCTAACTAGCGATTGATACTAGTCACTTTTTTGTACCGTGCATGAGTAATGGACTGTTCTAAGAAAGTTTATTAGCTCACTATCGAATAAATTTTAATTATTTTGCTGGTGTGGATTATAGAGCTTTTTATCTGCTTGAACGTAAATGGTTTGCAATTTTTAGTTCGCTATTTGGTTTCTACTTATATTTTGCTTTTTAATAGTTCGTAAATGCAGATGAAAGCCACAGGTTTCTTCTGTGTGTTTCACTTTTGAAGTTTGAGAGTCTTTGATGGATGTTCGCAAATCGTTTTAAAGATTTCGTGTCAGAAGCTATTCCATTGCTTTCCAGAAATTTTTCTACGTTAACATCAATGATTACTTACAATATCCATCTCAAGAAACGAGTTCAGCTTATTGGTCAACACTTGTATATATTAAAGTTAAGTAGTTTAGTTAATAACTTGCGTAAAGTTCTATACTAATACACACATATTTACAGCTTACTTATTTAAAAATAATGTTTTATACTCGCTTGTTAATTTACAGAGCCAGAAAAGGAGGTGCAAAGTGAGTTATATCCTTACCCACTGAAGAGTTTTGTCTTTTCTTCGGAAACGGTTTGGTCGATTCATATTTCTCCGGAATTTATTCTTTGCCATATACACCTTTCTGATCTTGAATTCTGCCTGCAGAAATCAGCGAATTACTTGATGGAAAGCCGTATGGTGAGTGCTGATTGATTACAATCTACTTTACCATGTGATGTGCTTTTCTTGTTAGCGTTTCGTAAGTTTGAATAATACTCATGCGCAGATCATTTGCTGATTTGGATAGCAATATTTGTATACCAAGGCGAGACTGAATTGTAATGAGTATCCAGCACAACGTTCTTCATAAATTAGGGAAAAAATTGGTGTTTCTTCGTGTTAATATGCTCTAATAAGCAGGAACTTCTTAACCATGGAAAAGCTGGATGGCATATCTAAGTAACAGCAACATAAATATGCGGTTGCAAAAGTTTATGTTCGATGGGGATGAATTCTCCGTGCCTAATGATTGGCGTTTGTATGCACTGTTATTAATACACAGCCACCATCAATCGGCACTGCTTATTGGAACTTCGTCAACCCAAGATCAGGAATCAATCTGCAATCTCTACTCTGCGACAATAAGCGGAGTTTTCTGAAAGCCAGATTGAATTTGGGACAAAATGACAGTCCATAGGACATGTAGAACATAAAACAAATAATTTATTAGAAAATCACGGAAAGAAGAAAAATATTGGTACATGAATGCATCATGGCTTCTTTACGTGTTTTTTAACTTGTCAAAGGGAACGAATGGAAGTTAGTTTAAGCTATTGTTAACAAACGGGAACATATTTCGAACTGCTACCGCACATTTCATTTCGGATGATACCAATCTAATTCAAGAATAAAACAACAGTATTGAAGAGAATGTGTCACCGCAGTTGCTAGTTCAATTTGCATAGTTCAATATAATTGCATAATAATAAGTCCTGAAACATGCAGACGAAAAATAACACATTTTACATGTGGGTTCTAAAACTGTGCAGTTACACATGACTATCGCACGACATTGACTAATAACATGAATTTTACATCCTTTTGTGGTATATGAAGAACACTTTATGGTGTCTAACTATACTAAAATGACCGAATAGCTAGAGTGCATCTTGATGATCTGTGCAGAAATCTGAGACTAGTATGAGCTTGCATACGTAATGTAGTATCATTTATGAAAGTAATCATTAGTGCGGAATCATATTTTTACTCCATTGTTATTTACTCTGCTACTCGCTAACTACGCAGAGCTGTATTCAATTTAGCCGACGCACGTAAATTAACATATTTGTAAAGATTCCTGTACCCACATTAGATCCAGAAAACATATCCGAAGGTGAGTATAATGCTGCTGCGGCAAATGTTCTATTGGCAGATTAAAGCGTACAAGTATGTAATTTCAAATAATCTTTAACACGAATGATATAAATTTGTCACTTGCAGCCATCTACAATGTGATAAAACAAAATGAGCTCGGTGAGTGTTTGTGACAGGCCTGCAGCTACCCAACTTAACGTAGTGCACTTGTTTGCGGTTTACTGCTGCATCAGCTAGCTACTTTCGGTATCCGTTCCCCATTTTATGTGTGGTACAATAAACAAGAAAAAGGAATTTGCCACTTACTAGCCTACACTCATTTTCTCATAGAACGGCAGTCGAAATGCTCCGTTGGTATTGAGCAAGATTCCTGACGAACATGCATGACAAAATCAGAATAAAAATGAAATAATAGCTGGGTGTTATATTGCATTACTTCGAACAAAGTCGTGCAGTCCCCATTTAGTATTGTTACTAATGACCACGAGCAGAAATGTCACAAATAAACAGCGTTAGCGTAAATAAAATATCACCACGGTCTACAGACTAACAGACGACACTACCAGCGTAGATATCCAATCCAAATATTTCTCGCATAAAATATAATAAATTTGGCATAAGGATTTCTAGAGGATATAGAAAATTAAAAGCGCAAAACGAGAAATTTGGTCCTAGGGGAGAGCAGCTTAACGGAAGAGAAATGGGCAACAACGCAGCGATAAATAAAACAAAATGTACCAAAGCTGGTTAAAAAAGGAAAAAAGTAGATATCTGTAGGCAACAATATAAGAAAGATGCAGGACAAATCTATAGATAAAACCAAACGGAATGAACCTATTGAGAAACCACACAACTAAACCTCGGAAAAAATACAGCACAGAGCAAAAAGGGAAAAGCGAAAAACAGCTAAAACGTTCATTCGATAGTACCTAGATGACACTCAATGCCTAATAATGTATGCTGTATTTACTGTTTGTATTAAAAATGATATATCAGCATTGCAATAAACAAGGACGTAAGACGTGAAAAATACCCTGTTCCAAGGCATCCAACGTAAAATCAACTGATCATTAACATTAGTTAAATGGGCATAATTTAAACAACAATTTATTATTGTTAAACAGACAAGGAGAAGACAGTCGATTGTGAGTTAATTATTGCTCATTTTAATTAATTTGCGCATGTGAAACTGACGATTTTGTGCGGCGAATTCAGCCACTAACATGCCGCATGTGATCGAGAACCATCTTCTTTTCCTCCCACAGTTATCACCAAAATTGTACTCAGGCTGAAACTGGGTGAGTGATGGATAAAGTATAAAAATTGCACGGAGATTTAGCCGGAATTAACCGATTAACTGAAGCGAGGAATAAACGCCGCCCAATTTGAAAAGCCCATTTGCGCGTTAGGATTTGTGAATGAAGCGCCTACGTCAAGGCTTGCATATGCAGAAGAAAAGCCACCAGACGGATTTCATAAAATTTAAACGCGTAAAGCGCTTACAAATATGTTCGCAAAACAAACGAACCGCTTCCAGTACATAGGAAGCTGCGCGGCTGCCAAAGTTTGAAGCTTATACAGTGAAGTTTAGTGATTAAAGGTGATTGCATTGTTTGCAATAACGGAGAAATCAGCAAACCCAAAATACAACAGATGGCGTTCTGCTGGGTTTATATAAAAAAGGGCAGTGTATAGCTCATGGCATTGTTGATTATTTGATACATTTGTCTATCTCATATATGGATCCGTGATTTCACAAACATTAACAAAATATAGTGCTGAAGCAAATGATGCATTAAGTTACTTGCGGTATTGATATGCAAATGCTCTCTGTTTGTGTGAAGAAAATTCATAATGCTGCGATGAGAAATGTTACCAATAACCATACAAAAGTTGGTGAATGCAAATCAATCCACTAGTCCCCATTAACAACGGACACGTCTAGTAACCCAAGAGTAGCCCTTCCGATTTCGGTGTATTAATCAGAAAACAGATTGTGAAATGAAATTAATGTTGCTCACATGCATGACGCATCGTGAGCTGCATTCTGCATTTAGAAAAATGAATTACCGACATGCATGGCGTGGGTTGATATTGTCATTTCAGCTGTGAATGCGAAGAGAAATTCAGCCAGCTGAGGGACCCTAATAGCGGCAGTAGATTTAACAGCGTATGAACTGAACACAGGCGGAGATAAAAGAATGATAAGGGTTAAATTGGTGGATGCAATTAACATTGCATAAAACTTGCATAGTGAAATGGGTTATTCACAATTTACAAGACCACTTTCCTTGTAATACCGGTAGCACGTGCAAATCCGGAGTTCTGAATATATATATATGTGTATAGCAACACTTACATTAGGCAAAGAATAAGTACGTTTAAATTAATTAGATTTGTCCTGCGAATCGTATTTATTTGACTACTCGGATGAAAATAAACGTCTACGTTGGTGAAGTGTACAAAACTGGTGACTGGCTAAACAGCGTACCCAGCGCGGTTGCGAGCATATTATACAAAGCCAAACACCATGTTTCTCATCTGCTTTCTTGCGCAACCTTGGTCTGCAGCACAAAACAATCCCCAATTGAATGGTTGTCCCACATCTGTTTTCGCCTTACTTACAAACTCAGAATTGGACTCTTAGTCAGAAAGTTAAAGACCAAATTTGCCAATGTGCTTTGTCCACATGTTTAGACCAAGTTGGTATTACATATTAATTTCGGTTCTAAAGAAATACCAAATTCCCCAGAGGTAGTGAATACATAAATAAATAACTAGAAATAACCCCCTTCATCTGGCTATCTTTATGTCGGGATCTGTTGGACATGGTGTGGTTGTGATGCGCGCATGCAGGCGATATTTCATGCTTGTTTTCTAAAAGTACAACGCAGTGGTCATCTGAATTCATGCGTCCAGTGCGTGTGAGACAGTTCGCTCGAGTCTCGGAATGCGTGATTATTTGCCCATCACTAAGCTATTTGCTCTGCAATTTCAAGCAATATCGGATAACCAAATTGCAGGTGGTTTGATGAGAACACAAAATTTAGAATATTCAACTAATATTACTGAGACCGCAATACGGCCCGCAGAGAGCATATATGCCAACATAGTTCATGGTAATAAACTCGTGTCACTGAACCATGATTATGCACCTGCGATAGAGACTGGAATTTTCCTACTCGATTGCTTAACACTGCTTACGATTTGCGGCAGATGTTTAGCATATGTGATGACGGATTTAATTTCGCAGCATAGGTAATCCGAGTAACAAAATAATTTGCTTCATTCTCAACTCACACGCATGCACTCTAGATTCGGAGAAGACAGCAGAAGGTAAGTCAACCCAGTGAATATCCCAAACACTCATCGCTCTAAAACTGGGGTTAACCGTGACTTGTATAACCTACTATATTGATTTCGATTGTGCATTGCAGTGCTCGGAAATATGGCGAGCGCACTAAATTTGGGTGAGTGTTTTGCGTCCCAATGTACCATGATGAGGTGATCTGTGGCCAACTCAAATAGTACTATGTGAATTGTTGTCGCGCAGTTGCGCGGATGTGCTCCATTTATTCATTTGCTTACTGCCACACAACCTACTCGTTGCTGCGGCATCTATCTGTGACAGCACTAAGCTGATATCAAATTTTGTCATTTGCAGCGTGAAGTAATCTTTTCGTATTTGGAAGCCAGGCACAACTCGTCGGATTGTCGCCACATGGTATTTAAGTGTTCAAGCGACTCGCCTTATCGTTGACAATGATTAAAATTCAGCTTTCAATTTGTGTCTCGCATAAATTGTGGTTCCATTTAGAAAGTGTGTATCAATCGGCAAGCAGCGACGCCACCTGTTAACGAGTTTTGACCGCACGAACACTGCACAACTACGGCGCATGTGACATTTGCTATGAACGCGTGGTCGTATTCCATGACTTCTTGCCTACTGGATGAACCGTGTTACTAAGCCGTAAATACGTACGCAAATGAATAGAATTGCCGAGTCGTTTAAAGCTGCTTCATACATTTCACGGGTGACAACAATGAGGAAGAGAAATTATTTCTCAATGCTTTTCCTGCACTGACTTCTGAGATATTCAATTGTTCCTTTCTCTCATGTCTACCTATTTCAGATACGACGGATGAATCAGAACGTAGGTCGCACCAACTGTTCTATGAAATAACTGCATACAAATAATGCTCGTTTGCCCATTTGCAGGAGATTATAGACATTGGTTGCTCTTCATCCGTTTCTAATAATTGTTTACAGTGTTCGTCACGATTATACTAAATTTGCAACTGAGTAAGTGATATTGACTGGTATTGTGGATATTGAGTGTGTAATCAAATTTGTTAAAATTTACAGCAAACGTACCCGAAATATTTAGATTCTCATGATTTGGCATGATATCTTTTGACAAGTTTGGGCATATAACGCAGCAGTTGGCAATTGTCGCAGTGTAATATGCAGCCGGTATATTGGTTACTCGAGAGGTTGCCGTACAGGAATGAACTGGTTAGGCAGCGATTACCGTGGACAATAATGTTGAATACTGAGTACCTAGATATATGGATCCGCTTGTTTAAACATATTGACCATTGCCACTTGAACATAATAGAATACAAACTGTAATTAGTCCTCCAGTGCATCCTTTTTTGTTCCTATTACTTATTATTGAACTACAACGCGCGGATTCTTTGCACTCAATCTGGGCACATGTACGCGTTGCTCGTTGATTATACACTTGCAGTTTTGCCGTACCAATCGCGAGTGAGGTGTTAAGTGACTAGGGGTATTTGCTTATTGTTTCAATTTCATAAGGTCGAACATGGATCCTTCCAACGTGCATGGTTTCATTTATCATAATGACATTGTTGTCGGGGTTTCTTGACACTTTTCATGTAGTTCAGCGATCGTGGTAGTGGAACTGGTGTTCTTATGGAGACGCGAAGTTATTGCCACCTTAATCGCGTCCATCACCGTCGTCATCCAGTTAGATCTACTGACAATATCTAACCACTGTCTTTCGCCTGGCTAGCTGTGCTTTCCTACTCAAATCTAAATTCCGATGACGATTGAATGCGGTAGTCACGAGAAGGGTTGTGTTCATGTTATTTGCTGAAATCCAGGTCTCGAAAGTATTCAAACAAACCATAACCGGAAAAAGAAGAATTGAAACTAGGAAGCTCTCGTCAAATTTACGCAGCTGACGCTTGCATTACACAATGGTGCATTTGTTAAGCGCTAAATGTAACATCACCGATTTGTCAGCTTTGAGAGAAACAAGGACGTGACGCGTGACGCATGACGCATTTCCTGTTCAGCTGCATTGAAAACTACACTCACTTGATCGTGAGCATGAACTCGGTGCACACATTTTGATCCCACGTTTTTCTAAACCATCCAACAGGCAAGGAGAAGACAGTCGATTGTGAGTTAATCATTGCTCATCTTAAGTACTTTGCGCATGTGAAACTGACGATTTGAGCAGAGTTTGTCGCCACTTACAAGCCGCATCTGATCGAGAACCATTTTCTTTTCCTCTCACAGTTATTAGCAAACTTGTACTCAGGCTGAAACTGGGTGAGTGATGGACAAAGCTTGAAACTTGCATGGAACCTTAATTGAAATATACCGGTTAGCTAAAACGACGAATAAATGCCGCCTAATTGGAAAAGCCCATTTGTGTGTTAGGATTTGTGAATGAAACGCCTACGTCAAGCGTTTTACATGCAGCAGAATTTCACCAGCCGGATTTCACAATTATAAACCCGTCTAACGTTTATAATTATGTTTGTAAATCCACCGAAACGCTCCCGGTAAATAGGAAGCTGCGACTTTGCCAATGTTTGAAGTGTATTCAGTGAAGTTTTGACTCAATGTGATTGCATTGCTAGTAATAACGGAGGAAGGAGCCAATCCAACACGGAACAGATGGCGTTCTTCTGAGTTGCTTGTAATAACATGGCAGTGTTTAGCTCATGGCATTGTTGATTATTTGAAACATTTGTCCATCTTAATTATGGATCCGTGATTTCACAAACATTAACAAAATATAGTGCTGAGGGGATTGACGAATTAACTTATTTGCGGTATTGATATGCAAATGCTCTCTGTTTGTGTGCAGAAATTTCGTGGTGCTGCGATGAGAAATTTTACCAATAACCATACGAAAGGTGGCGAATGCAAATAATTCTACTAGTACCCATTGAAAACGGACACGTCTAGTAACACAAGAGTAGCCCTTCCGATATCCGTGTAATATTCAGAAAACAGATTGTGAAATGAAATAAATGTTGCTCACATGCATGACGCATCACGAGCTGCATTCCGCAATTAGAAACATGGATTACCGACATGCATGGCGTGGGTTGATATTGTCATCTCAGCTGTGAATGCGAAGAGAAATTCAGCCAGCTGAGGGACCCTAAATAGCGGCAGTAAATTTAACAGCGTATGAACTGAACAGAGGCGTATATAAAAGAATGCTTGGGTTGAATTGGTGGATGCAATTAACATTGCATAAAACTTGCATACGGAAATGCGTTATCCACAATATACAAGACCACATTCCTTGTAATATCGGTAGCGCGTGCAAATACGGAGGTGTGAATATATATACATGTGTATATCAACGCCTACATTTAGCAAAGAATGAGTGTGCTTATGTTAAGTAGATCTGTCTGCGAATCGTATTTATTTGACTGCCTGAATGATACTGTATGTCTACTTAGTTTAATTGTGCCAAGCTATTGACAAGCTAAACAGCATATCAAACGAGATTGCGAGCATATTATCCAAAGCCAAACACGATGTTTCTCATCTGCGTTCCCGCGCAACGTTGGTCTGTCGCAGGTAACAATCCACAACTGAATGGAGGTTCCGCTTTCGGTTTCGCCTCACAAGCTCAGAATAAAATAGCTAGTCACCAAAGATTTAGACCAGTTGTTCCAATGTGCTTTGGCTTAATATAACAGGCGCAGTTGGTAGTTCAATAATCTTTGCGGACTCGACAAAATCCAAAGTTTTAGGAATGAAGTACGTAGCAGAAGTGAACTCACTAGGAATTTTGTCTTTGATCTGGATATCTCTATGTAGGGATCTGTTTGGCACTGTGTAGTCGCGATGCGCGCATGCATGCAGATATAGCATGCATTTGTTCTACGGGTACAACGCATTTGTCATCTGAATTCATGTGTCCAGTGCGACTGCGACGGTTCGCTCGGGTCTTGGAATGCGTGATTATTTGCGCGTCCACAAGATATTCCTTATGCGAATGCAAGCAATATCGGGTCACTAACTTGCAGGTTGTTTGACAAGAAATCTTCAATTTTAGAATGCTTAGATAATGTTTCACAGAATGCATTAGAACGTGCAGAAAACTTGTGTGCCGACATTGTTGGAGGCGATATATTCGAGTATATAACCCAGTAATATTAACCTTGATGCGGGACTGGAATTTGACTACTCGCTTGCATTACATTGCTTACGTTTGGCGGCAGACGTTTAGCATACATGATTACGCATTTAATTTTGCTGCATAAGTAACCAACTCACTATGCTCCATCCTCAACTCACACGCATGCACTGTAGATTCGGAGAAGACAGCGGAAGGTAAGTCAACCCAGTGAATATCTCAAACATTCTTTGCTGCAAAACTAGGGGTAACCGTGACTTGTATAACCTACTATATTGATTTCTCTTGTGCATTGTAGTGCTGGGCAATATGGCGAGCGCACTAA
The DNA here is from genome assembly GCA_944474145.2 of Dicrocoelium dendriticum. NCBI lineage: Eukaryota > Metazoa > Platyhelminthes > Trematoda > Plagiorchiida > Dicrocoeliidae > Dicrocoelium > Dicrocoelium dendriticum. The sequence goes on from OX104070.1 coordinate 774,937, forward strand.
ATTTGGGTGAGTGTTTGTTTGTGAATGCAAGATGACGAGTTTATCTGTGGCTAACTTACATATTATTAGGCGAATTTTAATTGCGCATTTGCGCATGAGATTCATTAATTCATTTAATAACTTGTATACAAACCGCTCGTTGCTGCGGCATCTAACTGCGACAGCACTAAGCTGATATCGCGTGTTGTCATTTGCAGCGTTAAGTAATCTTGTGGTATTTGGAAGCCAAGCACAACTCGTCGGATTGTCGCCACATAGTATTTAAGTGTCCAAACGACTCGCCTTACTGCTGATATAGATTAAAATTCAGCTTTCAATTAGTGCATCGTGTAACTTATGGTTTCATTTAGAAGGTGTGTATAAATAGGCAAGCAGGGATGCCACCGGTTTACGAGTTTTAACCGCACGAACACTGTACAACTACGGCGCATGTGATGTTAGCTCTAAACGCTTGGTCGTATTCTATGACTTCTCGCTTACGGGATGCACCGTGTTTGCGAAGCTGTAAAATAATTGCGTTAGGGTTTGCGTTTGCCGCGTCTGATGAAGTTGCTTCACAACTTGCTCGGATGACTAAATGACGAAGAGAAATAATTTCTCCATGAAATTTGAGATTCTCCTGCACTGATTTCTGAGAAATTCAAATGTTCCTTTCTCTCATGTCTACCTATTTCAGATACGACGGATGAATCAGAACGTAGGTCGCACCAACTGTTCTATGAAATAACTGCATACGAAAAATGCTCGTTTGCTCAGTTGCAGGAGATCATCGAGATTTGTCTCACTTCATCCGTTTCTAATAATTCTTTACAGTGTTCGTCACGATTATATTACAATTGGAACTGAGTAAGTGATATTGACTGGTATAGTGAATACGGGGTGTATAATCCGAGTTGTTGCCATTTCACACCCGGTAAATTTGGGTTTTAATTATTCAAGATGATAACATTTGACAAGGTTGGGCATATAACGCAGCAGTTTGCAATTATCGCAGTGTAATATGCAGCCGGTATATTGGTTACTCGAGAGGTTACCGTACAGGAATGAACCGGTTAGGCAGTGATTACCGTGGGCAATAATGTTGAATACTGAGTACCCAGATATATGGATTCGCTTGTTTAAACATATTGACCATTGCCACTTGAACATAATAGAATACAAACTGTAATTAGTCCTCCACTGCATCCATTTTTTTTTGTTCTTATTACTTATTATTGAACTACAACGCGCGGATTATTTGCACTCAATCTGGGCACATGTACGCGTTGCTCGTTGATTATACACTTGCAGTTTTGCCGTACCAATCGCGAGTGAGGTGTTAAGTGACTAGGGTATTTGCTTATTGTTCCAATTTCATAAGGTCGAACATGGATCTTTCCAACGTACATGGTTTCATTTATCATAATGTCATTGTTGTCGGGGTTTCTTGACACTTTGCATGTAGTTCAGCGATCGTGGTAGTGGAACTAGTGTTGTTATGGCGACGCGAAGTTATTGCCACCTTAGTCGCGTCCATCACCGTCGTCATCCAGTTAGATCTACTGACAATATCTAACCACTGTCAATCGCCTGGCTAGCTGTGCTTGCATATTCAAATCTAAATTCCGATGATGATTGAATGCGGTATGCACGAGAATGGTTGTGTTCCTGTTGTATGCTGAAATCCAGGTCTCGAAAGTATTCAAACAGACCATAACCGGAAGAAGAAGAATTGAAACTAGGAAGCTCTCGTCAACTTTACGCAGCTGACGCTTGTATTACACAATGGTGCATCTGTTAAGCACTGTAATTAATATCACCGATTTGTCAGCTTTTAGATAAACCAGAACGTGACGCGTGACGCATGAAGCATTTCCTGTTCAGCTGTGTTGACTACCACATTCACTTGATCGTGCTCAAGAGCTCGGTGCACACATTTTGATCCCACGTTTTTCTAAACCATCCAACAGGCAAGGAGAAGACAGTCGATTGTGAGTTAATCATTGCTCATCTTAAGTAATTTGCTTATGTCAAACTGCCGATTGGATCAGAGGTTGTCGCCACTTACCAGCCGCATCTGATCGAGAACCATTTTCTTTTCCTCTCACAGTTATTAGCAAACTTGTACTCAGGCTGAAACTGGGTGAGTGATGGACAAAGCTTGAAACTTGCATGGAACCTTAGTTGAAATAACCCGATTGACTAAAGCGAGGAATAAATGCCGCCCAATTTGATAAGCCTATTTGCGCGTTAGTATTTGTGAATGAAGCGCCTACGTCAAGCTTTTTATATGCAGCAGCAAAACCATTATGCTGCACGACACTACAATAAACGTGAAATGCGCTTAGTGATGGTCTGCATGGGGGCACCGAAACGCTTCCAGTATATAGGAGGCTGCGACTTTGCCCATCTTTAAAGTTTATTCAGTGTGGTTAAGGGAAAACCCGTTTGATTGCATTGTTCGTATTATCGGAGAAATCAGCAAATCCAACACACTACAGACGGCGTACTTCTGAGTTGCTGGTAATAACATGGCAGGGTTTAGCTCATGGCAATGTTGATTATTTGATACATTTGTCTATCTCATATATGGATCCGTGATTTCACAAACATTAACAAAATATAGTGCTGAAGCAAATGATGCATTAAGTTACTTGCGGTATTGATATGCAAATGCTCTCTGTTTGTGTGAAGAAAATTCATAATGCTGCGATGAGAAATGTTACCAATAACCATACAAAAGTTGGTGAATGCAAATCAATCCACTAGTCCCCATTAACAACGGACACGTCTAGTAACCCAAGGGTAGCCCTTCCGATTTCGGTCTATTATTCAGGAAACAGATGGTGAAATGAAATTAATGTTGCGCACATGCGTGACGCATCGTGAGCTGCATTCTGCATCTAGAAAAATGAATTACCGACATGAATAGCGTGGGTTGATATTGTCATCTCAGCTGTGAATGCGAAGAGAAATTCAGCCATCTGAGGGACCCTAAATAGCGGCAGTAAATTTAACAGCGTATGAACTGAACAGAGGCGGAGGTAAAAGAATGCTTGGGTTGAATTGGTGGATGCAATTAACATCGCATTAAACTTGCATAGGGAAATGCGTTGTTCACAATTTACAAGACCACTTTCCTTGTAATACCGGTAGCACGTGCAAATCCGGAGTTCTGAATATATATATATGTGTATAGCAACACTTACATTAGGCAAAGAATAAGTATGTTTAAATTAATTAGATTTGTCTGCGAATCGTATTTATTTGACTGCCTGAATGATTCTGTATGTCTACTTAGTTTAATTGTGCCAAGCTATTGACAAGCTAAACAGCATATCAAACGAGATTGCGAGCATATTATCCAAAGCCAAACACGATGTTTCTCATCTGCCTTCCCGCGCAACGTTGGTCTGTCGTCGGTAACAATCCACAACTGAATGGAGGTTCCGCTTTCGGTTTCGCCTCAAAAACTCAGAATAATATAGCTAGTCACCAAAGATTTAGACCAGTTGTTCCAATGTGCTTTGGCTTAATATAACAGGCGCAGTTGGTAGTTCAATAATTTTCGCGGACTCGACACAATCCAATGTTTTAGGAATGAAGTACGTAGCAGAAGTGAACTCACTAGGAATTTTGTCTTTGATCTGGCTATCTCGATGTAGAGATCTGTTGGGCACTGTGTAGTCGCGATGCGCGCATGCACGCAGATACAGCATGCATTTGTTCTACGGGTACAACGCATTTGTCATCTGAATTCATGTGTCCAGTGCGACTGCGACGGTTCGCTCGAGTCTTGGAATGCATGATTATTTGCGCGTCCACAAGATATTCCTTATGCGAATGCAAGCAATATCGGGTCACTAACTTTCAGGTTGTTTGACAAGAAATCTTCAATTTTAGAATGCTTAGATAATGTTTCACAGAATGCATTAGAAAGTGCAGAAAGCTTATGTGTCGACATTGTTGGAGGCGATATATTCGAGTATATAACCCAGTAATATTAACCTTGATGCGGGACTGGAATTTGACTACTCGCTTGCATTCCATTGCTTACGTTTGGCGGCAGACGTTTAGCATACATGATTACGAATTTAATTTTCTACATAAGTAACCAACTCACTATGCACCATCCTCAACTCACACGCATGCACTGTAGATTCGGAGAAGACAGCGGAAGGTAAGTCAACCCAGTGAATATATCAAACATTCTTTGCTGCAACACTAGTGGTAACCGTGACTTGTTTGACCTACTGTATTGATTTCTCTTGTGCATTGTAGTGCTGGGCAATATGGCGAGCGCACTAAATTTGGGTGAGTGTTTGTTTGTGAATGCAAGATGACGAGTTTATCTGTGGCTAACTCACACGTTATTAGGCGAATTTTAATTGCGCATTTGCGCATGAGATTCATTAATTCATTTAATAACTTGTATACAAACCGCTCGTTGCTGCGGCATCTAACTGCGACAGCACTAAGCTGATATCGCGTGTTGTCATTTGCAGCGTTAAGTAATCTTGTGGTATTTGGAAGCCAAGCACAACTCGTCGGATTGTCGCCACATAGTATTTAAGTGTCCAAGCGATTCGCCATACAGCTGATATAGATTAAAATTCAGCTTTCAATTAGTGCATCGCGTAACTTATGGTTTCATTTAGAAGGTGTGAATAAATAGGCAAGCATGGATGCTACCGGTTTACAAGTTTTGAACGCACGAACATTGTACAACTACGGCGCATGTGATGTTAGCTCTAAACGCTTGGTCGTATTCTATGACTTCTCGCTTACGGGATGCACCGTGTTTGCGAAGCTGTAAAATAATTGCGTTAGGGTTTGCGTTTGCCGCGTCTGATAAAGTTGCTTCACAACTTGCTCGGATGACTAAATGACGAAGAGAAATAATTCCTCCATGAAATTTGAGATTATCCTGCACTGGTTTCTGAGAAACTCAAATGTTCCTTTCTCTCATGTCTACCTATTTCAGATACGACGGATGAATCAGAACGTAGGTCGCACCAACTGTTCTATGAAATAACATCATACAAAAATGCTCGTTTGCTCATTTGCAGGAGATTATCGAGATTTGTCTCACTTCATCCGTTTCTAACAATTCTTTACAGTGTTCGTCACGATTATATTACAATTGGAACTGAGTAAGTGATATTGACTGGTATAGTGAATACGGGTGTATAATCCGAGTTGTTGCCATTTCACCCCCAGTAAATTTGGGTTTTAATTATTCGGGATGATAACATTTGACAAGGTTGGGCATATAACGCAGCAGTTGGCAATTATCGCAGTGTAATATGCAGCCGGTATGTTGGTTACTCGAGAGGTTGCCGTACAGGAATGAACCGGTTAGGCAGCGATTACCGTGGACGATAATGTTGAATACTGAGTACCTAGATATATGGATTCGCTTGTTTAAACAAATTGACAATTACCACCTGAACATAATAGAATACAAACTGTAATTAGTCCTCCACTGCATCCATTTTTGTTTTTGTTCTTATTACTTATTATTGAACTACAACGCGCGGATTATTTGCACTCAATCTGGGCACATGTACGCGTTGCTCGTTGATTATACACTTGCAGTTTTGCCGTACCAATCGCGAGTGAGATGTTAAGTGACTAGGGGTATTTGCTTATTGTTCCAATTTCATAAGGTCGAACATGGATCTTTCCAACGTGCATGGTTTCATTTATCATAATGTCATTGTTGTCGGGGTTTCTTGACACTTTGCATGTAGTTCAGCGATCGTGGTAGTGGAACTAGTGTTGTTATGGCGACGCGAAGTTATTGCCACCTTAGTCGCGTCCATCACCGTCGTCATCCAGTTAGATCTACTGACAATATCTAACCACTGTCAATCGCCTGGCTAGCTGTGCTTGCATATTCAAATATAAAATCTGATGATTATTGAATGCGGTATGCACGAGAATGGTTGTGTTCCTGTTGTATGCTGAAATCCAGGTCTCGAAAGTATTCAAACAGACCATAACCGGAAGAAGAATAATTGAAACTAGGAAGCTCTCGTCAACTTTACGCAGCTGTGGCTTGTATTACATGATGATGCATCTGTTAAGTGCTATATGTAATATAACCGAGTTGTCAGCTTTGAGATAAACCAGAACGTGACGCGTGACGCATGAAGCATTTCCTGTTCAGCTGCGTTGAATACATCACTCACTTGATCGTGAGCATGAGCTCAGTGCACACATTTTGATCCCACGTTTTTCTAAACCATCCAACAGGCAAGGAGAAGACAGTCGATTGTGAGTTAATCATTGCTCATCTTAAGTATTTGCACATATGAAACTGACAATTTCAATATAGCTTGTGCCATTTACAAGCCGCATCCGATCAAGAACCATCTTCTTTTCCTCTCACAGTTATTAGCAAACTTGTACTCAGGCTGAAACTGGGTGAGTGATGGACAAAGCATGATGCTTACACGGCGGTTGGTTGCAATTAATTGATCTTCCATTTCGACTAATGACTGCCACGCATTTTGTAATGCTCATTTGCACGGAACATTTGTGAATGAGGCGCTTACGCGAAGATTTTTATATGCAGCAGCAAACTCACTAGCCGGCGTATAACGAATACAAATTTGTAATGCGCTTAATAATTATGTGTATTTGTTCAGGGAAACGCTTGCAGTACAGTGGAAGCAGCAACGTTGACAATGCTGGATGTTAATTTGGGGCAGAGTTTGTGGAAAACACGGTGATGTGCTCGTTCCTACCAATGTAGAATACAGCAAAATCATCGCAAACCGGCGGCGTTCTGCTGAGCTCACTGAAAACTATGGCAGTTTGCAGGAGCTTGGCATGGTTTATAAATTCATCCATCTCTGTACATCAACGGTGGATCCCTTTTTATGCATTCATAATATGTAGTTAAAGTGCCTTGACGAACTAACGCATTTGCGGCATTGACACGCAAATCCTTACTCTTGAGTGCATAAAATTCATCATATTGGAAAAACGATGTTGCTGTAAACAAAAATAAACGTGCCAAATTCTGAAAAGCTCACTGGTATCCAACAACGGTTGACACTGGCCGCAACACATCATTTGCAATTTTTATTCTTTTGCATATGTAGATTTCAGATTGTGACATCAATTTGTTATTGCCTACCTTGATGACGCATCGGAAGCTGTCCCATGCATTTAGAATAATGGATTACCAACAGGATGGCACGGCGGTATTTTGTCATGTCAGCTGAGAATGTGAACAGAACTTCAGCCAGCTGAGGGGCTCTAATATGCAGCACTATATTTAATGATTCATAAACAGAACTGATACGGGGATATAAGAAGGATTGGGTTAAGGTTATGGATGCAATTAACATTGAATACGACGCATAGAAAAATCTGGAAGATCCTTAATTTGCAAAATAGTTTTATTGGAAGACTGGACACCCACGTAATTACGGAGGTGCGTATGTATATGTATATCAAGTGATATTTAAGAAAGATTGTGTTAGGCTTCAGTATTTTTTTGCAAATCTTAGGTTTTGAGTTACGTAATTTTAATAATAGTCAACATCGGTTAAATGTACCTAGCTATGGACTAGGTAAACAGCGTATCAAACGCGATTGCGAGCATATTATCCAAAGCCAAACACCATGTTTCTCATCTGCTTTCTTGCACAACCTTGGTCTGCAGCAGAAAACAATCCCCAATTGAATGGTTGTCCCACATTTGTTTCCGCCTTACTTAGAAACTCAGAATTAGAGTCTTAGTCACAAAGTAAAAGACCAAATTTTCCAAGGTGCTTTGTCCACAAGATTATACCAAGTTGGTATTTCAAATTAATTTCGGCTTTAAGAAAATACAAATTGTAAAGTGGCAGGTAAAGTCTTAAATTGAAAAACTGGAATTAGCCTTCTTTATCTGGCTATTTCTCTGTAGGGATTTGTTGGACATGGTGTGGTTGTGATGCGCGCATGCAGGCGATATCTCATACTTGTTTTCTTAAAGTACAACGCAGTTGTCATCTGAATGCATGCGTCCAGTGCGTTTGAGAGGGTTCGCTCGAGTCTCGAAATGCATGATTATTTGCAAATCACAAAGCTATTTACTCTGCAATTTCAAGCAATATCGGAAAAATTAATTGCAGGTTTTTTGATGAGAACACAAAATTCCGAATATTCAACTGAGAATACTGAGACCCCATACGGCCGGCAGATAGCATATATGGAAACATAGTTCATGGTAATAAACTCGTGTTTCTAAACCATTATTATTCACCTACGAAAGAGACTGAAATTTTCCTACTCGATTGCTGAACATCGCTTATGTTTGGCGGCAGATGTTTAGCATATGTGATTACGTAGTTAATTTCGTGGCATAGGTAATCTGGGTAACCAACTCATTTTGCTTCATTCTCAACTCAAACACATGCATTCTAGATTCGGAGAAGACAGCAGAACGTAAGTCAACCCAGTGAATATCCCAAACACTCATCGCTGCAAAACTTGGGTAACCGTGACTTGTATAACCAACTATATTGATTTCGATTGTGCATTGCAGTGCTGGGCAATATGGCGAGCGCACTAAATTTGGGTGAGTGTTTTGCGTGCGAATGTATCATGATGAGTTGATCTGTGGCCAACTCACATATAACGAGGCGAATTGTTGGCGCGCATTTGCGCGGGTTGTTCCATTTATTCATTTGCTAACTGCCACACAACCTGCTCGTTGCTGCGACATCTATCTGTGACAGCACTAAGCTGATATCGCGTGTTGTCATTTGCAGCGTTAAGTAATCTTGTGGTATTTGGAAGCCAAGCACAACTCGTCGGATTGCCGTCACATGGTATTTAAGTGTTCAAGCGACTCGCCTTACTTTTGACATTGATTAAACTTCAGCTTTCAATTTGTGTCTCGCATAAATTACGGTTTCATTTAGAAAGTGTTTGTCCATAGGCAAGCAAGGATGCCACCTGATAACGAGTTTTGACCGCACGAACACTGTACAACTACGGCGCATGTGACGTTAGCTATAAACGCGTGGTCCTATTCCATGACTTCTTGCCTACTGGATGAACCGTGTTGCTAAGCTGTAAAATACGTACGCTAGTGAACAGAATTGCCGAGTCGTTTAAAGTTGCTTCAAAAATTTTACGGGTGACAACAATGAGGAAGAGAAATAATTTCTCAATGACGCTTGTGATTTTCCTGCATTCATGTTAGAAATTCAAACGTCCCTTTCTCTCATGTCTGCCTATTTCAGATACGACGGATGAATCAGAACGTAGGTCGCACCAACTGTTCTATGAAATAACTGCATACGAAACATGCTCGTTTGCTCATTTGCAGGAGATTATCGAGATTTGTCTCACTTCATCCGTTTCTAATAATTCTTTACAGTGTTCGTCACGATTATACTCAATTTGCAACTGAGTAAGTGATATTGACTGGTATAGTGGATTTTGAGTGTGTAATCAGAGTTGTTGGAATTTACAGCAAACGTACCCGAAATATTTAGATTCTAATGATTTGGCATGATATCCTTTGACAAGGTAGGGCATATAAGGCAACAGTTTGTGATTCTCTTAGTGTAATATGCAACCGGTATATTGGTTACTCGATAGGTTGCCTTTCAGTAATGAACCGGTGAGGCGGGGTTTACCATGAACGATAATGTCGAATAAACTATATGTGTATTTTCATTCGCTTGGTTTCCCATGTTAACTATTGCTATTGTAGATAATGAACCACAAACCTTGATTTCTTGTCCTCTACATCCAGCCCAGATTATACAGCTCAGATTACTTCTTCTTTACTTCCAATATGCGAATTCCTTTGCACTCATTCAGTCACAGCATTGCGCTGAGTATTGATTATATGATTTCAAACGTTAACTCACGAGTGGCAAGGGATGGGTTAAGCGGATATTTAAGCGGAATTGTTTTGATTGCTGCAAATTCTTTACTTCGAACACCCAGAGTACCAACTAGCTTAATTTCATTTGCCATGATTTCATTGGTGTCGAAATTTCTTGATAATTTGCATGTAGTTCTGCGATCATTGTAATGGATTTAGTGCTGGCACCGCACGCGAAGTTTAGCCACCTATCTGGGAAGCATCACATTCGTCAAGTTGTTACCTACGGCTATATTCGTACCACTTTTTATCACAGGGCTTGAACTGCTACGGGCTACAAATCTAAATTCCGATGACGATTGAATGCGGCAGTCGCAAGAATGATTGTTCTCTTGTTGTATGCCGAAATGGCGGTCTGGAAAGTATTCAAACAGAATATAATCTAGTGAAATAAGAAGGACTTTCTCGTCCAATTTATGCAGCTGACTATTGCATGACACCATTGTGCATTTGTTAAGCGCTATATGTAATATCACCGAGTTGCCAGCTTTGAGAGAAATAAGGACGTGAAGCGTGACGCGTGACGCAATTGCTGTTTAGCTGCATTGAAAACTACACTCACTTGATCGTGAGCATGAGCTCAGTGCACACATTTTGATCCCACGTTTTTCTAAACCATCCAACAGGCAAGGAGAAGACAGTCGATTGTGAGTTAATCATTGCTCATCTTAAGTATTTTGCACATATGAAACTGACAATTTCAATATAGCTTGTGCCATTTACAAGCCGCATCCGATCAAGAACCATCTTCTCTTCCTCTCACAGTTACGAGATCGTGGTCCATTGCTTGTTCGTTTAGGAAGGTGGCGATTGAGCTCAGTCCTAATGATGAAGGGCTGTTAGTTGAATAAGTTTAGAGTGGTGGGGGGAAGGGAAGTGGAGACGATCTATACGGAAACAGGAAGAAACTGTGTACGAAGAAAGCGAATAAACCAGTGTAGCATTTTTAGAGCGGCACAAAACTATGCAGCATGGTTGATGTAGTAGCTAACGTCCGAGTCCAATTAACATGGTCAAAAGGTAGCGAAATAATAATAGTTCGGAATATAGTTACTAACGAGGAAATAGTACGCGGAATTTAGGCCTACTGGTGTCGCCATGGTGTGGATGGAAGAAACGTTTCACAGTATTCGCTGCGTCAAAGTTGTGGAGTTCTTCACTGACAATAACAGGGGCATATAATGGTGTGATAAGCAAAGGGTTATTATAACATACTATGTGCATATGTGGATATAAAGTTAATATAAAAGGCTTTTAACAAGAGGGCTGGTTTACAGGAAATGCGATAAACTCGGCAAGCTCAGACAGGAGCCTGTATTATTAGACGCTAGCAAACTAATGGATAGAAAATATATAAGTCTAGGAAAATGGTAAAAACTGAGGGTACAGGGGAAACGATATTTGTTGATTAACGAATCTCAACAATTCCGTTTTATTGTGCAAAGTGCTAGAGGTGATCATAGCTGATCATTTGATGAGCAATAAGAAGAATGGGTAATGATTGCCAAAAGCGTTAGGGAATTTGGTGGAGTAATCATGCGTGTCAGGAGGTCATGTCCTGGAATAACCCTGGCTAAGTGGACAAAGCGGAAGTGATGGAAAAGGCCCGAGTGGCTGTTTCGCGCATATGTGAAGCCAGGTGTTCAAGACTCAAAGATGATCTTCGGGATAGAATCACTGTTCCTCGACGATGGGGAAACTAAAATCGCATCACAGATATTAAGGTGAAATTACGAACCAGGGGGAGAAAAATATGCACACGTCGAGCTGTTCAGATGTGAGATAATACTGGGTGGTATAGGGCTATATGATGGGTTATCTAGGGTCAGGAGTGAAAAGAGTCTGGGAAAGCGGGAGGTTGGACCATTGTCTGGGAGGAGTGTGACAGTGTGATATTGGGTGGGAAATAATACAAGGGGAGGACCTATTTGAAAATTGTGTGGGGACAGCGGAAAAGCCTAGGTGATGTCTATGTGCGCAGGAGTAGAGGCATCTCAAGTCAACCATCGGAATACTAGGTGGTAGTAGGTAATAACAAAAACTTAGGGAGAAATCTATAATGATTGCACTATGCTGATAAGGAGAATAAGTTGTGCACCAAATTATTAGAATAGAAAGAGTCCAAACTATACAACCGAATTCTAAAGCTCAGTGAAAAAGTGGACGTAGGTCCGATTATGATGGGTGGATGTAAATGCGAGGTGACGGGGGAAGTTAAGCGTTAGTATAATGTAGGAGAACAAAAAATAATAACAAGCAGTCTATAGTAGAACTTGGTAGCAGAACAATTGCGGATCAGTGTTCGTCAAATGAGTGAATCAAAAAGACAAACTATGATAGTAGGAGAGCGGTAGGGAAGGGAATGAATACTGATACAATGGTGCAATACAGGTTAAAAACGCAATTCTTAAGCATTTCTGTGAGATGAAAATTATTGCGAAAAGTGAATTGCATAGTAAAGTGAAAAGCGTTTTGGTAGACTCAGCATGGAATTATCTAAACTAGCAATATTTGCGTATTCAAAGTATGACTCCACAGATTACTCGGTTGGGAGTTATGTAAGGCATTGCTTGATTGCATTTTGTAGCCCCCTGACCAACAAGAAATAAAATGAAGTGCAAAGGAGACAACGCATCGGTTGGGACAGAGACGAGCTAATTAGGGTACAGGAGAAGGGAAGACAATTTTCTAGGAGATTCAAGCCGGCTATACCGTATTATCAGTATCAGAGGATGACCTCGTTGGTTATCGTTGTGGTTCAACTCCAGCAGCGGGCGGCAAATGTGGTTTAGGTTATACCGAATCTGGTCAATCATTATCAGATCCCCCCACAAACGTCGATATAGACTGTACATTTTTAGAGATTTCAGTCTAGGCTGATGGGGCAAATGAAAGAGGCCTCAGAGGTTATTGATTAGTCTTCTTTAAGGAGTATCGAGAGCAACGCGATTCTGTTACTGCCCACGCTGCTATGCCTGGATAGCATGTTCCACGTGCGGTCGCACGCAGGCATTAAGCATTTGGAAAAATATTGTTTCAAACCGACCGAACACTCTGCCAAGAAGGCCTAATTGTGGGGTTGACACTGTTTGAAGCCTTTCTTTCTTGTTTCGAGCATCCGAGATCTTCCTGTAGTACTACTCTCAGGTCACGCTCCAGAGCGACCTTCTGTCAGATGTGATCTCGAAGTTAGTAAAAGCCCATGGGCTGGTGACGAAGGTGGATCATCTTGCACTTAGGTATGTTCAACTGAAGCAGGTTTCTCGTTGACCATTCATAAACGCAATCTAGGTCATGTCGGAGTAACTCGTGATTTCCATTGTTATTAATCGCCTGCCATCTCTTGACATCATCGGCGAAAAGCAGCAAATTTGAGGAGATCACTTTTGCCAGGTCGTTGATAAAAATCAAGAATAAGTTCGCTCCTAGCACCGAGCACTGTGGGACACCACATTCCAACTCAATCCGTTTAGAGAGTGATCTCCTAACACCCAGTTAAAGCTTCCGTTGGTAAGAAAAGTTGCCACTCTAATGAAAAACAGGATCTCTTATTCCGTAGCTCTGGGTCCTGTGAGGTAGGATGCGGTGATGCAGGCGATCGAAAGCATTAGAGAAGTCCAGATAGATGACGTCAAATCCGATCCCATCATGGGGCACTTCCGTCTAACTAGCTCGTGCAAAAAGCAGGTTGGTGCTACATGACTGGTGTTGACGGAAACTATGCAGCTCCGATGCCAAGATGTCTCATTTTTCCAGGTAGTCCATTAGAGCCTCTGCGACAACCACTTACATCGCTTTCGTGAGCACAAAGAGGAGAGTCTCTGGGCGATAGTTGGCAGTATCTGAACGGCTACCGTCTTTAAAAATTAACGTTATAATGTCACGCGTTTACATAGTGGGGACTTGCTGTTCATCGAAGCTCTTTTGTAAGAACTGTGACAGTTGTTCTGCTAGCTTGCTTGCCACAGCTTTCAGTGTTTTCGGACGGAGGTTGTCTGCTCCCGGAGAGTTATGATTGCGCAGTGAGAGTAAATTCCTTACCACAGTAGCTGGGTTGAAAATTACATGTATAAATCATGGAGTCGGTAATGTGAATGACGTTTAGAGATAGGTGAAGACGAGGATTCGAAACTCGGGATGGACTGAAGCCACAGGGCATTAGGTGCTTCTTTGGCGCTTTGTACTCTACCACCTATTGTGAAAAGTAGATGGATACCCAGCTTCCTTTTATGAAGATTGTTGACATATGTATACAGTAGTTTCTTGGCTGCCAGTACTTTCTTGGCCAGGCACTGTTGATATGTTATTTTGTCCTCACGGTCAAGTGCAGTGCAATGGTTGTGATGCTTCAGGATATTGCCCCAAGGCACGGCATGCTGCATCCCTAATCATTATGCATTTTTGAGTCCTGGTGCTCAGAAGTGAAGGCATTTTATCGGGCCGAAGGGGATTGGCCGCTGTTGCTTTGTTGACAATGTCGCTGAGTCTATCAACGAACTCTGTCCAAATGTTGTTGTCAAGGGGACTGTTGTATGAGAATTTCAAGCAGGTGCGTTGACGAGCATTTTCAAGACGTGGTAGTATGTGATTGTATGAGTTCCGAATGTTCGGATGGATACACTGCAAAACACACGGTTGAAGCTTCTTACTACACGCTGGATGAAACTTAGTGGACTCTCCATTAATAACTTGTCAACCATGAGTTCTTCATTCGTGAGCACAAGGTCCAATATGGACGGTTTGTTTGCTGCCCTGAATCTAGTGGGCGTGGTGACATGATTGTACAAAGGAATATTAGTGATATGTTCATACAAATCTGCTTTGATCTGTTTACTGGGGGATGCCGATCATCATCATCATCATTACACGTTAGCTGGAGGTGGAAAACACCTCAGCTATTGTGCCGCAATACAAAAGACAAGAAAAGAAAAAAACAAACAGTGGCACGCCCACTGAGTCCCCAGTAACGGATGGACATCGTTCCGAGGAGCTAAAGCTGATTGCCGTAAAAGGTAGTCATATTATGCCAAACAAGTGAGATCGTGATTGAAGGGGGATGCTAAACAGGAGGGGGATGTACAAAGGAACTCACAACACAAACGCCATTGGGTCCGGCTGCAAGCCATATTAGCTAGTGTGTCCAACCAAACGTGTTCACCGTCCTTAGGACCCCAGCCACGCAGTCGGGATGCACCAACCGACGCCAACTTCTAAGTGGGGATTTTCATTTCTCTCGACCAATTCATCAATTGGCCTCCCCTCTTCCTCTTCCAACCGCACCCACAACGCGCAAACAATGCACGTCGCGGGAGTCGACGTGCTGGCATGCGCAACATGTAGCCCAGCCATTGGAGCCTGGTGCGTGATATAATGGTACTGAGCGGTTCACTCGCTCTTCCTGCAGCAAATACGCGACATCGAACACGCTCATTGCTCACGCGGTGCTCCCACCAGATACGAGCTAAGCTGCGAAGGCAGCGATGATCGAATGTGACGAGCCTCTTCATGTCTGTCGACCTGATGGACCAGGTTTCACAGAAATATAGGAGAGTTGAACGGACGGCTGCGTTATAAACTCTGCCCTTGAGGGCGAGAGTAATGTCGCGTCTGCGCCACAAGTGGCGGATATTGGCAAAAGCACCTCGAGCTTTTGCTATACGGTTCGTAACCCCATCTTCAATCCCACGGATGCTAATATAGCTGCCCAGGTACTTGAATTCCTGAACGACTTCTAGCAGGTCACCACCAAGCGTTAGCGCAGGGTTGGGTCCCTGCCAATCTTGGAGAAGTACTTTGCATTTCGATTGAGAGAAGCATGGCCCAAAACGATTGACAGCCAGTGGTAATCGGTCCAGTGCTGTTTGGCATGTTTGGGAGCTGTCACAGATTAGGGCAATATCGTCCGCATACTCCAAGTCAAGAAGTCGCTCACCAGGAAGTAGCTCCACACCTTCTAGGTCGTGTCCAGCGAACGGGGGATGCCGATATCTCCAGATCGTGTGCGTTGTAGTCCTCGGAGAAGAGAATGTGACTGTACCTAGTGCATGTTACCCGGTTTAAGGCACATATCAAGCGGGAATCCATTCGGATTTTAGGTTGGGGGCGGTAAACGACAGCATCATCATGTCGTAGTTGGAAACGGTAACAGATTGAGCTCGTGACATGAGTTTTCATATAAGCAACAACTGCACTTTGCAGGTCGTTGCGGTAGTACAACAAGACCCCTGCACCTATGCTGGGGCGGTCGTTCCGGATGAGGGACATACCTGCTTTCTCAACATCAGTACCAGCCACTTCTTGGTGCAACCAATTTTCGGTAATGTTAATTAGGTCGCAAGTATTGACAACATAACGTAGCCGCAGTTCTGTAAGTTTACTGAAGAGCCCGTGGGGGTTAGTGTATATACATGAAAGTTTCTTGGATTAACCAATACTTCGGAGATTGTGCAACGCATACGTCGTTACGCCGACCAGTGCGTGGCCGGCGACTTATCGTTTTTTCGGTGTGTACTTGGAGAAGGGCCTAACGATTTATGTCTCCTCCGCGTGGTTAGTCCCGTGTCTAATCTTCTACGTACAGTGTAAGTGTAAGTGTAAGTCCTCTGCTAGGTCGATCGTTACGTATGAAAGTAATGCCGGGTTGTGCAACTTAGCATTCGTGATCACCGTTTTCATCTATGTTTCGGTGATCATAACTAGGTCCCAAGGCGTGGAGACCTGACGAATACCAAGTTCGGTTAGCTTGCTGAGCAGGCCGTGTGCATTGGTATACAATCAAGTGAGGGCATCGGTGGTCAGAAGCTTGTTTGGAAATGCTGGTTTTCGGTGAGGGTCTATGCCCACAATTTCTGGGTCGGCTGTCTGTCGAATTTTGTAGGACCGATAACGCAGGCCGTAGGGCCAGTTCAGGTTGTTGTATAGAGCTCTTGGCATTAACAAAAGGGTGAGCATCCTGTCCTCCTTCAGCTGTCGGTGTGTTTTGGCATTATCTCTGTTCTGAACTACACGGTGACAGAATTGTATTGGTAAGTTGCTTGTCCAGTATTACACTGTCTATATGTGGACCGGTGCCTATCCCTTTTATAAGTATTTCGGATGGCTGTCTTTTGCGTTTTTTGGCACATTTTGATCACATCTTCTGCCATCAGTTGGGAGTGCGATGGTAGTTCATCACTCGGGGACCACACCCATTGTAGTTAGGTGATAGCGGTAACCTTGATGTCGAATTGCCGATAACATTTTCTTGTGAGTGTACTTCACGAATAAAACGCCATTCATCTCAGTCAGGCGCTTTGGCATCTGGCTTGCTTAATATCTAAAGCACGTGGATACTGGGAACAATGATAGATTTTACGTCTTGTTTACGGAAATCATCCGGCTTTTGTTTGCGTTTCTGGCATTCGCTCCAAGAAACATCTGGAAAAATTTCAACAATGTATTTTGTGGTACGGAGGCGAATGGCTGACAAGAGAACCACCTCAGCATCAGTACCTGACTGAAGTGTTACCTGGAGTAACCGAGGTTTATCGTAGTTTATGGAGTCTGGGTGATGGACGAGACGCATCAAATTGACTGATTGATTGAACCCCTATTATTTGACACAGGCAGTCCCACAGTTTTGTCGTCGAGTATCTCTCAGTTTTATGGAGTATGCCCCTGATTCAGTCACTTTTCAGCACACAACAGCGAGAGAATTATGGCAGTGTTTCATGATTTCAATGTTGGGGTCAGAAGAATCGCGAACGGCTAATGAGGACTATCTAATAGAATAGAGCAGTATGAGATGCCTAGGTGCGTCTACGACTCAAATACTGAACCGTAAGAACTTACGCCTCACGTACCACATTGCTTGTTAGACAGGTGATCGTTTCGCCGTGTGGTAGATTCCTGGAATACGCTGCCCGTGAACGTGGTATTGGCACCAACTGTGAAAGTGTTCGAACACCGACTTGACACCCTTGGCATTCAATTCTTAACTTTCCCTTTCACACATTAGCTTATTCACCTTATCGCCTAATTAAGATATTACTTGTTGGTTTTGAACACTCTAATTACTTTCACACTTCTGTTTCTTATTTCACGTGACCACTGCGGCAGGGACTGCCAATGCAGGTCGCGTAGGTATTAATTAGTTGATTATGGTATGATTCGCGCGTGCTGATCTGACTCTTCCATAACATTTAGCGATTAATTTCAGCCTTAACGCAATCTAGGTAATATTTCGCTCATCAGGTACGTCCACAATGCCGAAACTCTAATAAGATACCCATTTAAATTTAATCCAGATCGCACTGTAGGGTTAGCCGTTGATCTCGCATGAGAGACCTTAGGAAGGTGTGCGTACGTGTGGTTTGTGTGAGCCGTACAAAATTTTCGAGGTCATTACGCCCAATGGTCTGAGCGGGAAAACGTGATAGCCAAACGGCGGACATCACACGTGCTTGATACTACCCCCCAGGGGGGTTCTGAAGCATAACCGTCCAGTGAGTTTAAATCCAACTCTCCATGCGACTAGTGGCGTGACGACAACTTTGCCGCCCGAGGTGGTGGTGAAATTATCACGCATAGGCGCGTGAAGGCCACACGATCGGTAAAGTACACGATAGTTTTCGATGAAAACTTCTGTGCGCTTGTGACACTGAGGTGAATGTGGTGAAAGTGACCACTGTGGGACAACTAAGATGATCACTGGGAAGAAGGTTTGCACAGGTGTGAGATATGACCGAAATGTGTTGTTGTTCATAGAGAGTAGGATCAAAATTTTCAGCCCACAGCTCATCCGGATATTTTTCCGTTATATTTGGTATCGAAAAATCGACGGTAATAAAATTGCCTCCCATGTCACTGTGACACTTAGTCATGTGATGTGCCGCTTTGAGGCACCTAATCATAACCCTCTGCTGCGTTGGAATATAGCCAGCAAATGACAAATACCCATCAGGAAATTTATCCCAACAGACCGTGGTGAACGTAGATGCGCTTTCCCTAATTACTCTGGGTTTCCGCATTGACCATCCGTGCTCGTTGTCAAGCAGCCTCCTGCCGCCTGCATGGGATAATCAATCCGGCAAATGGCCACACAATCTACCTATATCGGTCAAGTCGGTGTAGTTCAGCTTTCTTATTCATTATATCCTCAGTAAAGTCCTTATTCACTTCCTCTCTAAACACAAATAGTGTCAGGCGTTCAATCCTATATGCTGACCACATAATCGTATTAGGGGGGTGCACCAATGTGTCAATCTGTCGCATGGTTGTTCCACAACGCGTCAACTATAACGGGTATGCCACGCGACCATGCGCGCATTTATCACAGTACTCCACGATGTTTACCCGAATGGAGAGTTGGCTGTGTCTAGCGGAGTCTAAAGTGCACACTGACCCAAAACTATAAGTAAGTAATAACGAAAAGCGCTTAAAACAGGTAGTTTACTGCCAGAGGAATGTTTAACAGTTGAGCCAAAGGAACAACACGTCCATAATTCCTACTGATATACTGAACTATTTATTTGCAGTGCTGCTACGTCACTAGGGCCCGTGTTTTCGACATCGCGTGCTCCAAAAAGCGAATTCGCCACTCGCTTTGATTACCATGGTCTTCAGGGTCCCGCAGGAGCTTCTCAGAGTACCGGCCCCTTGTTATCTGTTTTATATGAGGCTATATAATGCTCCATATTCTCTCGATATGATTGTGTGATGGAAATTTCGGATCAAGACGTAGAAGCCTTCCAGAGCGGTACGGTTCCTCCAGGTGCTTGTGACCTGGCGCGTTGTCGCAAATCCAAAGGCGCCCTTCCTCAGAACCTGCTCCGTTGATACCAAGCACTTGTCGCAGCCAACGATCGCACCTTTGCTTGTTGTAACTTCCTCAAAACCGAACAAGCTATCAAATCGTTGCTTGTCATGGAGCCGACATTCGGTCTCTAGCTGTTCGTCCTTGTACACTGCGCTTGAATACCGCTTCGTGAGCAGCCACTAGTTTGGGCGCAAAATAAATTTAAATTTATCTCACCATTCTAGACTGGTTGCCCTTCTCCAAAGCCTTATTCATGAGCTACAAGACGGACGATCTGCGTCTCCTTTTGTTCTCTGGCATGTTCATAGGTTCCGGAACGGTTTGCAGCTTTTTAGTGTTATCAGTCTGCTATCCAAGTATCCTGAGACCGTGCTGGTAATTACTTCAGTTTTGACCTCCGGCTACAAACGCGAACAAAGGAGATCAAGGGTAATGGTGGGCTCCGCAGAAACCCAGTCCACCATGGAGTCGACGTAGCTTTCTCCCAGTGCTCTGTGACGGACTCCTCCGGGCTCGCCCACCGGTTTTTGATTCGTACACCCGTATCAAGTTGGGGCAAGTTTTTACGTTCACCTTCAGTGTGCAAGCGACCTGCTTCCAATCGTATACTTTCTCGTACGCTTTCAGTATTACGTTTTCTACCTCTATCGATTGCCGCGCAAAAAGGCAACAATTGAAATGCACCTTTAAAATCACACGCATTCTTGGTTGTCCGTGGCTCGTTGTCCCAAAGCAATCGTTGTTCGAACCACTCCTTTCGTTCTAATTGGTGGGCATCGCTTCCTCGGATAGAGAATCACATGCCCCCATGCTACATCGGAACCGACACTGTACCAGGTTAGAGATGGTGCGTCCCACTTGCACCCCTATGGTAACAAGAATGAAGACGCCAGAAAGCACAATCCTTATGGCACGCGACCACGTTTTTACACAAGCTGCGCGCATGCGCGTCCACAACACAACATACATGGGGAATCACAACATGTCACTTTCGTGCCTCGTCGGCCTGCAATGTTGGGGCCATGGCTGCCAGTCTGACCCCACAGCTTTTCTTCCCTAGCTTTCATTCAGTTCAGCTTGGAGTTGTTCTAAAGCTCTTGATTTCCTTGATCTCCGTTGCGTCATTTGTCTTGGTGTTATTCCTAGATGAACCGACAAGGGTGTTTCTGTCTGATTTATTCGCCTATCGACATATCCCTTTCCTGTACTCCTTGGCTCAGGCACGTTCCCCTTCGTTGCGCCTGTTTCGCTCTCCGCTCGTATTGTTGGGTTGGTGTTGCGCCATCCGATCTCGTCCATGAGGTCTGCGCCCGTTTCGGCCTTCGCTCGTGACTGCTGTCTTTCGCGGCACTACACCCGCTCCTGCTCGAAGTCGCTTTTCACTCGAATACCTTGGCCGCACTAGAGCTGTATTTACCTAAGATTTCGCCGTCCCACTGTCCATTTTGAAGTTCACCCCTTTTTGATAAAGCAGTTTACGGAGCTTTGCAATGTTCCTTGAACTTGCTTGCACGGTGTCTACTGTGTTTTGCTCGATTGTCGTTTCGTACCTCGACTTGTTTCCATTTACTGAACAGTCTCCATGCTTGCACTGTGTACCTGACATCAAAGTGCGGCTTTATTCGTAACTGTTGAGAGTTGGTTTCTCTTCCGGCAGTTGCTTCTCCTATCTCGTGATGCGCTGTCGGATGTTCTTACGCACGATCATTCGTTAGGCAGGTGTCGAGTGCAATCCTTTGTTCTCTACAGAACTGTAATTCGGATGGAGCAACCTTGGTGGTCGACTGCATACTGGTTTGATAAGCGCGTACAACTATTGCAACGCCTCCTCCCATGCCAGTTTCGTGCAGTTTATCTGTACCTTCATGGTTCGATTAAATCGCTCTGTCATTCCGTTGGTTTTCGGGTGGTACGGTGACGTGCGTCGTCCCTGGATCCCCCACTTGTTCAACATCACTTGAAACGCCTTGGATTTAAAGCAAAGTGCTTGGTCCTTAATAACGTATTTTGGTATTCTATACCTTGTTGGCACGTTGAATTTGAATATCTGGACACGGTTTCGCCTGTTCGATCTTGCATTAGCTTGACTTCTACCTATCGAGTGAAGTGATCAATCAGCACAAGCATGTATTTGTTTTTCTGAGCGACTCAACGGTAGAGGTCTAAAGGCGGCCAATCACCAGCACTGAAACGCTTCGTCGATTTTAATAGATCGCATCCGTGATCTTGGTGCATCCTTCTCGCAGTTTGTTTGGCAGCTTGGGCAACTCCAAATGGATGCAGCTATGTCCTTTTGTATAGATGGCCAAACACTCTTCTTTGTAGCAGTCCAAAAAGCTCTCTCGAAACCCATACGGGCATTAGCATAGGCCAATTAAATCACCCGTGCTCGTTGGTATTCTGAAATAAACGGTAGTTCCGTCCCGTATATTGCCCACACCAACTTAACGTTTGCAACACGAAGCCTGTCCTAAATCCGGAGGAGTTCCTTCAGCTGTCCTGACGTTGCTTCCGGCTTGATTCCCGATTGTAAATGAGTATACACTAACTTTACGAATTAATCCTTCTTCTGCTTTTTCAGTAGGTTCCTATCCTCCACAGTAACAGCACACATTGGAATAGCATTGTCTAGCGTTAGTTCGTCCAAAGCCTGGCGCGACAGCATGTCTAGTAGTACGTTCTCCGTTACGTTTATGAGCTCGATGGTAAGGGTAAATTATTGAACCTGGTAGGCCCAGCGTGCCAGACGCTCCCTCGGGTATTTCCTCGTCATCAGCCATGATAGCGGTTTGTGGACAGTGATGACAGGGAACTCATTCGCTAACAGGTACGTTCTTCAATTCTTCAAAGCCCATACTATGGCAAGATATTCCTTCTTGGTTCTAGGATATTTTGATCTGTGTCCGGGAGCATTGAACTGGTATATTTCATCACGCCAGCTAATTGAAATAGAACTGCATTGAGTGCTACGTGAAAGCAGCAGATTCGCTTGTGGCTAGAGTGACTCGTAAAATCTCTCGGGTCCAAACAAGAAAGGAAGATGAGACGTTACCTATGGTACTATTAAACCAAATAGAATTCAAACACATATTTACATACCTCCACCATGCCCGTTCATTCTTGCAACAACCGGGTCTTCGAACAGTTACACAATAAAACAGTGTCAATGTTCTTGTTACCGTACAGCAAAGCCACACAGTACAGATTCCAAGAGAGGAATACAAAGATTGTTTTCAATGTGTCCGAAAGCTTATCCCATTGGTCCGCGATGCGGCGCACAGGAAGACACAATGTGTCATTAGGTTTCAATGGAATGCGGTTAACGCGTCGCGGTCCGGATGTGGGATCAAGAAACTATAAGGGCCTGGGTGCCCTTGGGGTTAGTAGCGCGGGGTGGGAGTGCACCATCGCCACAGCGGGTTTAGAATGAGAGCAAGTCCATATCGAGTGGGAATTTACAAGGAGCAAGACAAACATAAGGGGGGCCTGTTCACCTATGGGACGGGGTGGGAGTGCACAATCGTCACAGCGGGTTTGAGATGAAACCACGTAGACATAGCTAGGAAAACAATGCATAGCGCAATACGCCGTAGGAGCAGGCGTCAGATAAGGTTATCGGGAACAAGTCTCGATACCATTGTGTGAGTTGCAAGGAAAACTTGAAGCTTCGCATAGTTAATCGTATAGAGTAGACAAATAATAGATTATCCGGGACCTCGGCAGACGGCGCAGATGATGTGGTTATCTGATTAGGATCTAGACATGCAGGCTGCGGTTTTCATGGTAATTTTTCCGCCTACATACCGCCGTAAATCCAAAAGATTTCTCCTTGCATTGATCCTCCGTTGCTTTCTCGCGCTGGTTCGCTCTAACCCAGCTGCATCCGCTATAGGAGAAGTACAGGACTTACAACAGTACGCCTGCATTCTCCCACTTCGGCCTGTTGAACTCACAGTGATCCACTCTAGAGCAGCAGAGCTTTAGATCCACCTCATCCCTGCGGACCGCAAATAGCAGGGACTACATAATCTCCGTTGTATCCTTGCAGTAAACATATCTTTCTTACATCTCTCTTAAGTATACCGTCTTTTATCTTCACAAACACAGTCCGAACTAAGTCATCCTCTGATGTTAGGCAAACTGTAATTACTTCTTACGGGCAAATGCCCACGTGTCAATGCTTCGGAGACGGCTAGCACAAAGCCACTAGGGCTAAATTCCGCTCGGTTCGCATCACCTTCCCTCTCTGATGCAGCATCGGCAAATACTCTGTGGTCCACTGCTTCAAAAATACCGAGAGCATGTGGTTCCCTTGCTTCCAGCGTTAGGTGTAACCTTTTTGCGTTGTTGATGGTATCAGCAGCATTAATATATCGTTTGGTGTAAGTGCTGGTTGGACACCCGCATCCGTAATAAGTAAGCCAAAATGTCTACCATGATTCGGCGAGAAAGGTAACCAAGGTTTTGTCCTTAAGAGATTGCTGACATGCAATTGAAAGCAGTATTCTTCTAACGGATCTTATCATTCTCTCCCAAATGATACCCCGGTGACTTGCAGACGGAGGGTTGAAGGGCCACTGGATATTCTGACACAAAAGTTTGTCATTGATCTTATCTTTATACCAATTCTGTATTGCTCGAAGCATTTCAGCAAGGATACTAACAAAATTCGAGCCGTTGTCACGAAATGTTTCCTCTGGGGGCCCTCTTCTGGCAACAAATCTCATGAGCGCCATAATGAATGAATCGGTACTCATTGTCTGAGAGACCTCTATATGGACAGTCTACATTTGCAAACAGGTGAACAAGCAACCATTTCGCTTGTCCCGTCTTCGACCCCATTTAACGATCAGGGGTCCGAAATAGTCAACACCCAAGTACATGGATGGAAACCACCCTTCCTGCAATCTGAACGTCGAGGATGCTGCCATCAGTTACCGCCTACATGTCCAGCATTTTCCACTGACCCGTTGATAGCTGAAGTTCCATGAACCATCCAATATTTAGGTCGGATGCTCGTACGTACTTGAGTAACTCCCGAGTGACCTTTGGTAAAATGATGGAATTTGACTAGCATATCGGTCACTGCATGTTTAGCTCGTATAATCACTGGCGACTTCCGGTAGTGGTCATGTGAGTAATAGGACAACCGGCTGCCAACACACAGAGTAAACCGTCACGTAAAAATTGGCACAAACGCTATAATACACTACTTTACAGAATTTCCTTGCGAGATGGCCCATTCCTTGACCGCTCATCTATCAATGCGCACTCCTTTCGGTACACTTGACGCTGCACGATCCGGATAACGTCTATCTCTGCTTGTGCAATTTCGCTCAATTTTAGCAACTCATGTGGCTCATCAGGTGTATCATGATCACATTTTAGTCTCTAGACGCACACTTTGAACCGTGAGATCCACGCAACAGATTTTAGTAACTTTACCCAATCCGAGTGACGGTTAATTAACGCAAGTAAAGGGCACTCCTCTGTCAACGCGTGCACATGGGCGGCGGGATATTTGAACTCTATGTTATCCGGGGTTGTGGTGCCTAGTGGGAAGGTAGGCCATTCGACTTCATGCATCGGAAAAACCTCCGGACCATCTAGACACTGTTTTAAGCGTTCACAAGATGAGATACCACTAGAAAGCAGATCTGTTGGCTTATGCTCTGACGGAATGTATCCCCGCTGGTCAGGCTTGGATAATTCATGAATAACTGACAAACGATTTGCACTGAAGGTGTTAAACCTCATAGTTGTATCGCTCATACAGTACACTACGGTGGTTGAGTCGATCCAAAAAAGTAGGTCGGACCTTAGCTACGTTTCTGAGCATATCTTCAAAAATCCGTGTACCAAGCTCAGCTGCTGTTAGCTCTAACTGAGGAATAGACACGGCCTTTAGCTGCCCCATCTTACATTTCTAGTAAAGAAGTGAGCAGAATGCTGGCTTATTGGGTTCGTAGAATGGAGCATACACTACGGCGCCATATTCCCTCTCAGAAGAGTCACAAAATATGTGGAATTGCGGTGGCTGTTTTATGGTGTCCTTTTCCTAATATATCTAGAAATGTTTACCTCATCTTTGTTCCTCATCCCGGCTAGCCAATGTTTCCGTGTTTCCACGTCCTCCTGTGCAACTTCTTCATCCATGTTATTTTATCACGGAAAAGTTTCTGTAGCAACAGCTTAGCTGGCATAATCAAAGGTGCCACGAATCCCAATGGGTCGTATAGCGAAGACACCAATGACAGGAATGCTACCCTCGTTTTCCGCTCTTCTTACACTGCGAAACAAAATAGGAAACAATCCTCCTCCGCAATCCCATTCAAACCTAAGTTCCTAATTACTGGGCATCCCTTTACGTTTACTGGCTTGATCACTGCTGCAGCGTCCGATGGTAGTAGGGCATTATATATTTGAGGACAGTTGGAAACCCATTTTCTCAGTACGAATCCTGTCCCACAGAGCATACCTCGAATTCATGTGACAAATTGTACAGCCTCCTCTGCAGACGATAGAGAGATCAAACAATTGTCAACGTGAAAGTTCTGGTACACGGCGTCCCTCACGAACTTATTATATTGATTTCCCTGTAATCTCGACGATCCTACGCAACGCGAAATTGGCACAACAAGGAGACGAAGTCGCTTCAAAGGGATAGGCTGTCATTTGGTAATCCACAACATCTGCGTCAATGTCTCCGTTTTGCCGCCATAGAAAAAGTATTCGCCTCTGTCTTTATCTGGTACACTTACTTGCATGAACACTTCTTCGATGTCCGCTGCTATAGCTATTCTGTCGTTTCTGAAACGTAAAAGAACTTATATCAAAATTGTGGTGATATCCAGATCTTGTAAGAGACGGTCATTTAGGGAGACACCGCCATACTTTGCCGCATAATCCATAGCCACCCGCAACTTATCAGGCTTTGTTGGGTTCAACACAGTGTGATGTGGTGACTACCGGGTAGTTTGCTGGCGTAGGGTGTGATTGAGGCGGCGATGTAGTTGCGAGATCGTGGTCCATTGCTTGTTCGTTTAGGAAGGTGGCGATTGAGCTCAGTCCTAATGATGAAGGGCTGTTAGTTGAATAAGTTTAGAGTGGTGGGGGGAAGGGAAGTGGAAACGATCTATTCGGAAACAGGAAGAAACTGTGTACGAAGAAAGCGCATAAACTAGTGTAGCATTTTTAGAGCGGCACAAAACTATGCAGCATGGTTGATGTAGTAGCTAACGTCCGAGTCCAATTAACATGGTCAAAAGGTAGCGAAATAATAATAGTTCGGAAGATAGTTACTAACGAGGAAATAGTACGCGGAATTTAGGCCTACTGGTGTCGCCATGGTGTGGATGGAAGAAACGTTTCACAGTATTCGCTGCGTCAAAGTTGTGGAGTTCTTCACTGACAATAACAGGGACATATAATGGGGGGATAAGCAAAGGGTTATTATAACATACTATGTGCATATGTGGATATAAAGTTAATATAAAAGGCTTTTAACAAGAGGGCTGGTTTACGGGAAGTGCGATAAGCGCGGCAAGCTCAGACAGGAGCCGGTATTATTGGACGCTAACAAACTAAGGGATAGAAAATATATAAATCTAGGAAATGGCAAAAATTGAGGGTACGGGGAAGTGATATTTGTTGATTAACGAATCTCAACAATTTCGTTTTATTGTGCAAAGTGCTAGAGGTGATCAAAGCTGATCATTTGATGAGCAATAAGAAGAATGGGTAATGATTGCCAAAGGCGTTAGGGAATTTGGTGGAGTAATCATGCGTGTCAGGAGGTCATGTCCTGGAATAACCCTGGCTAAGTGGACAAAGCGGAAGTGATGGAAAAGGCCCGAGTGGCTGTTTCGCGCATATGTGAAGCCAGGTGTTCAAGACTCAAAGATGATCTTCGGGATAGAATCACTGTTCCTCGACGATGGGGAAACTAAAATCGCATCACAGATATTAAGGTGAAATTACGAACCAGGGGGAGAAAAATATGCACACGTCGAGCTGTTCAGATGTGAGATAATACTGGGTGGTATAGGGCTATATGATGGGTTATCTAGGGTCAGGAGTGAAAAGCGTCTGGGAAAGTGGGAGGTTGAACCAGGTGGCCACATTGTCTGGGAGGAGTGTGACGGAGGCTGGATGTAATCTCCTTTGGGTGGGAAATAATACAAGGGGGAGGACCTATTTGAAAATTGTGTGGGGACAGCGGAAAAGCCTAGGTGATGTCTATGTGCGCAGGAGTAGGGTCATCTCAGGTCAAGCGTGGGAATACTAGGCGGTAGTAGGTAATCACAAAATATTAGAGAGATATCTATTATGATTGCACTACGCTGATAAGGAGAATAAGTTGTGCACTAAATTAGAGTGGGCAAGATGTAGAATAAAAAGAGTCCAAACTACACAACCGAATTCTAAAGCTCAGTGAAAAAGTGGACGTAGGTCCGATTATGATGGGTGGATTTAAATGCGAGGTGACGGGGGAAGTTAAGCGTTAGTATAAGGTAGGAGAACAAAAATAATAACAAGCAGTTTATAGTAGGACTTGGTGGCAGAACAATTACGGATTAGTGTTCGTTTAAATGAGTGAAGCAAGAAGACAAACTATGATAGTAGGAGAGCGGTAAGGAAGGAAATGAATACCGGTACAATGGTGTTCTACGGGTTAAAAAAGCAACGCTTAAGAATTTCTGTGGGATGGAAATTATTGCGAAAAGTGAATTGCATGATAAAGTGAAAAGCGTTTTGGTTGACTCACCATGGAATTATCTAAACTAGCGATATCCGCGTATTAAAAGTATAAATCCACAAATTTCTTGGTTGGGAGTTTTGTAAGGCATCGCTTGATTGCGTTTTGTAGCCCCCTGACCCACAAGTTATAAAATGAAATGCAAAGGAGACAACGCATCGGTTGGGGACAGAGACGAGCTAATTAGGGCACAGGAGAAGGGAAAACAATTTTCCACGGGATTCAAGCCGGCTATACCGTATTATCAGTATTAGAGGATGACCTCGTAGGTTATCGTTGTGGTTCAATTCCAGCAGCGGGCGGCAACTGTGGTTTAGGTTATACCGAATCTGGTCAATCATTATCAGATCCCCCCGCAAACGTCGATATCGACTATATATTTTTAGAGATTTCAGTCTAGGCTGATGGGGCAAATGAAAGAGGCCTCAGAGGTTATTGATTGGTCTTCTTTGAGGAGTATCGAGAGCAACGCGATTCTGTTTCTGCCAAGGCTGCTATGCCTGAATAGCATGTTCCACGTGCGGTCGCACGTAGGCGTTAAGCATTTGGGAAAACATTGTTTCAAACCGACCGAACGCTCTGCCAAGAAGGCCTAAGTGTTGGTTGCCGCTGTTTGAAGCCTTTCCTTCTTGCTTCGTGCATCCGAGATCTTCCTCTAGTACTACTCTCAGGTCACGCTTCAGAGCGGCCTTCTGTAAGAAGTGATCTCGAAGTTAGTAAAAGCTGAGCGGCTGGTGACGTAGGTGGATCATCTTGCACTTAGGTATGTTCAACTGAAGCAGGTTTCTCGTTGACCATTCATAAACGCAATCTAGGTCATGTCGGAGTAACTCGTGATTTCCATTGTTATTAATCGCCTGCCATCTCTTGACATCATCGGCGAAAAGCAGCAAAGTTGAGGAGATCAATGTTGCCAGGTCGTTGATAAAAATCAAGAATAAGCTCGCTCCGCGCACCGAGCACTGTGGGACACCACATTCCAACTCAATCGGGTTAGAGAGTGATCCCCTAACACCCACTTAAAGCTTCCGTTGGTAAGGAAAGTTGCCACTCCAACGAAGAACAGGATCTCTTATTCCGTAGCTCTGTGTCCTGTGGGGTAGGATGCGGTGATGCAGGCGATCGAAAGCTTTGGAGAAGTCCAGATAGATGACGTCAAGTCCGACCCATCATCAGGCACTTCCGTCCAACTACCTCGTGCAAAAAGCAGGTTGGTACTACATGACTGGTGTTGACGGAAGCTATGCAGCTCCGGTGCCAACATGTCTCATTTTTCCAGGTAGTCCATTAGAGCCTCCGCGACAACCACTTACATCGCTTTCGTGAGCACAAAGAGGAGAGTCTCTGGGCGATAGTTTGCAGTATCTGAACGGCTACCACCTTTAAAAATTAACGTTATAATGTCACGCGTTTACATAGTGGGGACTTGCTGTTCATCGAAGCTCTTTTGTAAGAACTGTGACAGTTGTTCTGCTAGCTTGCTTGCCACAGCTTTCAGTGCTTTCGGACGGAGGTTGTCTGCTCCCGGAGAGTTATGATTGCGCAGTGAGAGTAAATTCCTTAGCATAGTAGCTGGGTTGAAAATTACGTGTGTAAACCATGGAGTCGGTAATGTGAATGAGGTTTAGAGATAGGTGAAGACGAGGATTCGAAACTCGGGATGGACTGAAGCCACAGGGCATTAGGTGCTTCTTTGGCGCTTTGTACTCTACCACCTATTGTGAAAAGTAGATGGATACCCTGCTTCCTTTTATGAAGATTGTTGACATATCTATACAGTAGTTTCTTGGCTGCCAGTACTTTCTTGGCCAGACACTGTTGATATGTTATTTTGTCCTCACGGTCAAGTGCAATGCAATGGTTGTGATGCTTCAGGATATTGCCCCAAGGCACGGCATGCTGCATCCCTAATCATTATGCATTTTCGAGTCCTGGTCCTTAGAATTGAAGGCATTTTAGCGGGCCGAAAGGGATTAGCAGCTGTTGCTTTGTTGACAATGTCGCTGAGTCTATCAACGAACTCTGTCCAAACATTGTCAAGGGGACTGTTGCATGAGAATTCTCAAGCAGGTGCGTTGACGAGCTGTTTCAAGACGTGGTAGCATGTGATTGTATGAGTTCCGAATGTTCGGATGGATACGCTGCAAAACACACGGTTGAAGCTTCTTACTACACGCTCGATGAAACTTAGTGGACTCTCCATCAATAACTTGTCAACCATGAGTTCTTCATTCGTGAGCACAAGGTCCAATATGGACGGTTTGTTTGCTGTCCTGAATCTAGTGGGCGTGGTGACATGATTGTACAAAGGAATATTAGTGATATGTTCATACAAATCTGCTTTGATCTGTTTACTGGGGATGACGATACCTCCAGATTGTGTGCGTTATAGTCCCCGGAGAAGAAAATATGACTGTACCTAGTGCATGTTACCCTGTTTAATGCACATATCAAGCGGGAATCCATTCGGATTGGAGGTTGGGGGCGGTAAACGACAGCATCATCATGTCTTAGGCGGATATGGCAACAGATTGAGTCCGTGACATGAGTTTTCATATCAGCAACTACTGCACATTGCAGGTCGTTGCGGTAGTAGAGTAGGACCCCAGCACCTATGCTGGGGCGCTCGTTCCGGATGAGTGACATTCCTGCTATCTCAACCTCAGTATCAGCCACTCCTTGGTGCGACCAACATTCGGTAATGAAAATTAGGTCCCAAGTATTCACAACCTAACGTAGCCGAAGTTCGGTAAGTTTACTGAAGAGCCCGTGGGGTTAGTGTATATACGTGAAAGTTTCTTGGATTAAGCAATGCTTCGGAGATTGTGCAACGCATACGTAAACTTACGCCGACCAGTGAGTGGCCGGCGACTAATCGATTTTTGGTGTGTACTTGGAGAAGGGTTTAACGTCTTATGCATCTTCCGTGTGATTATTCCCGTGTCTAATCTTCTACATAAAGGGTATGATGTCCGGTCAATATCATTTTCTACAGGTTGTATGGGATCATTAGACATACTAATGGTGCATTGTTCTTTTATAGATATCATCGCGTTTCGTTCTTTGAGTGACAGCTCATACACACACACTATACACGTTAGCTAGAGGTGGGGAAGACCTTAGCTACTGTGCCGCAGTACCTAGAAGAAACAAAGGGAATACAATGCAACTGGTGCAAGCCAGTTGAGCTACCGGTAACAGATGGGCATCGTTCCGGTAAGCTACCAGCCGGCTACTATGCAGCAAAAAAACTAATTCCCTATGCAAAATTCTAAAATGGTAAATAACAAGATCGTAATTGGAGGGGGAGGCTAAGAGGGATGGGGTTGGACGAAGAAACTCTCAGCACGAACGCCACTGAGATCGGCTCCTAGCCATATCAACAAATGTATTCAGCCAAACGTGTTCATCGTGCTTCGGACCCCAACCAGGGAGCAGATACACTCTAACTAAGGACAGCTCAGAAGTGAGGGCATTCATTCCTCTCGACCAAGTCATCGCTTGGCCACCCCTCCTCTTCTTCCATCCACACCCCCGGCGCGCAAACAACGCACGTCGCGGGAGTCGGTGGGCTGGCATGCGTAACAAGTGGCCGAACCATCGGAGCCTGGCACGTGAAATAACGGTGCTGAGCGGTTAATGTCCTTTTCCTTTGCCGTAAACAAGGCGTCGAACACTCTCGTTGCTCACGCGGTTTTCCCACCAGATGTGAGCTAAATTGCGAACACACCGGTGTTTGAACGTAACTAGTGTTTTTATGTCCGCTGATCTAAGGGGCCACGTTTCCCAACCGTAGAGTAGGATCGAACGTACCGCTGCATTGTACACTCTACCCTTCAGGGCGAGAGTGATGTAGCGCCGGCGCCATAAGTGGCGAAGGTTAGCAAATCACCTCGAGCTTTTGCTATACGTTTCATGAACTCATCTTCAATCCCACGGGCGGTGATACAACTTCCCAGGTAGTTGAATTTCCCAACGACTTCTGGTTGATCCCCACCAAGCGTGAGCGCAGGAGGCGGTCCAGGCGAATCCTGGAGTAACGCTTTGCAATGCGATGATGTAAGGCAAATCCCGAAGCGGCTGACAGCCAGTGCTAATCTGTGCAGTGCCGCTTGGCACGCCTGGGATCTGTCACGGATTAGGGCAATGTCGTCAGCATACTCCAAGTCAAGAAGTCGTTCTCCTGGGAGCAGATTCACACCTTCTAAGTCGTGTTGTGTGAAGGCGATTTCCATTATTTCGTTAATAGCGAATTTGAAGAGGAAAGGTGACAGCGGGCATCCTTGTCTCACACCGCTGGAGATATTAAAGATGTGGTCAATGCAGCCGCTACCTCGACGAAATATGGCTTTCTAATTACGAATATGTCTTTCACAAGTGGCAGTCGGTCTGTGAAGATGACAGAGGCAAGCAATTTGAGGCGATGGAGATCAGACTGACTCCTTTATGGCTGCCGCATTCCGATTGTGAGCCTCCCTTGAAAATTAGGACTATGACGCAGCGGCTCCAGTCGGTTGGGACAGTTTCCTGCTCTTACAGTTTCACTAGCAACTTGTATAAATCATCCACAATAGCAGGTCCGCCGAATTTGAAGAGGGCTGGATGTAGATAATCTGGTCCCGCGGATTTATTTAACCTCAACAGTGCGATATCACGTTCGACTCCTGAGCGAGGGGCTGGATCCAAAGGGACAGCCAACGGAGCAGAGCGATCAGTGGTCGGCGAGAAATCTAACAATTCCGATAGAATAAATTGCTTTTCAAAATGCTCAGCCCCACGCTCCAAGAGTTTTGACCAGTTGTGCATAGGCTGTCTACTCTCGTCACGTATAATTTCGCTAACCCCAGTTCTCCTGCTGCTCGTTTGCCATATGAGTCGGAATAAATTACCGTGGTTCTGGAGGACAGCGGCCATTTCCATCTCTGACGCACGATGAGACCAACAAGATTCGCGGCCTCTCTTCAGTCTAGCACGGAGTCTTGACCGGAGCTCTTTGCGAGTTTCATTGTGTTCGCTTCCAGCCGGAATACGTCGGCGAGCATCTATAAGTTCCAGAGACTGCAAAGAGATCCAATGTCCATGTTGGCGATTAGACTTACCACATGAGGATTTTCCAGCTGCTAGTAAGGACGGGTGAATATGAGACCAGTGAGCTTCAAATGCATTCAGTGAGTGCTTACACAATTCGCATGACAGCATACTTTGATAGGCATTCAGAACAGCTGGTTTCGCCAGCTGGCTGGTGTCAATGCGCTCACAACGTCCTCTTGGGAGTCCGCCAAAAAGCATCCGCAGGCCAGCGCATACAAGTGCATGATCGGTGTCCACACATGTGCTCCCAATTGAGTTACAATTCCGGACGCAGCCTCTCCATCGGTAACTTATCGCAATGTGAACGATTTGCGTGCAAGGCTGGTTCGAGGTTGGTGGGCGCCAAGTCACCCTCCGGCGAGTGCTGTGTCGGAAATTAGTGTTCGCAAGAAATAACCTAGCATCTTTACACAAATGAAGTAACCGCTCACCGTTATCATTACTGGGGCCTACACCGTGTTGGACGCCCAGATGCAGTTTATCAGTGGATAATTTTCCAACTTGAGCGCCCAGATCTCCAACCAGCACAACAGTGTCCGGCTTCTTCTGTGGTGAAGGCGTTCGTCCAATTGGCGATAGAAGTCCTCTTCTACCGACTCATCACTGGAGTTTGTGGGTACATATGCAACGATGACGAATAGACACCTGTTAGTCCCACGCGAATTCGGAGCTTTAAATCATGCAGCCAATCGGACCGCACACATCAGGCTACTGCTTGGAATCCAGTCAACCAGACCAGCTATTCCTCAGTGAACGTTCGCAGGACCAGAGGAAATTCCAACTGAAAGCCACTGTGTACCCCACTCGGGGATGACCCTCATTGATGTAGAAAAAC
>OX104070.1:809490-914360 GCA_944474145.2 Dicrocoelium dendriticum
CATCAGGTTATGTTTCAGTCGTCACAACCAAAGGGACTGGAGCTTATGCTGGTGGTAGCGCTCCTGATAATTCAAGGTGGTTGATTTACTGAACAAGCGCTTAGTGGATGATCTTTGCAGGTTTTCCAAAGCTTTCCTGTTACCCATTCGCATGTTCCCATAAATGTTGCTGCAGTATTCAAGGACAAGAAGTGTAAGTATTTTGAAAAGCTCGAGTCTGGCAAGGGTTGTATAGATTTTATGGCATGTTAGCCACAGGTCGTTTGGCACGTGCTATTTGATAGCCTGCTCTGAGATCACAGTCCCATCGCAATGAGGCTGGACCTTAGCGTGTTGCGATGGTTTGTGTGCCTCAGCGATCCATTGAGCTATTTTGGGTGATGCTTTTGCACCTTCAGAGTCACTCATACCAGATTGGTCAATGGTTAGAGGCCAGACAAACTCAGCCTCCTGGTCCTCCAGGTTCGGAGTTGGAATGAGGGTGGCACCTTATTCCTTAAAACGGACTCCTTTTAGCCCAACACCGAACCCGCTGCCTTGCGGTAAGGTTTTTGAACCAAAGGCTTTGGTTGAGAACCCTAATCGTCCTCCTGTCTAGGCCTGGGCAATCTGACAGTATCTTGCCCCTGCAATACAATGAATCTCTCTTCAAACAAATTTCTGATGCTCCGGCCACCGCAGAGGATAATCAACGGTGCCCTATCTGCTACATCGAGCAGGGTGGATAGGGGTTTGGATGCTACTGCTCAAGCCTTCCCGTCTTCTTATTCCCCCTCTTACGCTTTTTCACCCTTATCGTCCCGTTCCAGCTTCACTTTTATCCCCCCAGTTTTCAACCCCCCAATTCTTGGCCCTCCCCCACCATGCTTTGCTAGGCGTTTATCTTCTAATTTCAACTCACATGCTAACGCGGAGCATCGCTCCTCTCCTGTCGATCTGTCCAAGCAAGCGGCCAATCCCAGTTCACTGGCTTTTATTTGGAGCCCTCGATCCTCCTTCAGAATGTCATGCCTCAATGTACGCACATTGCTACACATCAGGCAACACTTGCTCGAACATTGGAGACCCTCTCGATCGATACCTGCTGCTTATCGGAGACCCGCCTGCAATACTCGAGCTCTGTGCTCACTCTGCGATCCCCTTCAGGTGACGCAAGCAGCACTTTCTCATTGTGCCTATCCAGTGACGATGCAGCTTCGAGCAGCGGCCAAGCTGGTCTTGGCATTGCCCTGAGTCCCCGGGCTGAAGCTGCTCTGGTTGATTGCATTCCAATCAATAGCCGGATGTGTGCGGTCCGATTGGCTGGCTCGTTCAAAACTTCGAAGTCGCGCGGGACTAACAGGTGTCTATTTGTTATCGCTGCATATACACCCACAAACTGTAGCGATGACTCAGTAAAAGACGACTTCTATCGTCAACTGAACGAGCTCCTTAGCCACAGAAGAAACTAGGACACTGTAATGCTGGCCGGGGATCTGAACGCTCAAGTTGGAAAGTTGTCCACTGATGAAATGCATCTGGGCGGTCAGCACGGTGTAGGCTCCCGTACTGATAACGGTGAGCGGTTACTTCATTTGTGTGAGGATGCTCGCTTATTTCTTACGAGCACTAACTTCCGACACAGCATTCGCCGGAGGGTGACTTAGTGCCCACCAGCCTCGAACCAGCTATGGAAGCGAATCGATCACATTGCGATAAGTTACTGCCGGAGAGGCTACGTCCAGAACTGTCGCTCGATTTGGAGCACATGTATGGACACCGATCATGCACTTGGATGTGCTGACATGCGGATGTGTTTTGGCGGACGCTCACGACGACGTTGTGAGCGCATTGTCACTAGCCAGCTGGCGAAACCAGCTGTTCTGAATGTCTATCAAAGTACGCTGACATGCATGTTAAGTAAGCGCTCACTGGAGACAATTGATTTTCACTGGTCACATGTTCACCAAACCTTACTAGCAGCAGAAAAATCTTCATGTGGTATGTCTAATAGCCAACATGGATATTGGGTCTCTTCGTAGTCTCTGAAACTTATCGACGCTCTTCGGCATATCCCGGCTGGAAGCGAGCACAATGAAACTCGCAAAGAGCTCCGGGCAAGACTGCGTGCTAGCCTGAAGAGAGACCGCGGATCTTGGTGGTCTCATTGTGCTTCAGAGATGGAAGTGGCCGCTGCCCTTGGTAACCATGGTAAGGTATTCTGGCTGATACGGGAAACGGGCAGCAGGAGACCTGGTGTTAGTGAAACTATACGTGACGAGAATGGACACCCTATCCACAATTTGTCAAAACGTTCGGTGCGTTGCGCAGAGCATTTTGAAAATCAATTTAATCGGCTAGAATTGTTCGCTTCGCCGGTCACTGATCGCCCTGCTCCGTGGGCTATCCCTTCGGATCCACCCTCTTGCTCAGAAGTCGAACGTGAGATCGGACTGTTGAAGTTAAATAAAGCCGCGGGACCAGATGATCTTCCTCCAGCTCTCTTCAACTTCAGGGGACCTGCTTTTGTTGATGCTTTACATGAATTACTAGTGAAACTGGGAGCAGGAGACTGTCCCAACCGACTAGAACCGCTCCGTTATTGTTCTCATTTTCAAAGGTGGCTCGCGTTCGGAATGCGGCAACCATAGAGGACTCAGTCTGATCTCCATCGCCTCCAAATTACTCTCCTCCATAATCCTTCACAGACTGATTGGCGCTCGTGAAAGCCAGATTCGTGAAGAGCAAGCCGGGTTTCGTCGTGGTCGTGGCTACATCGACCACATCTTCACTTTGCGACAGTTATTGGAGCACGTCACATATATTGGCGGCCCACCGTTGTCGTGTTCCTCGACATCAAAGGTGCCTTCGATTCGGTTGATCGATGTGCCTTTTGGAGTTGTTTACTCAGGAAAAGTGTGCCCGAGAAATATGTAAATATTATCCAAGCATTATACGCGCGTAGCTCAGACAGAGTGAGGGCTTACGGCAAGCTGTCGCCACCCTTCAATATCTCCAGCGATGTGAGACAAGGATGCCTGCTGTCATCTTTCCTCTTCAACTTCGCTATTGACGAAGCCATGGAGTTTGCATTTACGGGACATGACTTGAAAGTTGTGGAGCTACTCCCAGGAGAACAACTTCTTGCCTTGGAATATGCAGACGACATTGTCCTCATCTGTGACAGCTCCCAGACGTGCCAAGCGGCGCTGGACAGATTAGCACTGGCTGTCAGTCGCTTCGGGCTTTTCTTTGCACCATCGAAATGCAAAGCATTCCTCCAAGATTGGCTGCGATCGCTTTCTGCGCTGACCCTTTGTAGGGATCAGCTAGAAGTGGTTCGAAAGTTCAACTACCTTGGAAGTTGTATCAGCGCCCTTGGGATCGAAGACGAGATCATGAACCGTATAGCAAAAGTTCGAAGTGCTTTTGCTAACCTTTGCCACCTATGGCGGCGGCGCGACATTACTCTCGCCCTGAAGTGTAGAGTGTACAATGCAGCGGTACGTTCGACCTTACTGTACGGTTGCGAAACCTGGCCCCTAAGATCGGCGGACATGAAGAGGCTAGTTACGTTCGACCATCGGTGCCTTCGCAGTTTGGCTCACATCTGTTGGGAACACCGCGTGAGCAACGAGCGTGTTCGACGCCTTGTTTACGGCACAGGAAAAGGAACTGAACCGCTCAGCACCGTTATTTCACGCACCAGGCTCCGATGGCTGGGTCACCTGTTGTGCATGCCAGCCCACCGACTTCCACGACGTGCGTTGTTTGCTCACCGGGGATGTGGATGGAAGAAGAGGAGAGGTGGCCAAGCGATGACTTGGTCCATAGGAATGAAGGCAATCACTTCTGAGCTGGCCTCGGTTGGAGCGTCTTGGCTCCCTGGTTGGGGTCCAAAAGACGGTGAACACGTTTGGCTGGATACACTTGCTGACATGGCAAGGAGCTGACCTCAGTGGCGTTCGTGCTGTAGGTTTCTTTGTCCCTCCCCCTCCATTTTAGCCTCTCCCTTCACCTACGATCTCATTTCGTAACGTAAAACATAATAATTTTTCTTTTTTCCTCGTAGCCGGCTAGTAGCTTACCGGAACGATGCCTATCCGTTGCTGGTAGCTCAGCTGGCATGCAACTGTTGTATTTATTTTTCTTTTCCTTTATGTATTGCGGCACAGTAGGTGAGGAGTTTCCCACCTCTAGCTGACGTGTATAATGATGGTGATGATGAGATCGCAGTTGGATTGTTTCACAGATACGTTCATTGTTCAGTTTGACAGACTTAAGAGATTAAACATCCGTGCGACATAATGCATGATTTACTAGCTGAGGAATTTAGCATCCATGTGTTGCGCCATTTCTCAAGTGAATCGAGGTCTTCTCGAACGAACAGCATTGCGTTATTGAGTTCGTCTGCTGGCAATTTATAAATAATCTTTAAGTCATCGGCGAACAAAAAGGGCCTGCCATGTTATATGAACACTGTGATATCGTTAATATAAAGTAGGAAAAGCGAAGGACAAAGTACACTCCTTCGGATGACACCTGGCCTATTTGCTCGAAAGACATGTAGTTGTTAGTTTTTGACAATCGTTGTCTAGGATTGCTCGCGTGTGGTGACAACATCACATGAGCAACACGGAAATCCGAAAGCGAGTGTTTGGAGAAAACAGACCATACCACCAAACCGTTATTCTCCGACACCGCTTGCGTTGGCTCGGCCCCGTATTGCGCATGCCGGCCTGTCGCCTTCCCCGTCAAGCATTATTTGCGCCCCCCGGAAACGATTGAAAAGTGGACAACCAATGACGTGGATAAGGATCTTGAAGAAGGCAACCTCAAGCTTAGCATCTGTCGAACCGCGGTCCACCTCCCAGGAGGGGAACCACACGACTCGGATTGCAAGTGGTTAGAAACGCTGGAGGTGATGACGCGCAACAGACATTCATGGCGACAGTGTTGTTCAGCCGCATTAGTTATTATTAACTGCCTAATCAAACATAAAGTCTCTAAAATACAAAAAAATATTCAAACCGGCGTGTATAAAACCCAACAATATCGTTTTCTTCTCATATGTTTCGTTCCCCCATTTTTTCTCGCCATGGTTTGAATGGTGCACTGTCTGTACTCGGTTTGTGAAGATATGTTTATATTCTGGTGGCTTTAGACTTTGGTTGACTCCGTGTGCCGAATTTGTAACTCATATAAATAGGGTGGTAGCTGCGAAAGGCTCCAACCATCTTTCACATGTAATTCTGCTAGCCTGACTTCATACTTTTGTGTATCTGTTGACTAACTCCTTCGATATGTACCATTCGCCATAACTGTAATAACATGGGGAGAAGAAATCCACAATGAGCAGTCGATTAATCAAGTGACCGAATTGTTGTTGTCGTCTTCATAAATACAGACTTCTGGATCAGCTACAACCTTAAGTGAAGTAGCCACGTCGGACATAACGTGGGCAGCAGAAGTATTTCCTTAGCATTCAACACTCTGCTTCTGATCCTGAGCGCTTTCATTCGGCGAACTTAACTGTTCTTCTCTGTTCTTTTACGTTCACTTGGTGCATTTATCATATCTTTTGCAGCTTGTATCAAGATAATCGGGTCCAACGCACTCGTCTGGTGCTCTTCCCGGCGCGTCGGATGCTATCTGACTTGGAGTTACTACGAAAATCCTATCACCCAAAAGAGCTTCCACAGAGAATCACCAGTGTCCATAATTGTGTCCACTCTCCGCATCCTAGCAGTGTTACGAGAATGCCCCTGTACCTCTCCCACCGTAGCATCACTTCGAGGCAACTGCTGGTCTCTCGCATTTGTATGTTATTGCAGTACCAAGCCAAGCCATCAGCGTACTCCTCTACGTCAGCGTTCACGCGTCAGCACCGCGCGTACCCGCTCTCCCTGTCATGACTATTCTATTAGTGCCACCTCTCCCACATCATCGACTATATCTGACTCCTTCAACCCTATACTAGTAACGATCTATACACTCTCCCAATACACTTATGTTCACTGACTCATGCTGTCTTACGATTGGATGCTTATAAGTTCAGATGACGCTCGACGCGTGAGTCGTGTGTGCAGAACACCCGACGCGTAATCTTAGCGACACACGATCAGCGCCTGCCACTGGTGCCCCAGCCGCCCAACTACTTCCGCGGCACCCTCACTCACTACACCTGATGGCACCATCATCTACCACTATAACGTAACGGTACCAACAAGTGAAGACTATGAGTGCGACCTGCGGCCCATCATTATGCGCTGCTCACACATGACCTGACCAGCCCCTATTTGACCCGCAGAGTTACTGACACCTCATGTCTCGGTCCATACTGTTCCTATTTACCCGTAAGCTCCTCTCGTTTTCCTGTCAGTACTATCCATATCAACAAAGTTCTAATGCATAAGACATCGGAACACGCCCGACGCGCCGGGAAGAGCACCAGACGAGTGCGTTGGACCCGATTATCTTGATACAAGCTGCAAAAGATATGATAAATGCTCCAAGTGAACGTAAAAGAACAGAGAAGAACAGTTAAGTTCGCCGAATGAAAGCGCTCATGATCAGAAGCAGAGTGTTGAATGCTAAGGAAATACTTCTGCTGACCACGTTATGTCCAACGAGGATACTTCACTTAAGGTTGCAGCCGACCCAGAAGTCTGTATTTATGAAGACGACAACAACAATTCGGTCACTTGATTAATCGACTGCTCAATGTGGATTTCTTCTCCCCACGTTATTACAGTTATGGCGAATGGTACATATCGAAGGAGTTAGTCAACAGATACACAAAAGTATGAAGTCAGGCTAGAAGAATTACATGTGAAAGATGGTTGGAGCCTTTTGCAGCTACCACCCTATTTATATGAGTTACAAATTCGGCACACGGAGTCAACCAAAGTCTAAAGCCACCAGAATATAAACATATCTTCACAAACCGAGTACAGACAGTGCACCATTCAAACCATGGCGAGAAAAAATGGGGGAACGAAACATATGAGAGGAAAACGATATTTTTGGGTTTTATACACGCCGGTTTGAATATGTTTTGTATTTTAGAGACTTTATGTTTGATTAAGCAGTTAATAATAACTAATGCGGCTGAACAACACTGTCGCCATGAATGTCTGTTGTGCGTCATCACCTTCAGCGTTTCTAACCACTTGCAATCCGAGTCGTGTGGTTCCCCTCCTGAGAGGTGGACCGCGGTTCAACGGATGCTAAGCTTGAGGTTACCTTCTTCAAGATCCTTCTCCACGTCATTGGTTGTCCACTTTTCAGTCGCTTCCGGTGGGCGCAAATAATGCTTGACGGGGAAGGCGACAGACCGGCATGAGCAATACGGGACCGAGCCAACGCAAGCGGTGTCGGAGAATAACGGTTTGGAGACGGGCTGTTTTCTCTAAACACTCACTTTCGGATTTTCGTGCTGTTCACGTGATGTTGTCATCACACGAGAGCGATCCTACGCAGACAACGATTGTCAAAAAGTAACAACCATATGTCTTCCGAGCAAATAGGCCAGGTGTCATCCAAGGGAGCGTACTTGGTCCTTCGCATTTCCTACTTTATATTAACGATATCACAGTGTTCATAAAACATGGCAGGCCCTTTTTGTTCGCCGATGACATAAAGATTGTGTATAAATTGCGACGAGACGAACTCAATAACGTAATGCTGTTCGTTCAAGACCTCGATTCACTTGAAAAATGGTGCAACACATGGACCCTCAATTTCGCAGCTAGTAAATCATGCATTATGTCACACGGATGTTTAATCCCTGAACAGTCTGTTAGACTGAACAATGAACGTCTGTGAAACTACCCAACTGTGATCTCATCATCATCATCATTACACACGTCAGCTAGAGGTGGGAAACTCCTCAGCTACTGTGCCGCAATGCATAAATGGAAAAGGAAAATAAATACAACAGTTGCATGCCAGCTGGGCTACCAGCAACGGATACGCATCGTTCCGGTAAGCTTCCAGCCAGCTACTAGGAAAAAAGAAAAATTATTATGCTTTACGCAACGAAATGAGACCGCACGTGAAGGGGGAGGCTAAAAGGGATGGAGAGGGACAAAGAAACTTACAGCACGAACGCCACTGAGGTCGGCTCCTTGACATGTCAGCAAGTGTATCTAGCCAAATGTGTTCATCGTCTTTTGGACCCCAACCAGGGAGCTGTGACGCTCCAACCGAGGCCAGCTCAGAAGTGAGGGCCTTCATTCCTCTGAACCAAGTTATCGCTTGGCCACCTCTCCTCTTCTTCCATCCACATCCCCGGTGAGCAAACGCACGTCGAGGGAGTCGGTGGGCTGGCATGCACAACAGGTGGCCGAGCCATCGGAGCCTGGTGCGGGAAATAACGGTGCTGAGCGGTTCAGTTCCTTTTTCTGTGCCGTAAACAAGGCGTCGAACACGCTCGTTGCTCACCCGGTGTTCCCACCATATGTGAGCCAAACTGCGAAGGCACTGATGATCGAACGTAACTAGCCTCTTCATGTCCGCCGATCTTAGGGGCCAGGTTTCGCAACCGCACAGTAAGGTCGAACGTACCGCTGCACTGTACACTCTACCCTTCAGGGCGAGAGTAATGTCGCGCCGCCGCCAGAGGTTAGCAAAAGCATTTCGAGCTTTTGCTATACGGTTCATGATCTCGTCTTCGATCCCAAGGGCGCTAATACAACGTCCCAGGTAGTTGAATTTCCGAACGACCTCTAGCTGATCCCTACCAAGGGTCAGCGCAGGAAGCGATCCCTGCCAATCTTGGAGGAACGCTTTGCATTTCGATGGTGCAAAGCAAAGCCCGAAGCGACTGACAGCCAGTGCCAATCTGTCCACTGCAGCTTGGCACGTCTGGGAGCTGTCACAGATGAGGACAATGTCGTCCGCATACTCCAAGTCAAGAAGTCGTTCCCCTGGGAGTAGCTCTAAATCTTCCAAGTCATGTCCTGCAAATGCAAACTCTATGACTTAGTCAATAGCGAAGTTGAAGAGGAAAGGTGACAGCGGGCATCCTTGTCTCACACCGATGGAGATATTGTAGGGTGGCAACAGCTTTCCGTAATCCCTCACTCTGTCCATGCTACGCGCGTATAATGCTCGGATAATATTTAGATAATTCTCGGCCACACCATTCCTGAGTAGACAACTCCAAAGGGCACATCGATCAACCGAATCGAAGGCACCTTTGATGTCGAGAATCACGACAACGGTGTGGCCGCCAATATATATGACGGTGCTCCAACAACTGACGCAAGGTGAAGATATGGTCGATGCAGCCACGACCTCGACGAAAC
Organism: Dicrocoelium dendriticum; assembly: GCA_944474145.2. NCBI lineage: Eukaryota > Metazoa > Platyhelminthes > Trematoda > Plagiorchiida > Dicrocoeliidae > Dicrocoelium > Dicrocoelium dendriticum. The sequence goes on from OX104070.1 coordinate 818,781, forward strand.
CCGGCTTGCTCTTCACGAATCTGGCTTTCACGAGCGCCAGTCAGTCTGTGAAGGAATACAGAATGTAAGTAATTTGGAGGCGATGGAGATCAGACTGATTCCTCTATGGTTGCCGCATTCCGAACGCGAGCCTCCTTTGAAATGGGAACAATAACGGAGCGGCTCCAGTCGGTTGGGACAGTCTCCTGCTCCCACAGTTTCACTAGTAATTCATGTAAAGCATCAACAAGAGCAGGTCCTCCGAATTTGAAGAGGGCTGGAGGAAGATCATCTGGTCCCGCGGCTTTATTTAACTTCAACAGTCCGATCTCACGTTCGACTTCTGAGCGAGAGGGTGGATCCAAAGGGACAGCCCACGGAGCAGGGCGATCAGTGGCCGGCGAGAAATCGAACAATTCCAGCCGATTAAATTGCTTTTCAAAGTGCTCAGCCCAACGCTCCAAGCGTTTTGATAAATTGTGGATGGGCTGTCCACTCTCGTCACGTATAGTTTCACTAACACCAAGTCTCCCGCTGCCCGTTTCCCGTATCAGACGGAATAACTTACGATGGTTGCCAAGGGCAATGGCCATTTCCTTCTCTGACGCTGGTTGAGAACACCAAGATTCGCGGTCTCCCTTCAGGCTAGCACTCATTCTTGCCCGAAGCTATTTGCGAGTTTCATTGTGTTCGCTTCCAGCCGGAATATGCCTGGGAGCGTCCATAAGTCTGAGGGACTGTGAAGAGACCCAGTATCCATGTTGGCTATTAGACATACCACATGAGGATTTGGCTGCTGCTAGTAAGGTCTGGTGAACATGTGACCAGTAACCTTCAATTGTCTCCAGTGAGCGCTTACTCAACTCGCATGTCAGCGTACTTCGATACGCATTCAAAACAGCTGGTTTCGCCAGTTGGCTGGTGTCAATGCGCTCACAACGCCTTCTTGGGCGTCCGCCAAAGCGCATCAGCAGGTCAGCACATACAAGTGCATGCTCGGTGTCCACACCTGTGCTCCAAATCAAGCGACAGTTCTGGACGCAGCCTCTTCATCGGTAACTTATCGCAATGTGATCGATTTGCGTCCAAGGCTGGTGTGCGCCAAGTCACCCTCCGGCGGGTGCCGTGTCGGAAGTTAGTGCTTGCAAGAAATAAGCGAGCATCTCCACACAAATGAAGTAACCGCTCATTGTTATCAGTACGGAGGCCTACACCATGTTGGCCGCTCAGATGCAGTTCATCAGTGGATAATTTTTCAACTTGAGCGTTCAGATCCCCAGCCAGCACTACAGTGTCCGAGCTTCTTCTGTGGCTAAGGAGCTCGTTCAGTTGATGATAGAAGTCGTCTTTTACCGAATCATCGCTTGAGTTTGTGGGTGCATATGTAGCGATAACGGATAGACACCTGTTAGTCACACGCGACTTCGAAGTTTTGAACAAGCCAGCCAATCGGACCGCACACATCCGGCTACTGATTGGAATGCAGTCAACCAGAGCAGCTTCAGCCCGGGGATTCAGGGCAATGTCAAGACCAGCTAGGCCGCTGCTCGAAGCTGCATCGTCACCGGATAGGCGCGATGAGAAAATACTGCTTGCGTCACCTGAAGGGGATCTCAGAGTGAGCACAGAGCTCGAGTCTTGCAGAAGGATCTCCGATAAGCAGCAGGTGTCCATCGAGAGGATCTCTAATGTTCGAGCAAGTGCTGCCTGTTGACCGATCTGAAGCAATGTGCGAACATTGAGGCATGCCAATCTGAAGGATGATCGGGGGCTCCAAATGGAAGCCGATGAACTGGGCTTGGCAGCTTGCTTGGGCATGGGCCTGTTGACAGTGCAAGAATGGCGCTCCGCGTTCACATGTGAGTTGAAACTAAAAGACAAGCGACTATTGAAGCAAGGTGGGGAAGGGCCGAGAATTGGGGGGTTGAATACTGGGGGCATAAAAGTGAAGCTGGAACGGGACGATAAGGGTGAAAAAGCGCAAGAGGGGGAATAAGAAGACGGGAAGGTTTGAGCAGTAGCATCCAAACCCCTATCCACCCTGCCCAATGCAGCAGATAGGGCACCGTTGATTATCTCTGAAGTGGCCAGAGCAGTAGAAATTTGTTTGAAGTGTGATTCATTGAGTTGCGTGGGCAGGATACTGTCAGGTTGCCCAGCCCTAGACAGAAGAACGATTAGGGTTCTCAACCAAAGCCCTTGGTTAAAAAAACTGATCGCAAGGCAGCGGGTTTGGCATGGGGCTAAAAGGAGTCCGTTTTAAAGAAAAAGGAGCCACGCTCATTCCAACCCCCAACCTGGAGGACCAGGAGGCTGAGTTTGTCTGACCTCTAACCATTGACCAATCTGGTATGAGTGGCTCCGAAGGTGCAAAAATGCACCACCCAATATAGCTCAATGGATCACTGAGGCACACAAATCATCGCATCATGGTAAGGTCCAGCCTCATTGCGATGGTAAGGTCCAGCCTCTGGATGAGACGCAGACAGCACTTGCTCAGCTGCGAAACGACAAGTGTGCCGGTACCGACGGGATCCCGCCTGAAATACTGAAACACGGCAGACACGCGCTGTTGACTGTGCTGCACCACTTGGTGCAACGCGTATGGATTGAGGAGGAGGTACCTCCTGAGCTGAAGTATGCCCTCGTGCTACCACTGTACAAGGGTAAAGCGAGCAAGCAATGTTGCACGCATTATCGTGGCATCAACTTGCTGAGTTGTGTGGGCAAGATGATTGCCCGAATCCTGCTCAACCGCCTCGTCAGGTTGTGGAACCTAACGTGACGGAAGAGCAGTATGGATTCCGTTCGGGTCGTAGCACTATAGATATGGTGTTTGCGGCTCGCCAGTTGCAAGAGAAGTGCAGAGAACGACACCAGCCATTGTACTCGCTTTATGTTGATTTCACCAAGGCATTTGATACGGTGAACCGCGAGGCATTGTGGCTGATGTTGGGTAAGTTTGGTTGCCCGCGTATGTTTGTAAGTTTAATTGAATGTTTGCACAGTGGTATGCGGGCGAGGGTGCAGCTGAGTGGACAGACCTCAGATGAATTCGCAGTTGTCACTGCGAGGCTGTCTTAACTCCTGCCCTGTTTAATATATATCTTTATGCCATGATGTCTTGTGCTTGTGATGCAGCTTGTGCTTACAGTGATCGTGTGGAGCACCGTATTGATGGTGGGTTGCTGTGCATCCGTCGTTTCGGTGCGAGAACTCTAGTCTGTGAGACAACTATCCGTAAGTTGCTGTTTGCTGACGACTGTGCGTTGGTTGCACACAGCGCGGATGAGTTGCAGCACATGATTAGTGCTCCGGCTTTGGCAGAGGCCAAATTTGGGCTCACCATCAATACAAACAAAACTCTCTGTCTCTTTCAGCCTTCACTGGAGATGCAATCTTCAATATTGCCGCGAATCAACATTGGTGCTGAAGTATTGGAAACCACCTCCCGCTTCTGCTACCTAAGGAGTGTGATGTCGACTGACCAGCAGCTACACAGTGAGCTGCGTATCCGCGTATCGAAGGCAGCAGCGGCATTCGGGAAGCTTGAGTACCGAGTGTGGAACAACCATCAGCTTACCATTGGCACGAAGCTGATGGTGTACAAATCCATGGTGCTGTCCGTTCTCATATACGGCAGTAAAATGTGGACGATGTACCGGCGGGATGTGCGATATCTCGAGCGGTTCCATCAACAGTGTTTGCGGCGGATTATGCGCATCACTTGGGGAGACAGAGTTGCTGACACGGGTGTTGCGTCGAAGTGGAATGTATGCAGTGGACTGCATACTTCTGCTGAGACGCTTGAGGTGGCTCGGTCATGTGAGACGTATGGATTCGACGCGGATACCGAAACAACTCTTATATGGTCAGCTGAGTATTGGGAAGCGGCATGTGGGGAAAGCAAAATTACGTTACCAGGACATTATCAAAGTGAGCGTTTCACGTTCTACTCTTGATTGCAGGTCATGGGTATCGAAGGCGGTTGATCGGCGTGCATGGGGCGATCTGATCACGAAGGCAGTTGCCGAAGTGTGGGAAAAACCTCATGCATGCTGAGAAGAAGCGGCAAGTGCCGATGGGTTGTATTCCATTGATATCGAGCGCATGGTGCTGTAGCACATGCGGTCGCGAGTGCTTGAGTCACGCAGGCCTAGTGAGCCATGAGCGAAACCACTAGGGGCCACGACATAAAATAACAAAAGAAACGAGTATTTGTGACTTGAGCCGAAGAAACCCAGTAAAAGATTAAACAAGGTAAATGAGTATTGAACTCATGGTGAGATCGACCATTGCAGTGGTCAGATAGCCTGAATTAAATGGCGCGGCGGCCCCAAACCAGTAGTTCTCTTGCACGCGTCTACCACTATGGCCAACTCTATTACATCTTAGTGTGCTGTAGAGTCGTTGATAAAGTTAAGCGAGTGTGAACTTTATCGATGAGGTGAGTCGAGACGAGCAAGATCAGCCGCAAGACGGAGTGAAGATTACAGTGGGTGAGGTGAACCGAACTGAATTAAAAATAGCATGGCTATGGTAAACAATGTTAACATGAAGCGACCTTTGACGTAGGGCATAATTCCAGAGGCAGTATTGTTAGTGCCCGAATAGCATTAGATTTGTCAGGGTAAGGTACATCTAGACAGAATTCAAACACACCCAACTGGCGCGCTCCTTCTGCTCCAGACGATGCTTCAACTCCAGCTCGAAGTTTCGGAGACGACAGCGCCGTTCACGGCGAATCTCCTCAAACTCTAATCTGGCATGTCGCGCACTGTACGCTGCATCTGAGGTATCTTCTACATCTGTTTGTGACCCGGAGGGTTTTGGTGGGAAGAGAACCGAGGTGCCAGTAAATGACGAAGACAACGTGGTATCAGGCGGACTGATTAAATCTGAAGTGGATTCGAGAACACCTGGACTTCGGATAACACCAGCACGCAGTGTTCGCAGAATGGGCTCATGTGCCTGGTCTGCAACCGAGGCAGTCCTCCGATGTGACATCCTGGGGACATTTTTATTCGCTAGTTCGGATTTTCTAAGGGATTGCTGTATTGCACTGAGAGGAAGGACTCGCCAGCTAGGAACTGAAAGGCAAAAGAATGTAGGGATGAACAAGCTGACATACATAGAGAACAGGTAACCAACAACACAATAGCTGCATATGCATTGTTACTGGGTCACAGCTACTGTTAGGCCGGTGGTGAGAGTTTGGGATCCTTGTTCAAGTAAGACTACCGATGACGACCGTAAAATGCCCAACCGTCGAAGTGCTGTTGATAAGTGGGTGTTCATGGGTTTCGCACATCTACGTACTGGTGGTTGCCCCGGTGTCCACTAGTTGCCAATCCCATAAGAGATGAGGTGAAAATTCCACGGGTTAATGACAGTCACAGCATACCAGACCTGTGCATGAAACCTCCGAAATTGGCTCCATGAGAGGTAAGGGGCAGCCGAAAGAGTGGTGACACTTTCGTATTCGTCTTCTAATGTCTTCTTCTACTATTTCCGGTGAAATATGTATACTTTTCGCAATCCAGATGCATCGTAATTAGTTAGTTTCATTACTAAGACAACTGGATTCACTAGACGGAGCTCAATTGATCAAATGGACAACACATAAACCGAAGACAACTGCAATCCAAGCAAAGAGTGCGGTGGATCCGCCTGTATCGATTCGAGTGTCAGTGGGACAAGAGAAATAAATCAGAGTGACATGAAAAGATGTCACGACCGCACAGGAGCATCGAATGTGGCACAGGTGATTGACTGGTATGTGACATCTGGACTTATTGGACCTATTTCATCGGTGCTTAGCTATGGTCTTTTGGGCAGGTGTGATATGAGAAGCAGTCAGTCAAACTGTTGCAGAACTCGGCTACACGTTCAATTGCGCTCATTGAGCTGAGAGCCATTCGTAAGCAAAAACCCAATTGGAAAAGTGAAAAAAACGGCCAAATAATGTGGGGAATAGTAGTCAAGACCGAAGAACTAGATCGCGTTGGGGCATCTCCACGTGGCCACAGATGCAGGAAACCAACAATGTCAAAGCGACTGAAGACATCAAACAGCAGATCTATCCGAATACTACGACGTGGGACAACCATGAAGAGAAAGTCTGGCGGTACACGGCTGCATGAACATGGCTTAGCCATTCGCTGTTATGAGCAGAACTCTTTGATATCAGTGCATGTGGATGCCGAAAACCACCAGTACGAACTGGAGCATGTCGAAATCCGCAGAAGAGCCACGAATCACTTACGAGGGTCTGTGAAACAGGGCCTTAAGAATGCACTAAGGATGTTGCCTAGTCTGACAACGAAATCTCTGCAAACTAATCATCCAACACGGAGGGTAGTGCAAAATCCACCTCCAGAGCTGCGGTGATTCTCAACCATTGCAGATCCATATGGAAGTACTATGGGTGCGAAAAGGGAAATGAGCTGCAAATCCGTAATGCTATTGGGCTATTAATCTCTAGCTAGTGGCCCAACTACGGAAAAAATGAGTACCAAACGCAGCAAACAAGGCGATGCTAGTTACGAACCCAGTTGCTGAATAAGCCGGACTTCAGCCAGCGAATAGCCGAGCTAGTACCATTGCACCAAGTCAGGAGGTTGATGCCCACATCCGAGCTGAGCGGACCGTTCTTAATGCATCGCTTCCTGCATCAACCATTTTAATTGCACTTGATGTCGCAAAACACGGTCCATCAGGAGTAAAAGGTTTATCGGGGAAAACCAAACAGCTTAAAGCACAGCATAGCTCGTTCGCACACCACATTATATATATATAGCATGCTAAGTCTCTTTATTTCAGGTGGTGGGTTTTCAGTTTTGTCCTAATGCCTTCCTTTCTCATATAAATGTCTAGTGAGCCATGAGCGAGGCCACTCGGGACCACTACAGAACCGACGACGGGTCCTGCAGAGAACGTAGGCAGAACCGGCGCAGCGTTTGTAGGTACGCTGCATTCGATTTACTAACCGCGTGCTTGCATGCTAAGTCTCTTTATTTCAGGTGGTGAGTTTGCAATTTTGCCCTAATGCTTTTGTTTCTCATATAAATGTCTACCTGTACTCTATTCCATTAACTTGCACACCTCGCTTAAGCCAATTGTATTCGATTTCCATAAAATTTTTGTGTTTGTAGCATTTTCCTAAAGTATACTTTCTGACCTCGTTAACTTATCTAGGATTTGTTTGTAAACAACTTATTTCATATGCTCATTAACTTAAGGTTTATGTCACCGTTTCTTTATGCATTAATCGAGCTATTTTCTTTGTCTCTCTCAAGTGATTGGCTGTTGTTTGATATCCCCGGTGTGGCTGTGCTTGATGTGCATGTTGACAAAGTGCCTACCTGTCTATTACCCACTACCTCGTCCATACTGGCTCCAGGAGACTGTTGGTCGTTGCTGGAGGGGACGGGGTGCACGGTCCTTGTGGCCGTGTTAGGATCAAAGAGTGGTTCCATGCACTCAGTGTGGAGCGGACTACGGTCCAACCACCGCCTTGTGTGCGCTTGTGTTTGCCTGTGAAGGAGTGTGGGCCGACTCTGTTGATGAAACGTGGCTCCCATCCGCATGCCTCCCGGTCTTATTCCTTCGGATTTACACTGGATATGGGGTGTGTGGCTGGAGCTGTGGGTGGTGCAGCGCAAGGCACCCGTGGTCCCTCTGTAGGCACAGGCGTCCTGTGGCTGGCCACAGTGAGAGGGAAATCCGAAACCGGATGCCGCCAACCATATAACAACGCAGTTCCATCACTTGGGTTCCCTCTTTACTCCAGTTAAAGAACATCCGGCAAACATCATCCAACCAGCGGGGCTTAGCGCGGTCAATCGTCGAGGACGTTCGGTTCTTGTCTGATCGGCTGCTTCGTACGTCTCGCTGAATTTGATACAGCACTCCCACCACACTTGCGGTAGCAAGTAAAGTGACTGAGCCAAGAGTAAATCGTACAACGTGGTCGTCAGCTCGATTGCTGACACACACTTGGTCGCCCTACCTGCTAGAATCCATGCGAATTGTAATCAAGACAAGACTGCTTCAGTTTGCCCAAACTTCGGTGGAGCAAACGCAGTTTATGCACAAGAGCAGTTTATGAGTGACCTCACTTTGACGTAGTGAGACAGCTGATCGTTTCTGACAAGAACGTAAGGGTTGAATTTCTACCCGATGTGTGAAGATACCTGTCAAGGCAGTTCTCTGGTGTAGTGGTGAATTTGTCTGCTGGCAACCTGTGGCTAGGAATTGATTCCCAAGTCTGGTTATTTATGCTGAAAAAGTGCAAACGGGGGAGAGACTGGTAGTGACGTACAAGAGTGGGAGCACGTGTCAGTTTTGATGATCGAGATGATGGAGAATAGCCACAATTTCATAAGGTTTATCTCGCTCTCTCTTCCACACACACACAAAACAGTTACTCGAGTCCAATGTGCGATAAGATGATAGAACAAGTGTCATAGATACACCAGCACGGATGACAAATAATAGTTAAGTCGGCGACAATATCCTTGGGGTGATGTATAAAAGGGTAAAAACACACAAACCTAACCTTCGATGTAGCTAGTAGAGGAAGTTTTTTCACTGGATAAATCGTCCTCTTCTTCCTCATCAGGCGAGTGCTCAGGAAAACGTTTGCCACGTGGTTTGGGGGGTGAGAGAAGGCTGAAATCTGGTAGGTGATAGTTTGTAGAAGTACACAGGTACTTCAAGCCCGATTCGACTTCATTGGATGAGGAAATAGGCGTTCGATGAACAGAGGACGCGGACAATGTGACGGAACGCCTTTCACGAACGGAGAGAGGATTGTTCTTGAGATCCGGACTATAGTGGATTGATGGTTCCCCCAACAACTCGACAGATCCACGTCTCTTTGGTCTCTTCGGTACATCGAACAGACTGTTTTCTGTTCCTGCGACAGACACAGTAGACCTCCGTTTGGATCGAGGAGCGGATTTATGTGTGTTCTGTGAGTGTTGGACGTTACGTCTGTTGGCGCTTCGTGAGCACGAATCAGGAGGTGAATCGGTGTAGGTAACTGTGGGTACTTCCCTTATCATATCCTCTGAACGACTGTCCGGTGCGATGTTTGGCATGGAGCTCGTTGATTCCGTGGCATCGGACAGATTTCCGCCATGTGAAGTTCCGGAAAAAGTACGTTTTCTATCTTCCTCTACATGTCTAAGAACGATACCAACGTCTGTCTTAGAAAGTGGCGTTCTGGATTCAAAGGAAGTAAGAATAGGCTCTACCTTGACATGCTCCCAATTAATCGCGGAATCTGACGACGTTAAGAAACGTGGATTCGACATAGCAGAACGACTGGTCCAAGTGTGTGCAGCGTGGACAGAACTCGGTTTCACTTGAGGCGCAGAAGCGTAAGATGCTGCTGGGGGAGTGCCATACTCACAGGTCGAAGGCATTTCTGAGGGTTGGGAATCATTAACCGACTTCAAGGGAAGGCGAGGCGGGCTGGAGCCAGGGGATGGTTCGCACTTCCCGCTGCGAAGTTGCATGCAAGGGACAGATTGATGTGTGTGCCTGCGTGGTGTATACAGACGCCGGCGTTCTGAGAGCAGGAAAAAACAAGAGGACTGGCAGATAGACACATTGGAGCAAATAAAGACGTGCAAACTCCAATGGATGCAGTAAAGTGAGAAGAACAGCTCTTGGTCATCACGGCTATCAACGCACCCTCTAGCATACTAAGATAACCACGAGAGAGTAAATTAACAGTGCGAGCTAACTGCGATATGACATTTATCGGTTTCAAATAAGGTCTTAGCAATTCAAAAGGTCGAGGTTAATTCCAGGGAAAGGCATGCTTCAAGTCTAGATTGTGTGCCGAAAACCATACGCACCATGACTATTCCAAAATCAAGGGATAAATATCCTGCATGCCATTTCCAAAGAATGAGGCAGTAATGCTCGCGTAGCTCTGGAACGAGTATCACCAGAAGTCAGGCTGAGAAGGTTGGTTTTGTCACCATCCCCATCATTAATACATGTTAGCCGAGGGTGAGAGACACACCTCAGCTAATGTGACGCAATACAAAAAAGATAAGTGATTAAACAGTACAGACTAAAAAGTATGAAAAAAGTAACATAATGCGAAATAACACATTATGCAGGGAGTTTGAGATCGTTGCTAGATGGGGAAGCTAAAGAGAAGGGGAGAGACAAAGAGATAACACAAACGCTATTGAGGTCGGTTCGTCGCTGTCAGCTAGTATATATATTCAACCAAAGGTGTTCATCATCCTTCGGTCCCCAGCGCGGCACTGATGCCAGGTTCGAAACGATGGATTCCGTTCTTCTTGACCAAGTCATCGCTTGGCCACCCCTCCACTTCTTCCGTCCAGATCCCCGGCGCGCAAACAATGCACGTCACGGCTGTCGGTGGGATGGTAACACGTGGCACAGCCATCGGAGCCTGGTGCGTGCGGTGCCGAGCGGTCCACTCGCTCTTGCTGCACTAACTACGCGACGCAGAACACGCTCATTGCTCAAGTGGTGTTGCCACTAGACATGAGGTAAGCTGCAAATGCAACGATGGTCGAACGTAACTAGCCTCTTTATGTCGGCTGATCTAATGGGCCAGGTTTCGTAAGGGCACAGGAGAGTTGAACGGACGGCTGCATTGTAAACTTTGCCCTTCAGGGCGACAGTAATGTCACGCAGGCGCCACAGGTTGCGGAGATTGACAAAAGCGCCTCGAACTGTCGCTGTACGGTTCCTGACCTTGTCTTCAATCTCGAGGGCGCTAATATAGCTGCGCAGATACTTAAATTTCTGAACGACTTCTAGCTGATCACCACCAAGAGTCAGCGCAGGGGTGGGTCCCTGCCAATCTTGGAGAAGGACTTTGCATTTCGAGGGTGCAAAGCATAGCCCGAAATGAGTGACAGCCAATGCTAATCTGTCCAGTGCCGCTTTGGCACGTTTGTGAGCTGTCACATGTGAAGGCGATGTCCTCAGCATACTCCAAGTCAAGAAGTCAACAACCTGGGAGGAGCTCCACATCTTCTAAGTCGTGTCTAGTGAACGCGGTCTCCATAACTTTGTCAATGGCGAAGTTAAAGATGAAAAATGATAGCGGACAACTTGTTTCACATCGGTGGGAATACTGAAGGGCGGCGAAAGTTTGCCGTAAACCAGCACTATGCGCTTACAGCGTCCTTATGACATTTACATATTTATCAAGCACACCATTTCGCAGTAGACAATCCCAAACGGTATATCGATCAACAGAGTCAAAGTCCCCTTTGATGTCTAGGAAAACAACTACGGTATGTCGCCAATGAACATGGCGGCATTGCAACAACTGACGTAAACTGAAAATGTGGTCAATGCAGCCTTGATTTTGACTAGACCCGGCTTGCTCCTCGTACATCTGGCTTTCAGGGATGCCAGTCAGTCTAAGGAGGACGACGGAGGAAAGTAACTCAAAGGCAATTGAAATCAGACTGATTCCTCTATGAATGCTGCATTCTGAACGGAGCTTTTCTTGAAATTTAGGGCTATAATGGAGCGGCTCGTCTGTTGAAACAGACTCCTACTCTCATGGATTCGCTAATAAATTATGTATATCGTCCAAAATAGCAGATCCCCAGAATTGGAAAAAGGCTGCATGAGGCGCCTCTGCTCCAGCGGCTTTGTACAATTCCAGCCGTCTGATCCCAAGTTCGGTTCTTGCGCGTGACGGCGGACCCAAGGGGACGGCTTAAGGAGTAGGGTCTTCACTGGCCACTGGAGAAGCTGGAAATCTTAAATGATTAAAATGCTTCTTAGAGTGTTCGGCCCCACGCTCCAGGCGCTGTGGATCGGTTGCCCCTTTTCGTCACATATGGTCTCGTTAACACCAAGTTTTCTGCTGCCCGTATCTCATATCAGACGGAATAACTTCCGATGGTTACCAAGATCAGTAGCACGAGGCACGATGAGACCAATAGGCTTCGCAGTCCCATTTCAGGTAAGCACGCAGTTTCGCCCTAAGAACTTTGCGAGTCTCATGGTATTCGCTTCCAGCCGGAACACGCCGGAGAGCACCCAGAAGTTTTAAAGACGGCTTGGAGACCAAATGTCTAGGTTGGCGATTTGATTTGCCACCTGAAGACATGCTTGCTGCTAATAACATCTGGCGGATGTGCGACCATTGATCTACAACTGTGTTCACTGGGCGTTTACTCAGGTCAGATGCCAGCGTATTTTGATACGCATTCAGAACATCTGGGTTCGCCAGTTGGCTAGTATCTACGCATTCACAGCGCCGTTGCGGACGTTCGCAGAGACACCCGGAAGTCAGCGCAAACAAGTGCGTGATCAAAGTCCACGCGTGTGCTCCAAAATACAGCGACAGTTTTGAGCACATCCTTCCCAGCGGTAGCTGATCGCGATGTGGACGATTTGCGTCCAATGTTGGTTTTGTACACGGATGCAACAAAGTTTCACGCTGTAGTTCAGCTTTCTCAGAATTGTGGATACACCAAAGCAAACTAAGAACGAATCATTTGTGAATAATCAACCGTATGGGATTCACTCAGACTCGCAGGACTGTAAACTCGGGGGCAATTCGTTCGCTGTGGACATCTTCCCATGTGACAGCAATTATCACGGGGGTATTAGATGAAGTTAACACCAGACATCCTCTGTACACGTGAGAAGTCGAAGCAAACTGCGTGACAGTATCGAAGGGGTAACAGCGTGAACTTCGGTCCTTAGAGCAGAGCCAACATCCAGATAGCGTCACATACGAGATGTTTGCAAGTGGTATCTCACAATTTTCACACAGCAAATAGCTGAATATTTACCTACCAAAGGTGTATAAAGCACTGTTTGACTTGACTTGGTGTTGTAATGCTGCCCTTTGCTTCTGCCTCTCTGCCCTACCAACCAGCCGGGGAAAACAAAACGCTGAGCCTGCTAGACCGAAGTATATTAGGTACAGAACATGGCTATTTTTATAGGTCACATGCGCTTACCTCGCTGCTATCACTGAGGTGAGTCACATCGCTTGTCTGAACATATTCGACTCTGGTAGCGACCATCTCTCTCTGACTGTAGGTAGGATCACGTGCGCAACATAGCAACCCGTACGGCGACGACGGTCTGATTTCGTCAGCTTCCTGTTTGACCATGACAACGAGCCTGTCAGTCGCTCACGTGATCTGGCCAACCTCGCCCCGCTAGTGTGCACCATCGTAGTCAGCTGTTTCACCTCCGTAACACTTGGCTCTATCAATAACCGAGCAACCATTGAGAAACGAATGAGGTATTTTGTTTTAGCTCTAGAGTACACTGGGATTAGTAAAGATGCGGCGCAGATTTACCAGCAACCGGCTCGATGTTGCGGCTATCGAGTAGCTTGGGTGCCTGACGTTAGAGACGTCGAACATGAATTTCTCCCAAATTCCGTTAGCGTTTGCATAATCACAAAGAAAATCACTGGATACTTTCTAGCCGATTACAAAGTGATGAAACAGATGTAAATCCGCCAACCAAAGTAGCAATCCTTTGTAAACTAGAATCGTGAAACGGAGCGAGCAGATTGGGACACAGTGGCACTATGAAGCTTTCGGAGCCTAGAGCAAGTATTGGTAAATTAGTGTGACGTGCGTCCCATGGATGGAAACCCTGGCAACAAGGTATACAGAGATGAGCTCCTGACAGACCAGGAACCGGCTGCTGTGCATGTGTCGCCGTCTCAAGCCCCTGTGATGATCACCGAGTAAAAGTTGAGCCCAGGTTTTCTTATGACTAAGAGCCAGAATACAGACTCGTGGACAAACGGAATCACGGCAGATTTCCTGTTGTCTTTCAGGAATACGGTTGAGAATCTGAGTAGATCTGTTTAGGCGTGGGTGTCCAGGTAGTGGATCAAATTACCAAACATGAAACAGCACAAATGCAGTCAATTTCATTTTGCATCGGCACGGGGAGCACAGTGAAGGAAATTAGCCGATGTACTCGCTGCTCGTCGAATTTAGCAAAATGTTCGGCACGCTGAAGTCTGAGGATAGTGCCAGTTAAGCTCAAGCGCCGTGTGGATTAAAGTACAACGGCGCGGAGAATTCCTAGAGGAGCGTGATGGTGCCCCTGATGTGAGACAGCGATGCGTTTTAGCCCCCACTGTCATTAATGTTCGTCTAATTGTCATAGTATTGTTTTCATCTGATTCGAGCACTGCGCAAATGATAGTGAACTACTGAAAGTCCGGAGCCAGAACTGTGGTGAGCAAAACTAACCATCCGAGTGCTGTTGTTTGCACACGATGAGGACGCTCGGCAACGCATCATCTAATCTCGTATGTACATTCGACAAGACTGTATGCTTTCTTAAACATCAATCAGTGCTTTTCCGGACTAAGCTGTGCTAGGTAGCTTGTGAATTACCGGAATGAACACACAAGAAAAATTACAACTAAAATCCTGCTACTTGCGAGTAATCTAGAAAATAAATAGTCTCTCCTAGTACCAAATGCTATGGATATAACGTCTAATGAGCGGACGCCATTACCTCGCAGGCTAGCCACTGTCAGTGGAAGTGGTGCCATCTCCCAGTTAGTTTGCAAATTATGTTGCCCAACCAACATCCCTATGGCTGAGTGGCTTTAGCTGCTAGATAGTTGGCATCTGCCTCGAGCGACCATGGGTTCGATCCATAGTAGGGGAAAGAGGGAATGCGCACCACTGACGAGCCCCAATAGGGCGAAACGCGCCTGGTGCTTCTTCGGACTAGGCTGTGCTATGTAGCTTGTGAACTAACGGGATGAATATCTTACAAAGAGTAAAACTAAAATCCTGCTACCTACAAGTAATATACGAAGTGAATATGTTGCCCACAAATTCAGGTTGACGACAAGATTTACCGTAAGAAAGTAAACTTCGGAGACAAGCAGTAAATCGGCTTGCGGACAGGCTGTGAACGTGCTGTGCTTGTGTGCTCAACCCGTTGAATTGGAGTATCAGGGGGGGGTGAGAAGAGGAGCATCATCCGATTGTTGGTGCCAAGCTGATGGCGTACAAACCAATGGTACAATCCATTTTTCCTTAAGGCCATAACAAAAGGACGTCCGCTAGCTGGAGCTTTATAAATACAGTTTGCGATGGATTCTGCGCATCCACTGGTGAGACAGGGACCCCGACACAGAGGTGCTCCATAGCAGTGGCAATTACTGAAAGGCTGCTGATGCGACAATTCGGGTTTACCGAATGGATGCAACCGTAGTGCCAGATTAGAACGATTAGTATGGGAAAAATGAGTGCATGTGGACAGAAGTTGCGCCATCAGAATATGGTCGAGGTGAATTTTTCACGAACGAGGTTTAATTTTGTGTGACAGGAGAAAATGGTAAATGATTAGCTAGGGAGTTTACAGGAATTAACGGCTGGCCGATGCAGATTGCCATAATCATCCACATGGTGATGAAGTGCATGAGAGTTGGCCGAACAACCGCCTCGTGGTGCCAGCTGGGTGGTTCGGAATTATCCCGTTCCAGTGATGGTTTGGCGAGTGTACTAGAACGTGGTGGGTTTTCGCCTTGGCAAGCGTTCGCCATATAAAAAGCCACATAGGTCCGTTTAACAACACGGTAGCGTCGTGGATGTGACCCGCCATTAAATAAAGTCATAGCCCCTTGCCTCTCGCTGTGTGACATTTTAATTCCAGGGTGTGTTGGGCCCCTGGTCCTTTGCAATCCTAAAGGCGTATGAACCACTTGCTTGGTCACCGGCTCCCAACGGGTTGCGACACCATCATATCGTCATGATGTCTTGCAGGTTAGATCCTTGATAAAAGGCTCGGGATAGGGTCTCCTAAGACAACCGGGTAGTATCACACCCACTGACGAATCATGAATAGGCTATACTACTGCTTTTACGCTTGTTGCACCCCAGTTGAATGGTCTTGGCAAATCATTAATGTGGTTGCAAGGAAGTTGTTTTGGAAGGGCGAGGAGTGAACTGCATGAGTCTGTTGAAGCATCTAAAAGACGCTGCATCCAGCATCACGTACTAGTCACGAAGATAGTATGACTGAAGTGGCAGTTGCTGCGAAATAGCTGTATACAGCACGGGCTTGACACGGATTCCGGCTTGATATGTCAGATCTGAATGCGCACGGCGCGAGTGTTGCCAAGGTGCGCAACTATAATCCGGGCACCGAAGTGCAGTGGGTCCAATTACTACGTTTCATGTCGCCAAAATAAGAAAATTGACGGCGGCAAGGACAGGAGCTTGAAGGCAAATAGAATACAAGGATAGAATCAGACAGAAAAGTGTAGAACAAATCGTGGTGGAATAAAAATAAACAAATGCAAGAAACGGAATACAGGAACGCAACTGCGCGATAGGGTCCCCCACCGTTGGTGGGGACCATCCTTGAACCCCCAGCCATGAAAACGACATGCACCAGCCTGAGCAAGGAGCTCGGTCAGTTTCGCCATGCTTTTATACCACGTCATTGAATGACCATCTCGCGGTTTCGCTTAACTTGGTGCAGCTAAGGCGCATAATGCACATCGAAGAAGTCGATGAACGGGCTTGCGGAAAACATAGCCTGGCTAACGTAAGCGGTTAAACTTAAGCAAAGACCCGAGTGAAACACCGGAAGGCCTTTTGCCAAAATTGGCTGGTAGTCCAAAGGAAAACGCGCTTGCGCTGTAATCTCGAGGTCATCGGTTCGAATCCGTGTAGGTGCGGTGGACCTCGTGGTACACTTTACCTACGCGCAACAAGTGGTGGTTGCGTGGCAACGAAGCGTCGGTACTGCTTGCGGACGTACTGCTGATGCACTTTCATTCACTACTTAGGATCGGCAAGTTAGTTCGTCATGATGTTGCTTAACTGCGGACTTCGAGCTCAAGTTACAAGTGAGAAGTTTATAAGTCAGGCGCTTCTTTGAAGCGGGAAAAGTGAGCGCTAGGCATGCGCGGACTAGAGCATGGTCAGAGTCCAAGCATGTGCCCCAAATTGATTGACAGTCTTGGACTGATGTGTGACATCTATACCTGATGGTAATATGGTCAATTTGTATAAAGGTGGGCGCCATATGACTCGATGTGAACGTTTGTGTTAGAAAGCAGTGTTACCAATATAAAGATAGTGATCAGAGAACAGTTGCAGGAATCGATCGCCACTGTCCGTTCGGGATGCACAGACTCCGAAGCAGCATTGCGGGCGTTGTTCAGAGTCCGAAAGCCGACGCACTTTGACATTCGAGTCATCAGCAATAATATCAGTAGTTTTCGCCATACGGGAAAGAGATGGAAGATAATGACAAAAATCATCCCTGAGACCATCGGAACAGCAGCCAGGAAGGGTATAAACGAAAGCGATGAAAAGGCACCTCGTCCAATAGAGGCTTGAAATCGAACAACACACACGCGGGTGTTCATTGGTATCTAATCGAGTAGATAACCTTCAGCATGTTTGCTGAGAGTGATACCGAGACCATAAATGTCTGGAGCCATTAACTTATTATTACCAGAGATGCGAAGTGTCAGCAGATTCAGAACCAAGGAGTAGAATATTCAACACAACTCTGTTAGCTTGTATGTGTGTTTCGGAGACACAGCACACATTAATACTAAGTGAAGGGTGGGAGCCAGTACTGCCCCGTTGACCGAGCTGACCCAGAGTGTTGAGGTTAAAAGAGCCAAGGTGAAATGAGACCAGTTTGATGGAGAGATTGCAAGTATCAATGGCAGCAGCTGTGAGGTCAGCGGCAGTCTCTTGTTCAATGGACGAGGAAGAAGGGAGCTGAAAGAGATAAAAATAAGAAAGTATTGTAGACGATGTCGAGAGAGAGCAGATGATACTCTGCAGCTGCGCATTTCAAGAGCGAGATTTTGATCGAGGTGCTCAACCTCTAGCGTTTGATTTAACGGTCTGATCCACGAAGCAATGTGATACGTAGAGTCTTTGTATCAATGAGCTGACCCATAAGGCAGTGGGGAGTAGGTCCAGCTCGGGAGTGTGATAGCATAGGCCCAATGGGATCTGTTTGAGGTCAGTGACACAACCTTTGATGATTTAGAAGAGTGCGCACGTATTTTACGACCGTATTACGTTAGGCACCTATGACTACGGCGGGTTTACATGACTTTGACCAGCGGCTGCCTGGCTTGAGGTAAGCGGTGGCAAACCATTGAGCACCGGGTGGTGCCCTCACACCATCAGAAACAATGCGTGGTGCTCGTGCTCTATGCCAGTCAAGTTATGAGCTTATAACCAATAAACCTGTTGTCTTCCATGGCTAGGTTTTAAAAGAAGAGGGTCATTGACCTCTCCTAAACCTGCGAGGATTGTGAGAGTTAATCTGACCCTAACCGCTGACCTGTCTGGAATGAATGGTTAGGAAGGTACTTGGAAAATATTACCCAGCGTAGTTCAATAGGTCACGGAGGTACGCAGACCATCGCACCACGTTAAAGTGCAGTTCGGATTTTGATCGAAAGCTTTAGTCGAGAACTCCACTAGCCCTGCTGTCTAAGTTTGGATGTCATGGAAGTATCCCAGCCCACTTAACACCGTGACTATTTTAGCAAACATGAGAAAATGCATCATGGTTAACTTGATAACAAGAAACATGCATGATGGATGTGAATTTACATGTCTAGACAAAATGAATCAGGCATCGGCATGTGCCCAAATGACACTTACTTTTCGTTCGGTGATCAGTGACGTCAGACAGAGCACGAGTAGGATAGACTGGTTTTCCTTTTTGTTCAGCTTGACTTTCGGGTTTCGACTGAGCAGAGAAAAGAAACGGATGCGCACTCTAAGAGAAGCGCAAGTGTCACGAAGTGAGATGACTTACGAATCTCCTCAAGTGAGAAAGAGGTCCCTCTGACCTAAATTCACTCCATGCTGTGCCTGATGGGTAGATATGAAATCGCCGAAGAATTCCGACCATATTGGACTGGACAGCCGTCACCATTGTACGGCAGCTGCAAGCGAACGATTCTTCAATCGTGAATGCCATCACAAAAAGGGGTATCCCGGTGATACGATCGTACAGAAAAAGAGGATGAAATCAGCGAATAGAATAAAGGCGGTTGTGTTATGTACTACAATAGAATATTCACACTACGAAGGACATTGAGGAAATGAGCCGACGAACCACAGTCGAGAAGTGACTCAAAAAACCTGGGTAGTTGCACTAACGCTAGTGACCGGATAATCGTAGAGACCACTGCACGCACTGACTTGTCGAAGCCTCAGTTGTTTACAGAGATTGATAAATAGTAGCGCATCGGTCAAGAAAAGAGCGTACGTTGAAACGCAACCAAAGACTAATAAATAGAGCAGAGATATAAGCACTAGATGCTGAGGATATTGGGAGACTAACTATGTTTGAGCACTGATGCGTGGAAGTATGCATATATCTGATCAGAATACCGGAGGAATTTGGTTATTTGGTGCATATTAACGAAGCCTGTGGTAGTGTATAAAAATGCCAGTTGAACTAGAACTACTGTCTCCGATGAGATCGCATTTCGGTGTCTAGTAACCACTCACGCTGCGATAACCCCGACGTAGATAGTTAAGGACATGGAAAAGAAGAAAGAACAAACTCAACGAAAGGTTAAGCAGAGAATGTATGTTTGAGGTTTCCTGTCATTCATTCATTCATTGTACACGTCAGCTAGAGGTGGGAAACACCTCAGCTACTGTGCCGCAATACATAAGGGAAAAGGAAAATAAATACAACAGTTGCATGCCAGCTGAGCTACCAGCAACGGATAGGCATCTTTCCGGTGAGCTACCAGCCGGATACTAGGCAAAAAGAAAAAGTATTGTTTCACGCTACGAAATGAGATGATAGGTGGAGGCTAAAAGGGATGGGGATGGGCAAAGAAACTCACAGCAGGAACGCCACTGAGGTCGGCTCCTTGCCATGTCAGCAAGTGTATCCAGCCAAACGTGTTCAACGTCTTTTGGACCCCAACCAGGGAGCCCTGACGCTCCAACCGAGGCCTGCTCCGAGGTGAGGGCCTTCATTCCTCTCGACCAAGTCATCGCTTGGCCATCCCTCCTCTTCTTCCAGAAACATCCCCAGTGAGCAAACGCACGTCGTGGAAGTCGGTGGGCGGTCATGTGCAACATGTGGCCCAGCCATCGGAGCCTGGTGCGTGAAATAACGGGGCTGAGCGGTTCAGTTCCTTTTGCTGTGCCGTAAACAAGGCGTCGAACACGCTCGTTAATCACGCGGTGTTTCCACCAGATGTGAGCCAAATTGCGAAGGCACCGATGGTCGAACGTAACTAGCCTCTTCATGTCTGCTGATCTTAGGGGCCAGGTTACGCAACCGTACAGTAGGGTCGAACGCACCGCTGCATTGTACACTCTACCCTTCAGGGCGAGAGTAATGTCGCGCCGCCGCCATAAGTGGCGAAGGTTAGCAAAAGCACTTCGAGCTTTCGTTATACGGTTCGTGATCTCGTCTTCGATCCCAAGGGCGCTGATACAACTTCCAAGGTAGTTGAATTTTCGAAACCACTTCTAGCTGATCTCCACCAAGGGTCAGCGCAGGATGCGATCTCTGCCAATCTTGGAGGAATGCTTTGCATTTCGATGGTGCAAAGCAAAGCCCGAAGCGACTGACAGCCAGTGCCAATCTGTCCAGCGCCGCTTGGCACCTCTGGGAGCTGTCACAGATGAGGGCAATGTCGTCTGAATACTCCAAGTCAAGAAGTCGTTCTCATGGGAGTAGTTCCACACCTTCCAAGTCATGTCCAGTAAATGCAATCTCCATGACTTCGTCAATAGCGAAGTTGAAGAGGAAAGGTGACAGCGGGCATCATTGTCTCACACCGCTGGAGATATTGAAGGGTGGCGACAGGTTGCCGTAAGCCCTCATTCTGCCTGTGCTACGCGCGTATAATGCTTGGATAATATTTACATATTTCTCGGGCACACTTCCTGAGCAGACAATTCCAAAGGGCACATCGACTAACCGAATCGAAGGCACCTTTGATGTCGAGGAACATGACTACGGTGGACCGCCAATATGTGTGGCGGTGCTCCAACAACTGACGCAAGGTGAAGATGTGGTCGAGGCAGCCACGACCCCGACGAAACCCGGATTGCTCCTCACGAATCTGGCTTTCACGAGCGCCAGTCAGTCTGTAAAGAATAATGGAGGCGATGGAGATCAGACTGACTCCTCCATGGTTGCCGCATTCCGAACGCAAGATTCCTTGGAAGATGGGAACAATAACGGAGCGGCTCCAGTCGGTTGGGACAGTCTCCCGCTCCCACAGTTTCACTAGTAATTCATGTAAAGCATCAACAAGAGAAGAGCCTCCGAATTTGAAGAGGCCTGGCTGAAGATCATCTGGTCCCGTGGCTTTATTTAACTTCAACAGTCTGATCTCACGTTCGAATTCTGAGAGAGAGGGTGGATCCAAATGGACAGCCCACGGATCAGGGCGATCACTGGCCGGCGAAGAATCGAACAATTCTAGCCGATTAAATTGCTTTTCAAAATGCTCTGCCCAACGCTCCGAACGTTTTGACAAATTGTGGATAGGGTGTCCACTTTCGTCACGTATAGTTTTACTAACACCAGGTCTCCTGCTGCCCGTTTCCCGTATCAGACAAAATAACTTGCGATGGTTACCAAGGGCAGCGGCCACTTCCATCTCTGACGCACGATGAGACCACCAAGATTCGCAGTCTCTCTTCAGACTAGCACGGAGTCTTGCCCGGAGCTCTTTGCGAGTTTCATTGTGTTCGCTTCCAGCAGAAATATGCCGGCGAGCGTCGATAAGTTGCAGAGACCGCGAAGAGACCCAATATCCATGTTGGCTATTAGACATACCACATGAGGAGTTGCCTGCTGCTAGTAAGGTCTGGCGAACATGTGACCAGTGACCATCAATTGTCTCCAGTGAGCGTTTATCCAACTCGCATGACAGCGTACTTCGATACGCATTTAAAACAGCTGGTTTCGCCAGCTGGCTGGTGTCAATGCGCTCACAGCGTCGTCGTGGGCATCCGCCAAAACGCATCCGCATGTCAGCACATACAAGTGCATTATCGGTGTCCACATGTGTGCTCAAATCAAGCGACAGTTCTGGATGCAGCCTCTCCATCGATACGTTATCGCAATGTGATCGATCTGCCTCCAAGGCTGGTGGGCGCCAAGTCACCCTCCGGCGGGTGCTGTGTCGGAAGTTAGTGCTCGCAAGAAATAAGCGGGCATCTTCACACAAGTGAAGTAACCGCTCACCGTTATCATTACAGGAGCCTACACCGTGCTGACCGCCCAGATGCATTTCATCAGTGGACAACTTTCCAACTTGTGCGTTCAGATCCCCCGCTAACACAACAGTGTCCGTGCTTCTTCTGTGGCGAAGGAGCAGGGTCAGTTGGTGGTAGAAGCCGTTCTTTACCGAATCATCACTACAGTTTGTGGGCGTGTAGGCAGCGATAATGAATAGACACCTATTAGTCCCGCGCGACTTCGAAGCTTTGAACGAGCCAGCCAATCGGACCGCACACATCCCGGTTACTAATTGGAATCCAATCAACCAGAGCAGCTACAGCCCGGGGACTTAGGGCAATGCCATCGGCTTTTAGCTTAATACGACACGACTACGAAGTCAGCGGGACGCTTGCACATATTCCCTCCGTAGATTTTAAGGCTTGTCAATTCATTTTGAATACTCATTGTCTACAGCCATTGATCAGCAACGTAAAGCAGGGCAAGTGGGTCATTATTATTATTATTTTGCACAATCTGTGGTACAGATATTGTGCTATCGGAATCATGGCTGAATAGGAAAACAGTGTGAATAATAAGAAAAGAGCAACAATGAAAGCTTTTTTTGTCTATTTTACCACACAGTTTTTGAGTTTTTTTCAGTTTGTTCTTTTTTAGGGGAAGGGACAAAGCAACACACCGATGCACACGTCCGCCATTGAGATCGATCTTGAGCCATACCTTCCAAGGTCTTCAACAAGCAGATATCCGCATCTCTCGGCCCCCAACCAGGTAGTCGACAACAACCGGCCGAGGCCAACTGTTTCGTCAGCTTTTTCATGCGGCATCTCCATGTTGTAGGCTGTCTACCAGACTGTCTCTTCCAGCCCTGTCCAGCAACCGCAAACAACGTACAACGCGGGTAACGCTAGACAGGCATGCGCAATACGTGTCCCAACCACCGCAGTTGATGCAATGAGACGAGCTCCTCGAACGAGTGGCTTCCACGTCCCAAGACATGCTGTCTAACTTCCACATTGCTTACGTGGTGCTGCCACCACACACGAGCAATGGACCGCAGACAGCGGTGCTCGAAGACGGATGGTCTGCGCAAACCATCTTTACGAATGGGCCAGGTCTCGCATCCGTAAGACAGTACTGCAAGAAACGTTTGCACAGTAGACCCGCCCTTTGATGGAGAGACTAATGTCGTGGCGACGCCACAAATGCCTCAGCCTAGAAAAAGCGAGGCGTGCGCTCGAGATGCGCATCGAAATCTCGTCTCCAACAGCCCCGCCAGCAGTGATGCAACTTCCCAAGTAGACAAAGCTCACCACAACCTCTAGTGTCTCACCAGCAAGAGTGCAGGCAGAGGCACCTGTCAGTCTTGGAAGCGAGCCTTGCATTTAGATGGCGAAAAGTACATACCATACTTTGATGCTTCAATCCCCAAGCGGTTTAGTGAAAGTTGGACGACGTGTGGATCGTCACCCAGTAAGACGATATCGTCAGCATAATCCAAATCAACAACTCGACTAGCTGGGAGGAGCTCAACGTCAGCGTTCAACGAATCGCCCAGAGCGTTCTTCAGCACCTCCTCAATGACAAAGTTGAATAGGAACGGAGATATAGGGCATCCTTGTCGAACTCCACTGGAGACCACAAAGGTAGGCGAAAGCTTGCCATAAGCCCTAACCCTGCCCGAGGTCAGACTATAGAGAGCGCACAGTATGGAAACAAACTTCTCGGGGACACCATTCGTCAGTAGGCAGTGCCACAGTACTGTACGATCAACAGAATCGAAGGCTGACGGATATACAGGAACACAGAAATCGTTGACCTCTGATAAACATGGCGGAGTGTGAAGATTTGACCAATGCAGCCGCGAGCAGGGCGAAACCCAACTGGTTCTTCTCGTTGCAACGATTCGCGTGTTGGAGATAGCCTGCGAAGTATGGTGGACACCAGCAACTTGCAAACGACGGGCGCTAAACTTATTCCTCTGTAGTTGGAGCAGATTGTGAGCAGGTCCTTTTTGAAGATAGGGACGACTATCGATTCACCCCAAGATGACAGAAGTTTCTCTTTTGACCAAATTTTCGAGAACAAAGCGGTGAGTTCTCGAACCAGAGAAGTGCCACCATCTTTAAATAGAGCTGGAGGTAGACCATCAGGGCCGGGGGCTTTATAACGCTTCATGTGCCGGAGCTCCTGCTAGCTTTGCTGGTAAGAGCGAGGATCTGTGGGGGTAGACCACTCCGCCCCAGCGTGAGCGCCAGACGTAGCAGATGGAGCTGGGGGCCAACAAAACTGCGAGCCAAAATGTTCGGCCCATCGCACCAACCGTCGTTGAAGATTGGTGATTAAGGTGCCATGCTCTTCGCATATTGTTTCACTTATGCCAGTTCGAACACCTTCGGTGATTCGAATGAGATGGAAAAGTTTTCTGGCATTACTAGAGAGACGAGCAAGCTCCATCTCCCTAGCACGTTCACACCACTAAGCTTCGCGGTCCATTTGCAGACTCCTGCGCAATTCACGACCAACGGATTGGCGTTCTCCACTGTGTCTGGAATCCGACGGGATTAAGCGGCGTTTGTCCACCAGCGACAAGGAGTCGGCGAAAATCCAATGCTTCGGTGGGTGACGGGCAACTCCACAAGTGTTGATATTGGCGGAAACTAAAGCATCTTTGATATGCGTCCAGTGCGAATCGAGATCACCGTCAATGGTTGAGCCAAGCAAGGTTGACAGTGAGGCTTGGTACCTGGTTAAAATCGTAGGGTTTTGTAGATTTGCGACGTCCGGTCGGCAGTGAGCGCGCTTAGGTGATCCTCCGAAACGCACGCAAATCTTAGCCCGAACCAATACGTGATCTAGTCTAGAAAAGTTGACCAATACGATCGGCAGTAGGTTACGCTTCCGCGCCATCTGTAGCTGATTGCTATGTGGTCAAGCTGGGATCACTCTTGTGTTTGTGAGGGCGGGCGCCAGCTAGCTGTGTGTCTCCTCGGGTGCCGAAAACTAGTGCTCGAAAGAAATAAGCGATGACCAGAGCAAAGAGCAAGTAGTCTGTCTCCATTGTCTGATCGACTACCACCGAGATCAAAGCTACCCCCAAGGTGGTGCTCGTTTGCTGGAAGGTGGCCAACCCGTGCGTTAAAATCCCCGGTAAGAACGACTATATCAGTCCTTTTGGAGGAACGCAGAAGTTCATGTAGCTGCTGATAAAAGCTATCTTTAACTGCATCCGGACTGCAGTCTGTAGGGGCGTAGACGGAGACGGCAAACAAGGCACGCTTAACCTCTCGACGCCTGTTTACGTTACATGAACCTCGTAGTCTGATTGCACATAGCCGACTGTTGACCGGGATCCAGTCAAGCAGAGTTGATTCAGCCCTGGCGCTCAGTACAACCCCAACACCAGCTTGGCCAGGGGCGACAGCTTCTGGGTCTCCGGAAAGCCACATGTAGTAATTGGCGTCAGGGTTTACCGGAGAGGCCACTCTGATGACGACGCTAGAGTTTTGTGATCTGGGCCCTGAAAGGCAACAGATGTCTACCGAAAGCGTTTCAAGAGTACGGGCCAGACATGCTTGTCGTCCGATCTGCATCAAACTTCGAACATTAAACGCTGCGAGGATGAATGGAGAACCAGGTCGGAGAGCTAGAGCTTTGGTGGAGTGAGAGGCGGTTGCGATCGCAGGACACTGAAAACCGGGAGTTTGGCTGTTGCTTCCATCAGTTGTGAGACGTGGGTCGTTTGTGATGGTGACCGTCGAAGACATAAGAGTACATGTGGGTAAAGGACAGGAGGTGGGGTGATCTGTGAGTGGAGGTTGAGCGGTTGAGTTAGCACAGAAGATAAGCATAACAGGAGCAGTAGTAAGCAGTGTGGTTCATGATTCATCAGTGGGCGTGATACCACCCGGTTGCCCAGGCCGAAGTAGAGGGTTGTCTTAGGGGGCCCTACCTTGAGCCTTTGATTAAAGATCTAACCTACAAGACAGCAGGGCGATGTGAGGGCGTCGTAACCCGTTGGGAGCCGTGACCAGATAGATGGTTCGTACGCCTTTCGGTCCGTGAAGGACAAGAGGCCCAACGCACCCTTAAAGTACGATGCCTCTCAGGGAGGGGCAGTGACTATTTAGTGGCGAGTCACGTCCGCCACGTCGCAGTGTTGTTAAACAGAGATTTGTGGCTTTTATAGGGGGAACGCTTGCCAGGCGAAAACCCACCACGTCCTGGAACACTACCGCCGAACCATTCGCTGGAACAGGAAAAACCCGAACCACCTAGCTGGCACCACGAGGAGGTTGCTCGGCAAGTGGGACCGTCACATAATATGGTGCTACGGTTATTATCGGCGTATTTTGTCTATCAGCCCCGCTGTCTTGCGGGGCAGGTCTTTATGATCAAAGACTCGGGGTGGGGTCCTGAAGCCAACCCACTTCCCCGGTCTGGGCAACCGAGAAGCTGTCTGCCAACATAACATATAAACCCACATAACCCATCCTGTTGTTGCTGTTTTCCATATATATATATATATATATATATATATATATATATATATATATATATATATATATATATATATATATATATATATATATATATATATATATATATATAGTGCACTGAGGCTGCTGGTGGCTAGATCCTGACAGATGGTCAATCCACTGCTGCTACTGTTGTGCCATTAGCTGGGTGGGAGTTGGGTTTCGCCCTCCTCCCTGCCAAGATCCAAGACACCAATCCACATGAGTCAGTGAACTGACCATGTGCTAGACGCGCTGCCTTTCAGGTGCTCATTTAATCGAAGGCTTTGGCTAAGGACCCGAATCGTTCTCTTGTCAGACGTGGGCGCCCTGCCAGTATCCTAGTCCATCCTCTTCGGAGGTGAGGAAGTGGTCGATGGCCCACTTCCCGTAAAACCTAGCCATGGGAGACAACAGGTCTACGGTTTATAAGCTCACAGCTCGATTGGCGTAGAGCACGAGCGCCACGCATCGTCTCAGACGGTGGGAGGACACCTCCGGGTATTCAATGGTTTGCTACTGCCCGCCTCAAGCCAGGCAGCCCCTGGTCAAACTGGTGCAAACCCGCCAAAAACCCACCTGCGCCTGGCCGTGGTCGCAGGTGCGTACCCTACTACAGCCACAAAACATATATAAATCGTTCCAGTACCTCCATGGCTTCGTTTGACGGCCGTCAAGCAGATCCCAATCTGTCTCTGCAATCACATTCCCGAGCTGGATCTGCTCCCCACTGCCTTGTGGACCAGCATATTGAGACAAAGGCTCCGGGTGGAGTCCCTCAAGCAAATCTCCGAAGCACAACGACCATCTCGCGTGCGATTGCCCACCAATGCAATCGCATGCATGCGCGCAAAGCACGCAGCATCAGGTGCTGGAACCTATACACACTACTGGACCGGAACTCGAGTGAGCGCCCCGAGCGAGGCACTGCACTGGTCGCGATGGAACTGGCGCGCTACAACATCGATATTGCGGCTATCAGTGAAACCCAGCTCGCTGAGCAAGGTAAGTTGCATGAAGCAGGTGCTGGCTACAGGTTCTACTGGGTGGGCAACATCACCTCAGCACCACGTGAACATGTGGTCGGATTTGCAATATCCGATCGCCTCCATGGCCAGTTGGTGGGTGAACCAAGAGGCCACAGCTCACGACTGAAGACTGTTCGCCTACGACCAGGAAGAGGTAAATCTGCCACTTTTATAAGCACATACGGTCCGACCATGTGTTATCCTGGTGACACGCGTGATCAGTTCTACACTGAGCTATCCTCCGTGACACGGTCTGCGCCGAGGAGCGACCGACTATTTCTGCCGGGTGATTTCAACGCGCGCGTTGGGCCTGACGCATCGGGATGGACAGATGTTATCGGTCCGCATGGCATTGGTTCAGCGAATGCGAACGGTGACAGGCTGCTCTCACTGTATGCCACTCACAGCCTGACGATCACGAACACTCGGTTTGCACTGAGTGCGAGTGATTAGCAACTTGGACGCACCCACGGAGTGGTCACGCTCACTTGCTCGACTATGTCATCGTACGTCAGCGTGATATGCGTGAAGTGCGCATGACACGTGTACTGCGTGGAGCTGAGTGTGGCACTGATCACAAATTGGTTCGGACCAAACTGTATATAGATCTTCGTAAATCCGTGTATTGCACTCCCGCCGTGAATCGGCATAAATTTAACATTCTCTCCCTCGGTACTGTAGCGAAACGTATTGAGTTGGATAAGGCGACGATGGCTGCACGCCTGTGTAATGTGGACTGCATAGCCACAGTGGGCGACCTGTGGCACCACATTCGCGACCAGGTGACAGCTGCTGCCCAGGAGACCATCGGGCGCGCAAACTGTAAACGGCCTGATTGGTTTGATGACAACAATGCGACGATTGGCGCATTGGTGTGTGTGAGAAGAATGCAGCATTTGCTGCACATGTGGCAGACCCTAGTGACCTGGGGAAGAGTAGTCAGTTTCGCAAACTTTGACGGCGACTGACCCGAGAGCTCCGTCGCATTAAAAATGCATGATGGATGGAGAAGGCGAAGCAGATGGCATGCTACGCCGAACGCCACCAACACAAGGAATTCTTTGACTCTTTGAAGGCGGTGTATGGACAGAGATTGGAGCTGCTCAGGACACTGATCGATGGTAGTTCAGGCGTTACCTGTACACAGACTGCAGACATAATTCAGATATGACAGAAACACTTTGACTGTCTCTTGAACAACCGTTCAGAGATCGACTGGCCTACATTGAACGGTTTTAAGCAGCACGATGTGAAGGCCAGTCGGGAGGACACGCCGACACTGGATGAGACGCAGTGGGCACTTGTTCAGCTGCGAAACGGCAAGTGTGCTAGGGCAGACGGGATCCCGCCTGAAGTATTGAAACACGGCAGACCCGCTTTGGTGACTGCGCTGCACCACCTGATGCAACGCGTATGGATTGAGGAGGAGGTGCCTCCTGAGTTGAAGGATGCCATTGTGCTACCACTGTACAAGGGCAAAGGGAGCAAGCAATGTTGCACGCATTATTGTGGCATCAAATTGCTGAGTTGTGTGGGCAAGATGATTGCCCGAATCCTGCTCAACCGCCACCTCAGTCAGGTTGTGGAACCAAACGTGGCGCAAGAGCAGTGTGGATTCCGTTCGGGTCGCAGCACAATAGATATGGTGTTTGCGCCTCATCAGTTGCAGGAGACGTGCAGAGAACGACACCAGCCATTGTACTCGTTTTTTGTTGATTTCACCAAGGCATTTGATACAGTGAACCGCGAGGCACTGTGGCTAGTGTTGGGTAAGTTTGGCTGCCCGCGTAAGTTTGTAAGTGTAATTGAATGTCTGCACGGTGGTATGTGAGTGAGGGTGCAGGTGAGTGGAGAGACCTCGGATGACTTTGCAGTTGTCACTGGTGTAAAGCAAGGCTGTGTATTAGCTCCTGCCCTGTTTAATATCTATCTTCATGCCATGCTCTCCAGTGCTTTTGATGCCGCTTGTGTTTACGGTGTTCGTGTGGAGCAACATATTAATGGTGGGTTGCTGAACATCCGTCGTTTCGGTGCGGGAACTCTAGCCTGTGAGACAACTATCCGTATGTTGCTGTTTGCTGAAGACTGCGTTGTTTGCACACAGCGCGGATGAGTTGCAGCATATGACTAGTGCTCTGGCTTCGACAGCGGCCAAATTCGGGCTCACCATCAACACAAGCAAAACTGTCTGTCTCTTTCAGCCTTCACAGGAGATGCAATCTTCAATATTGCCGCAAATCAGCATTGGTGCTGAAGTATTGGAAACCGCCTCCCACTTCTGCTACCTTGGGAGTGTGATGTCGGCTGACGAGTAACTACACAGTGAGCTACGTATCCGCATATCGAAAGCAGCGGCGGAATTCGGGAAGCTTGAGTACCGAGTGTGGAACAACCATCAGCTTACCATTGGCACGAAGCTGATGGTGTACAAATCCATGGTGCTGCCCGTTCTTCTATACGGCAGGGAAATGTGGACGATGTACCGACGGGATGTGCGATATCTCGAGCGGTTCCATCAGCAGTGTTTGCGACGCAGTTTGCGCATCAGTTGGGGAGACAGAGTTGCAGACACGGTAATGTTGTGACAAAGTGGGATGTATGAAGTGGACTGCATAATTCTGCTGACACCTGAAGTGGCTCGGTCATGTGAGCCGTATGGATTCGACGCGCATACCGAAACTATTATATGGTCAGCTGAGTATTGGAAAGCGGCACGTGGGGAAACCAAAGTTACGTTACCAGGACATGATCAAAGTGAGCTTTTCACGTTCTAATCTTGATTGCAGATCGTGAGAATCGAAGGCGGTTGACCGGCGTGCATGGGGCGATCTAATCACGAAGGCAGTTGCTGAAGTGCGAGAGAAAGACCACATGCATGCAGAGAAGAAGCGGTAAGCACCGATGGGTTGTACTCCATCGGCATCGAGCGCATGGTGCTGTAGCACATGCGGTCGCGAGTGTCTGAGTCAGGCAGGCCTAGTGAGCCATGAGCGAGGCCACTCGGGACCACTACCGAAGCGACGACGGGTCCTGCAGAGAACGTAGGCAGAACCGGCGCAGCGTTTGTAGGTACGCTGCACTCGATTTACTAACCGCGTGCGTGCATGCTAAGTCTCTTTATTTCAGGTGATGGGTTTGCAATTTTGTCCTAATGCTTTTGTTTCTCATATAAATGTCTACCTGTACTCTATTCCATTAACTTGCACACCTCGCTTAAGCCAATTGTATTTGATTTCCATAAAATTTTTGTGTTCGTAGCATTTCCCTAAAGTATACTTTCTGACCTCGCGAACTTATCTAGGATTCGTTTGTAAACAACTTATTTCATATGCCCATTAATTTAAGATTTGTGTCAAGGTTTCCTTATGCATTACTCGAGTTATTTTCTTTGTTATCTTTCTCGCAAGTGGCTGGCTGTTGCTTGATATCTCCGGTGTGACTGCGCTTGACGTGCATGTTGACAAGGTGCCTACCTGTCTATTACTCACTACCTCGTCCATACTGGCTCTAGGAGACTGTTGGTCGTTGCTGGAGGGGATGGGGTGCACGGTCCTTGTGGCCGCGTCAGGATCAAAGAGTGGTTCCATGCACGCAGTGTGGAGCGGACTACGGTCCAGCCACCGCCTTGCGTGCGCTTGATTCCCAAATACAGCGTGCTTGTGTTTGCCTGTGAAGGAGTGTGGACCGGCTCGGTTGATGAAACTTGGCTCCCATCCGCAAGCCTGCCGGTCTTATTTCTTTGGGTTTACACTGGATATGGGGTGTGTGGATGGAGCTGTGGGTGGTGCAGCGCAAGCCATCCATGGTCCCTATGTAGGAGCAGGCGTCCTGTAGCTGGCCACAGTGACAGGCAAATCCGAAACCGGATGCCGCCAACCATATATATATATATATATATATATATATATATATATATATATATATATATATATATATATGATAGCCTGCAATGATTCAGTAATCGAGCAGTTGAACAGATTCGGCCACACCAAATACGCGAAGACCCATAGAGTGACAGGGGACAACTGCATCGCCGCCTACCTGCTACACCAGTTATGATCCAAGTAAATTGAATTGGCCAAGATTTACTTAAGTGGGAATCGCGGTCCACATTGAGATGGCTCATGGTACTCCATTCTCAAAACGAGTGCTTCACAACGACCCCCCAATGCTATGTAACATTTGTTTAAGTCACGTTAGACTACGCGATTGGGGAGCCTGACTTTCCAATAGTCACATAGCTACACCGGTCCATGTGTGAAGTCAGAAAGACTTAAACTAAGGGAAGACATGGAGATACTCAGTCACCGTGTTTGATGGAGGTGATCGAAGTTCACAAGTAAGGGAAGAGTTTGCATTGACACCCGTTGATTGCATGATTCGGTTGCATTAGTCTCACTACAATGTAGTCTGAACATCGTCTAGTCACCTTAATCCTCCTTTCTAGCAGGTGAATTGCTGATTTTCTGCTTAAAATCGAATGTGTCCAAAGTAGTTTGCAAAAATTCTATTTTGTTTCGCAAAATAACCAAAGTGGTCTGGAAAAGGTCCAATTTAAAGTGAAAATGGTATATATGTATTCTGCCTAAGAACATTGTGCCGTATTGTGTGAAGTATCCTATTCGAGTGGGTAACCATGGCCCGATGAAGATGCAGGAAAAACCGATCGATATGCATTGGAACTACAGTATGCTGTATACCGAAAGAAAGCAAAGGGTGGACGATATAAGTGACTAAAGACTATCCACCAAGGTGATGTTTCAGTAATGGCCTTTTTTATCTGATCATCAGCACTATAATCCTACACGTTAGCAAGAGATAAAAAGTACCTAAGCTACTGTGCAGCAACACAGTGTGGTAAGATAACCAAGAAAGACAATAAACAGTAGAAAATACAAAACCAAAAACAAGCAACATCATGCTTTAATATTGTTTGATTTCATCAGGTACATGTAGCAGGGATCGAACCAGGGACCAATGGGATTCTATTTGGAACCTCTGCCCCTTTAAATCACTAGGGGCAACGGTTGGCAAAACGGTTAATGTGATTAAAGAGGACGGATACGCGTAGTGGAATGTAGTGTTTTGGGGCGGACGACACAATTCCCATACATTTCAGTTACAGTCCTAGTGATCGAAATGGCCAAGGTTCGCCTCCAGGCGTATCATGGTGCATATTGAAATTGCGCACCCTAATGCAATCACACAACAAGTACCACAAACGTACTATTCAATCAGTCACTAACCATTGTGCCAAGCGTTGCTCACCGCGACCTGGTGGTAAAAGATGTAGTGGTTTAACTTAACATCCCATTGGTCCCGGGTTTGAGGCCTGGTATCTACCTGATAAGATCAAAGGTGATTCAAACGTGTAGTGGAGCGCAGTGTTTTCGGGTTTAGTTCAGTTGGTCAACTATAATCCGAGCACCGAAGTGCGGTGGATCCAGTTGCCACGACTCACTGTAAGAATAACAACAAATAATGCCGGCAGGATTGTGGGGTTGGGTGCAGATAGAAGGTAGAAAATGAAAGGATGGAATGCGCTAATCAGAATAAAATGAAAATTAACGGCCAAATGAATGAAGTCGAATGCAAGGACGCCACTGACTTCGTGTCTGCAACATATCTGACACGGTCTCCAATCATTGGTGTGGACCGTCACGAGGCCCCCATCCAGAAAGAGGCCACGCACCAGCCTGACCAAGTCTCAGCCAATTTCTTCAGGCTTCTATGCTATACCATGGACTGGCCACTTAGCCGTTTTGCCCAAGCTGGTGGAGTCACGGCGTATAATGCACGTCGACGAAGCCGAACAACGGGCATACGGAGGACATGGCCTAGCCAACGCAAGCGACTAAGATTTATCAAACACTCGAAAGAGGCACCAAAAGACTTCTTGTCAAAAAGCTACTGACGGACCTTAGCATTGCTCCCTCGATGTCCTCGCCAAACGTGAGCAATACCCCACAAGCACCGGTGGTCAAACACGGTCACGCGCTTAAGGTCTTTACTGCGAAGAAGAATGCATCATCAGTACGCTGGTAAGCAGTACCGACGCTTCGCTGCCGCGCAACCACCATCAGTTGCACGTAGTCTAAGGATACTGAGAGGGTCGCGCTGTCCCTACGCTGGCTCAAACCTGCAACATCAGATTACAAAACAAGGTTGTTACCTTTAGGTTATGGATCGGGTCTTTATTGCAACCTGACCAGGTCGCTGATCCAAACAGTAACACAGGCTTTATCGCAGCGGTATTCACCCTATCTTTCACTGACAAGCTGATATCCCACCGTCTCCATAGATGGTTGAGCCTCTGGAAAGTTACACGTGCCTAGCTGAAGCGCGAAGCAACTCCACAGTGATGTGACCACCAGAAGTGAGACAGCTACCAAGGTAAGTGAACCGATCCACCACTTCCAGTGGCTGTTCAGTGATAGCTAAAACCAGAGGTGTGTCGGCCTAGTCCTGCAACAGCACTTTGCACTGTGAAGATGCAAAATACATGCTGAAGCGTGCAGCACTACGCACAAGTTTGTGCAGTAGTGTTTGCACAACCAATGCATCAGACCCAAGGAGAACTGTCGCCCGCATACCCCGAATCTGTCAGTTGGTGCATCAGAGTAACACTTCTTCTAGAAGATTCTCCGGGAGATTTATAGGAATGTTCAGTTGTCGTACTCAGATGCACCTTAAACGTGCAGTCCACTTTCAACGGAGAGATGTATCGTCAGATTGATGGAGTTGTCATGGGATCACTATGAGGCCCCTACTAGCAGATGTCTTTGTAGCGAAGTTGGAGCACAGTATACTGAGACTGCACATCAATGGAGTTGAGATGTATACATATAACGTGAACGACACTTTGCAGATCGAAAGTGCAGGCTGTGAAGCGGTTAAAAGCCATTAATGACGCGCATCAGAAGCTACAATTCACCTAGAAACCGACTACTGTTGCTGGACGTTGATGTCATCAGAAACACGATGGGTCGTGCGACAGAACAATGTGTAGAAAAGGAACTTGGACTGGACAGTACACCAACTTCTATAGTGCGGTGCCCCAATAATACAAACGAAATCTAGTCCGCACCCTTGCCTTTCGGGCACACAGTGTGTGCACACCGGACAGCATCACCAAGGAATTGTATAAAAGCAGTGACGATCTAAAAGCGAATGAATATCCAGATATACTCATCCTCAAACATTTGAAAGAGCGCAAGCTACTACCATCACCACCACCGTGGATGAGTTTACCCAATAAAGAACTCATTGTACATTGCAGATTTTGAGCAGTTCTCCGAGGTGAGTGATTATTGTGCAGACGTTTCGTTGCCTGACTAGGCAACATCATCAGTGCGGTTTCAGGGGCCTGGTTCGCAGTGCCTCGTAAGCGACTTCAATGTCCAAGTGCTTATTGATCGAGTTCTGCTTTGAATGCCAGGCTTCAATGAACTCACGTGCTTGCCGGCTTGTAGCCCTTCCGAGGATACTGGCATGCTCTATGTCGAATTGATGGTTCTCAGCATCCATATGCAATGACATTAGGGAGTTCTGATCGTGGCGACATATGGTTAGGCTGTGTTTGTGTAGCCTTGTGCCAAGCTTTCTTCCAGTCTGTCCCAGGTAACATTTGTCGCAGTTCCGGCAGCAGATCTTATACATCACACCAGTTTCTTCAGCTTTGCTAAGAAGAAGAAACTGGTGTGATGTATAAGATCTGCTGCCGGAACTGCGACAAATACTACGTGGGACAGACTGGAAGAAAGTTTGGCACAAGGCTACACGAACACAGCCTAACCATACGTCGCCACGATCAGAACTCCCTGATGTCAGTGCATATGGATGCTGAGAACCATCAATTCAACATAGAGCATGCCAGTATCCTCGGAAGGGCTACAAGCCGGCAAGCACGTGAGTTCATTGAAGCCTGGCATTCAAAGCAGAACTCGATCAATAAGCACTTGGACATTGAAGTCGCTTACGAGGCACTGCGAACCAGGCCCCTGAAGTCGCACTGATGATGTTGCCTAGTCAGGCAACGAAACGTCTGCACAATAATCACTCAGCTCGGAGAATCGCTCAAAATCCGCATCCACACCCCGAGCTACGGATATTCTCAGTTATTTCATTGTACATTTTCCTTTCAAAGGCGACAGTGCAGCTGATGCCATGTCCAAACGCTAGAAAGACGTAGTTGAAAAGGCCTATTTCGTCTACTATACTACAACAAACCTATACTTGCAAAACCCTTGAAAGATAGGCTGCCTTCGTTGACTCGATAAATGCTTGTTTATCGGTACTCGTACTTCTGTGGTGTACGATACGTGGGTCGTACTACGAGGCGCCTATCTCATAGCATTCGCGAACCCATTCCGAAGTGGTTTTACAGTGGCGAAGCGGTCTTGTAATAGTTCCATCTTGTCACATCACTTAGAGTGCAGCCACATGGACGGAAAACGATTTAAGCGTCATCTACACGATCCCTGAGCATTTCTCGCGCGGATTCCGGAAGTATCACTTATCCATTGCGGAGGCTATCTGTATCCGCCACCTCAAGCCGGTTTTATGCGTACAAAAACAGTTTGTACGTCCTTTAGTTCTACCTTGGTCTGTAACTTTTTGATTTGTGTCTAAATTAATCCTGGTTTGTGAAAGTGATCTGCCCCTTATAGATAACCTGCCATCTCCAGTGACCGGGTGTTTTACCGACTCGTCTCCGTTGGAATTAAACATTTTAATCAGTACGTAGCCCTATCCGGCATATTTAGGACATAATTGCCATAATGTAAAGGTTGAGTGCGATAGGAATTACTAAGAATACTCAGAAACTGCCTCCTTTGATTCGTTCTATAAGTTGGTAAGACCGTAAAAGCGCTAAAATACTTCGTCATTGGTGATACGCTCACGCCGCTGCATTTTCAAAATAAACCTTAGACATCAATGGTCGAGGAATTGCAGCTTCCGGGTGTATTCGGATCGCAGCGGTCATGTTTCGTAACCATAGAGTTCATGGACTCGAAGGGTTGTTGAGAATACTCGGATTGCAGCGACTAATTTCCGGCATTCCTCAGTTGTAAGGCTGTCCTGGTGCTATCAATAGGACTCCGGAATTCGGGTGTAGCCTGACCATTAGGGAGAATAGTGGTTCTAAGGTACTTGAATTCAGAAACAGACTCGATATGTTGCCCATGTAAGGAAAGCGACCAGGTGGACTGAGTAGCTGACGATGAGAAGTAGTTCGTCTTACTGATGTTAACCTCGAGGCTGTTTGATCGACCCGATTTAGCAGAGACTGCGGTGACATATGGACCTACTGCAAGGATAACGATATCGTCAGCAAAGTACAGGTCTGAGAGCCATAAGTCAGGGCAAACTTGAACAACACTATAGTTCTCAAGGGCATCATGCATAACCCAGTCGACCGCGAAGTTGAATGGCAATGGAAAAAGTGGGCAACCCTGCCGGACTCCAGTGTTGATATCGAATTACTTTGGTTCTTCTCCATAGACCCGAATCCGGTAGTATTATATCATCAAGTTAACGAGTTTAATCGGTACGCTATCGGCATTGTTGTGTTGTGTTTTCTTTTACTATTTCTGTACCTTGTTTTGAGTTCCATGGTTTCCGATGGTGCAATGTCTATTCATAGACTGTTGTAAATATATATATATATATATATATATATATATATATATATCGGCAAGTAGGATTCCACAGAGTGCTTCACGGTCAACTGAGTCAAAGGCAGATTGAAAATCAACGAAGCAAATAAACGTGAGCTGCTGGGACTGGTAGCGGTATTCGAGTACCTGACGTAGGGTGAAGATTTGCTTAGTACAGTTTCTGTCTAGGTGAAAGACACTTTGATTTTGGCGAGTTCTCAGGTTCCCCTCATTGGCAAAGCGGGGAAGCAAGATTCGTGCAAAGGTTTTGGCAGCCACATCGATTAGGCTAATCCCGCGATAATTACTACACATAGTTCGGTTACCTTTGTTGAGAAATGGCAGTCATAGTGATGTAGTCCAAGAAGGACAGATGTCGGTCTCCCAAGTCGAGCAGAAGCGCTCGTGCAAATGGTCAAGGAAGGCTGGTAGAGAAGACTTAGAGCTTTCGGCTGGAACCCCGTTCACTCCAGGAGATTTCTTCGGCTTCAGGCGACGAACGCTATCTGCAACTTATGTGCGAGATGGCAGTGAGCAATCCGCGTCATATCCCGATTGGGTTAATGCAGAAATAGGTGCGGTTGTGTGTAGTGGGTGGTTTAGGAGGTTGCAAACACTCCACCCATCTGGAAAGTTTTGCTTCCGGGTCATTCGAATTGCGCAATATCGGCTGTGATGAATATCGTTCGCCGGAAACTAAACAGATGAGACGAAAAGGATGGCTCAGATTGCCAGAATTTGATGCAGCTTCCATGGTGCTTGTGATAACAGACCAGTAGCGGTTATCATTACGTTCTCAGCGAGTTGTCTCACATCTCAAGCGACAGTAGTCTGAAGAATTCGTGAAGCGTGCTTCTTTCGCTTTAGCGGACATCATCATTATACACGTGCACTGCAGGTGGAAAACACCTCAGCTATTATGCCGCAATACTAAAGAGGAGAAAAATATACAACAGTGGCACGCCGGCTGAGTCCCCAGTAACAGGTGGACATCGTTCCGGAGAGTTAACAGTTGGTTATCGCACCGTAAAAAGTTATATAATGCCTAGCGAATGAGATCGTGATTGGAGGGGGAGGCTAAGAAGAAGGGGATGGACAAAGGAACTCACAACACCAACACCATTGAAGCCGGCTCCAAGCCATATCAGCAAGTGTGTCCAACCAAACGTGTCCATCGTCCTTAGGACCCCAACCAGGCAGTCGAGAGGCACCAACCGACGCCAATTTCGAAGTGAGGGTTTTCATTTCCCTCGACCAAGTCATCGCTTGGCCTCCTCTCCTCCTTCTCTAACCGCACCCCCGAGGTGCAAATAATGCGTCGCGTGAGTCGGTGTGCTGGCATGCGCAACACGTGGCCCATCCATCGGAGCTTGGTGCTTGAAATAATGGTGCTGAGCGGTTCACTCGCACTTCCTGTACAAAATACGCGACAACGAACACGCTCATTGTTCACGCGGTGCTCCCACCAGACATGAGCTAAGCTGTGAAGGCAGCGGTGATCGAATGTGACGAGCCTCTTTATGTTTGTCGACCTGAGGGGTCAGGTTTCACAAGCGTACAGGAGGGTTGAACGGACGGCTGCATTATAAACTCTGCCCTTCAGGGAGAGAGTAATGTCGCGTCTGCGCCACAGATGGCGGAGACTGGCAAAAGCACCTCGAGCTTTTGCTATACGATCCGCTTGAGTGGACAAGTGGATAGTATCTTCAGTGATTCAGTTCCTCACAGACTTAGACGCAGAGCCCAGCGTACATAAATTGGCGCGTTGAACTGACGATTGTAGCGTAGACCAACGAGCATCGATTCATCGTTTGCAAGTAGGTGTGGTGCACTGGTAGAAATGTCTGCTTCCATTGCTGCCTCAAGGAACAGGCAGCAGTCAGTAATTTCTAGTGGGGCAATGTTGGTACGCTTTGCTGGGTCTTCCGGCGCGTTGTCAAGCGGAGTCTGAATTTGACGCACAGGAGTACGTGGTCCGAACCACCTTTATTGCCCGTTTCGGCGCCTCTGTACGCTCGACAGTCTTCGATGGAGGACATCCACTGGGATCGGATTAAGATGTAATCTTTCTGGCTAGCTGTACGACCATCATTGGAGCACCACGTAAGAAGATGCTTCCTGGGATGCTGGAAGCGAGTACTAGTTATGCACAACAGACTAACGTCGGCGAAGCTGAGCAAGTGGTCTCCATTATCACAGCGCTCTCCAAGGGTGTATCTCACGAGTCTGTGACAGGTCTGATCTTTCCTTGGCTTGGTTGGTGCATTCTAGTCCCCAGCAATAATGAGGATATCGCGTTTTGGAACATGGTTCACCACCGTTTGTAAGGTAAAATGCGTTTTTGTTCCTTTCCGCAGAGGGGAGGGTTGGTGCGTAGACAGAGTACGGCCATGTTTGTAGGGTGACCTTTGAAATGAGCAACTGCTATGCTAACTGACACTGGCTTCCATGAAAGGAGAGACATGGCGACCCCATGATTACCCGAATTATCTTCCGACCTACTCCGGTAAACCCCAATATGTGATCTCTACACCAGGGACTGATTTGTCGAGAGCCAAAACCGGGTATTCGAGATTCGGAAAGGCGTGCCATAGCAATCTGGTAGTCATATAGTGTGCGCATTATAAACGCTTGGCTGCCGACATCCAAAAGGGTTCTGACATTCCAAGATATAACGAATAATGGCTTCCGGGGATTGAGGGACTCAGCTAGTTTGCTTGTCACTGACCAGTGGGTCAGGGCAGACCGTGTCACCTACCAGGAACGCCGTAGCATGAGAAGAATCGCGAGTAACGGACATATCACGAAATTTTGAAGAGATTATGAGTACATACGAGAACCCCAACCTCATCCAGCTTCTGTTCGAGGATTCTCCTCTAGCCTTTGCACAACTAAGTGTTACCTTCAGGGCAACAGGGATCTGAGAAATTATCTTAACTTCTGGTCGTTGGATCAGAGGTCGAGCTTTTCCGCCCAGTTGGCAAGACTGAAGTTGCACGCGGCTACGAACTCACCCAGAACAGTGTTCCGGCTGCAATCACTTGGTTTAGCCCGTCTACCTGAAAGTTGGCCGGGTGTGACCGCTGCCACGTGCAAGCAGCTACTTGGGGCCACAGGTGAGAGCTGGGTGACAAGTGGAGACCAAAGATAGGCGGACTACCAAGAAGGGTAAGACAGGTCCCTTACAAGAGGTGTTAGTCATCACTGGTATCTCGGATACCCCTAGCTAACAATTTGGAACATTATATTCTCGTTCCTATGCGTTGATTCTCCAACCTTTTTCGACTCAGGCTCGGAAGTTCAATTGTAGTCTTACGATAGGAAGACCGGCGACACCAGTAACAAATGAGTACGGCTTCAAATGGTCCAAAGTTAAAGGCTAAGAGGTGATTCAATGAGTGGAACGGCTATGGAGATGCATCTGTTTCTGTTTCAGGTGCTTTCATGATCATGCAGTAGATACCCCAACGAGCAGTGCAACCTCGGTAGGGTATGGGCAGACTAGAGTAGGTATCATTTTCAGTTCCAAGGCCGAGGTAAAAGAAAAAGCGAGATACGGAAGATTAAGTATTGCAAAAAACTGGTAACACACTGCCTGGTAACATACCTGTCCGCATGAGTGACCAAAGTGTGCGCTGGAGCCCCCTGAGTGACCAATTTGTGTGCCCCTAGACGTCCCAATTGGACACTTCTTGGACGAGTTTTGGTCACTCAGAATGTTTTTCCAACACACTTAACATATACCGTGGATGCATTTTTCCTAGTTGCATATACCATCAACATTAAGCGAAAATAGATTCCCAAATTATAAGTACATAATACTATAGCTGTTAAGCCAAACCGAAAATGTCCTAGAATAATCAAACGTCGCCCAAAAAGTGCCCAATTGGGACGGCCGGGGGCACAAAAATTGCTTATCCAGGGAGCTCCAATAGTCACTCGCGCTGACTGAAATTAAGAAATTGAATAAAATGCAAAGTACTCTAGACAAAGAACGGGTGGTTCTAAAGATGCACAATCTTGTTTAACACCATATATGGACATATCACGCCATTTATTTTCCTATTAACTTTTTGCCTCTGCGAGTGACCAAAAACACGCCCGAATGGGATGGCTGGCGCCAATCTGCGAAATGAAAAATGAATGAATTTCCAGCTATAAGCCGTAACGGCGCTTCGCTGCCGCGCGACAATCACCAGTCGCGCGAGGGCTGAGTATATCGCGAGGACGCCCACCCCTACGCGGATTCCAACCGGTGACCTTAGGGTTGCAAACCAGGCGCGCAGACCACTCAGCCACCGGCCGTCCACCTGTGTGCACAGGGATATGCATGGATGGGCCGTATCAGTGGCTGGAGATTCTATCGGACATGGCACGATCAGTCACCCTAGTGCAATCAGGCTTATGCATCTAGTTTTCAATATTGCATCCTAATTGATTGTACACACTTTTTAATTTCCCTTTCCTTGCGTTCTGCCTGTTCTACCTCACTTTGTCACTGTTACAATCTATTGCTACTCTGCCGAAGAGAGTCGGCTAGCCAACCAGCAACCAAGGTAAAAAGGTGAGGCATAGTTATCGAGGAAGGGAAAAAGTGGAATCCAGCGCAGAGACATCATATGGACTTTAGGCAAGTGATGAAGCGGCACGTTGGAGTGT
This sequence comes from Dicrocoelium dendriticum, assembly GCA_944474145.2. NCBI lineage: Eukaryota > Metazoa > Platyhelminthes > Trematoda > Plagiorchiida > Dicrocoeliidae > Dicrocoelium > Dicrocoelium dendriticum. The sequence continues at coordinate 860,859 of OX104070.1, forward strand.
GTGGTAGAACTACTTATGAAAGGGAAATCATCGTGCTACCACAAATGTGACGCGCAACGTGGACACATTATTGCAACGAAATCGTGAAAGGACACAGTGAGTGCTCTAAACATTGATGTTCAAGAGCCCCGGTTAATAAAAACACTGACCAACTCACACTTAGAAACTGGAGGTCCGTGAAGCGCCCGTCAAAATGTGTATGAGACACATCACACAACTCGGATTGTACTAAGTTGCGACGCAAGTACTTTAGCAGAAACTCCGAAATTTTCCGCATTCAAAACGTGTAGGTCGCAAAGGACCAGCTAAAAAGGAAAAACCACACGCGAGTGGTTGCATGTTGCTATCACAGTTGCAAGTAGTGGTAGCAAGCATAGCCTCTTAAGAAGCTATGATTGTGGTCAATCGGTGTGCGTATAGTTATCGTTGCATGACAACCAGCTGTTTGCAACCGTGTGTTGTTGACTCTGAATGTTTGCTCAGGGCATTAAGGTTTTCTGACAAGTTATTTTCTACCTCTCATCACTCATTACTATACACGTTAGCTGCAGGTGGGAAACACATCATCATCATTATACACGTATGCTAGAGGTGGGAAAACACCGCTATTGTGCCGCAATACATGAAGGAAATACATACATATAATACAACACACAAAGGTAAAATAGATACAACAGTTGCATGCCAGCTGAGCTACCAGCAACGGATAGGCATCGTTCCGGTAAGCTACCAGCCAGCTACTAGGCAAAAAGAAAAAAAATTATTATGTTTTACCCTACGAAATGCGATCGTAGATGGAGGGGGAGGCTGAAAGGGAAGGGGAGGGACAAAGAAACTTACAGCACAAACGCCACTGAGGTCGACTCCTTGCCATGTCAGCAAGTGTATCCAGCCAAACGTGTTCAACGTCTTTTGGACCCCAACCAGGGAGCCCTGACGCTCCAACCGAGGCTAGCTCCGAAGTGAGGGACTTCATTCCCCTGGACCAAGTCATGGCTTGGCCACCCCTCCTCTTCTTCCACCCAAAGCCCGGGTGAGCAAACAACGCACGTCGACGTAGTCGGTGGGCTGGCATGCATAACACGTGCCCGAGCCATCGGAGCCTGGTGCGTGAAATAACGGTGCTGAGCGGTTCAGATCCTTTTCCTGGGCCGTAAACAAGCCATCGAACACGCTCGTTACTCACGCGGTGTTCTCACCAGATGTGAGCCAAATTGCGAAGGCACCGATGGTCGAATGTAGCTAGCCTCTTCATGTCCGCCGACCTTAGGGGCCAGGTTTCGCAACTGTACAGTAGGGTCGAACATACCGCTGCATTGTACACTCTACCCTTCAGGGCGAGAGTGATGTCGCGCCGCCGCCATAGGTGGCGAAGACTAGCAAAAACACTTCGAGCTTCCGCTATACAGTTCGTGATCTCGTCTTCGATCCCAAGGGCGCTGATACAACTTCCAAGGTAGTTGAATTTTCGAAACCACTTCTAGCTGATCTCCACCAAGGGTCAGCGCAGGATGCGATCTCTGCCAATCTTGGAGGAACGCTTTGCATTTCGATGGTGCAAAGTAAAGCCCGAAGTGACGGACAACCAGTGCTAATCTGTCCAGTGTCGCTTGGCACGTTTCTGCGCTGACACAGACTAGGGCAATATGGTTAGCATGCTCCAAGTCAAAAAGTCATTCTCCTAGGAGCTTATTCACACCTTATAAGTCGTGTCCTGTGAACGCGATTTCCATGACTCCGTCAAGAGTGAAGTTGAAGTGAAAAGGTGACAACGTGCATCCATGTCTCACCGCTGGATATATTAAAGGGTGACGACAGCTTGCCGTAAGCCTTCACTTTACTGAGCTACCTGAGCTACGCGCGTATAATGCTCGGATAATATTCACATATTTTTCAGGTACACCTTTCCTGAGTAGACAGTCCCAAAATGCACGTCTATCCACCGGTCGGCCGGTGGCCGAGTGGTATGCGCGTCTGGTTTGCAACCATAAGGTCACCGGTTCGAATCCGTTTGGGGGCGAGCGTCCTCGCGGTATACTCAGCACACGCGCGACTGGTGGTGGTCGCGTCATTACGGCGTACAGCTGGCGAGTTACTTCTTTTATTTACTTGTACTATCCACGGAATCGAATGCACCTTTGATATCGAGGAACACGACAACGGTGGGCCGCCAATATATGTGACGGTGCTCCAACAACTGACGCAAAGTGAAGATGTGGTCAATGCAGCCACGACCTCGACGAAACCCGGCTTGCTCTTCACGAATATGGCTTTCACGAGTGCCAGTCAGTCTGTGAAGGATGACAGAGGCAAGCAATTTGGAGGCGATGGAGATCAGACTGATTCCTCTATGGTTGCCGCATTCCGATCGTGAGCCTCCTTTGAAAATTGGGACTATGACGGAGCGGCTCCAGTCGGTTGGGACAGTTTCCTGCTCCCACAGTTTCACTAGTAACTCGTGTAAATCATCCACAAGAGCAGGTCCCCGAATTTGAAGAGGGCTGGAGGAAGATCATCTGGTCCCGCGGCTTTATTTAACTTCAACAGTGCGATCTCACGTTCGACTTCTGAGCGAGAGGGTGGATCCAAAGGGACAGCCCACGGAGCGGGGCGATCAGTGGCCGGCGAAACATCCGACCGATTAAATGGCCCTTCAAAGTGCGCAGCCCATCGCTCTAAGCCTTTTGACAAGTTACGGGTGGCCCATCTACTCTCGTCACGTATAGTTTCACTAACACCAGGTCTCCTGCTGCCCGTTTCCCTTATCAGCCGGAATAACTTACCATGGTTACCAAGGACAGCGGCCATTTCCATCTCTGAAGCACGATGAGACCACCAGGATTCGCGGTCTCTCTTCAGGCTAGCACTGAGTTTTGCTCGCAGCTTTTTGCGAGTTTCATTGTGTTCGCTTTCAGCCGGAATATGTCGGCCAGCATCGATAAGTTTCAGAGACTGCGAAGAGACCCAATGTCCATGTTGGCGATTAGACTTACCACATGAGGATTTTCCTGCGGCGGGTAAGGCCTGGTGAATATGAGACCAGTGAGCGCTTACTCAACTCGCATGACAGCGTAATTTGATAAGCATTCAAAACAGCTGGCTGGTGTCAATGCGCTCACTTCGTCGTGGGCGTCCGCCAAAACGCATCCGCAGGTCAGCATGGTCGGTGTCCACACCTGTGCTCCAAATCAAGCGACAGTTCTGGACGCAGCCTCTTCATCGGTAACTTATGGCAATGTGATCGATTTGCTTTCATAGCTGGTGGGCGCCAAGTCACCCTCCGGCGGGGTGCTGTGTCGGAAATTAGTGCTCGCACGAAATAAACGAGCATCCTCACACAAATGAAGTAACCGCTCACCGTTATCATTACGGAAGCCTACACCATGTTGGCCGCCCAGATGAATTTCATCAGTGGGCAACTTTCCAACTTGAGCGTTCCGATCCCCAGTCAGCACGACAGTGTCCGAGTTTCTTCTGTGGCGAAGGAGCTCGTTCAGGGGGCGATAGAAGTCGTCTTTTACCGAATCATCGCTAGAGTTTGTAGGTACATAGGCAGCGATGACGAATAGATACCTGTTAGTCCAATACGGACTTGAAGCTTTGAACGAGCCAGTCAATCGGACCGTACATAAATGGCTACTGATCGGAATCCAATCAATCAGAGCAGCTTCAGCCCGGGGACTCAGTGCAATACCGGTGCTCGAAGCTGCATCGTTAACGGATAGGCGCAATGAGAAAGTGCTGCTGGTATCACCTGAAGGGGATCCAGAGTGAGCACAGAGCTCGAGTCTTGCAGCTGGGTCTCCGATAAGCAGCAGATATCGATCATCTTTAAAGTTCGGGCAAGTGCTGCCTGTTGATCGATCTGGAGCAATTTGCGTACATTGAGGCATGCCAATCTGAAGGAGGATGGAGGGTTCCAAATGGAAGCCCATTAAGGAACGATGGTTAACGGGGTCAAAGACCTTATTGAAGTCTGGATAGCAGGTTAGGTCAGGTAAGTTTCCAAGGACGAAAATAGGCGCCCGCCTAACGAGCGTCCTGTTTCCTGTCTCCGGAAAGCAAACCAGGGCCCCCAGTACTTCGACTTCTGAATTGTCTTCCTTGCCTCAGCAAAAAAATGAAGCAAGACAGGAGCAACCTCTGTACTTACTTGGATTATGGACCTCACGGTTTATAACAAATATCAATAAATTTACGATAATTCCGGAAGAATATCCGGTCGACGCTTATCTACGTCGTCTTTGAAGGCTGTTACAATGGCACTTGCAATCAAGGTAGGAAGTTTGTTCAAGTTGTGGACAACACGCTTTGTGAAGAACCTGGCCCTAATCTCTAGCCTGGACCTCTTATGCTTACTCTTAAGTTCATGCCTCCGTAGGTGGTCGGATGCAGCAAGTCCAAACAAATCTGAGGGCTTGATCCCGCTGAGACCCTTCATAACCTTGAACGTTTCTATCAGGTCACCTCGTATTCTGCGCGTCTCTATAGAGCACAATCGTAAGCCCTTAGGCGTTCTTCGTGTGATTTAGTGCGCTGGTCCTCGATCATGCTAGTCACCAGTTTTTCGAACTTTTCTATGCAAGTCACATCCTCCCTGAAACGGCGCACATGCCCGCACGCAGTACGCTAGGTGAGGTCGTACAACCGCCTTACATAATGGGAGGGAAGCCTCTGGCTTGGTATTTCATAACATTCTGTTGAGGTAGAATAATTCCTACCGCGTCTTGTTGGCAGTATACCGACACTGTGCTGTGATTATGAGGGTATCCATCATAATGACACTCAAATCTCGAGCCTCATCAACGGACCGCAATGTCAGGATGCCGGCAGCAGTTTGAACTGTATCAACTGGGACCTACTTCATAGTGACCTCGCCACGGAGTCCTTCGAAGCTCATCAACTAGACACCGTCCTAGAAGGTAACCTCACACAGCAATTCCTAACATCAACACGGATGCTCCCAAACCCAACATCTAACATCCTAGAAGTGGTGCTCACCCCGGCTCCATCTGACGTCTCCGACCTAAAGATGCTCTATCTGCTGGGCAAGAGTGACCACTCTGTCAACTCCTTCCAGTGGACACGATGCCTTAAAATTCATGACCAGGAGTCACGTCATCGCAACTTCTGGCGAGCCGACCAGTCCAGACATAACGCAGCGACAAGCACTCTGGATTGAAATATTCTGCAATTTTTAGGTCTCGATGGTGCATCTTCGTTGGCCCAAGTAGATATTAACAATGATTCTGTGATGAAACGTCTTCTTTACTTAGATCCGTACAGCTCACCCGTCCCTGATGGATTGCATCCTTTGTTCCTCAGGACTGTGGCGGAGTACACAGCTTCACCCATATGTCCAGTCTTTCGTCGCTCACTAGAAGTTGGTCGTCTTCTATCAGGTTGGAAAGCGGGTATCGTCAAACCTATCTACAAAGGAAGAAATCGACATGACCCGGCCAATTATCGTCTAATGTGTTTGACGTCAATAGTGTGTAAAGTTATGGAACGGATTCTAAAACAGGCTGTTACGCTTCATCTTGGGGGACAGAATGTCATTTCTTACACCCAGCATGGGTTCCGAAAAGCACGCTACTGTACTTCGAACTTACTCGTTGCTAAGGAGACCGGGGCAAGGTCGCTAGACTCTGGCAAACGCTTGGACGTTGTGTTTGTTGACTTCAGCAAAGCTTTTGACAAAGTCCCGCATGAACAGCTTCTGTTAAAACTCCAAGGAATCAGTATTTCCGGGAACTTCGTGTCTTGGATCTCCGACTTTATAAACGACCGCTCCATGCAAGTGAAGGTGAATGACATCTGCTTCTGTTCTCATGACGAGTGGGGTCCCACAGGGTTCTGTCCTCGGTCCCGTACTTTGCAATATCTTCATCAACGACTTACCGTATGCACTTCAGACGGATTGACAAACCTACGCTGACGACCTAAAGCTGTGGATTTAAGTATCCAGCCTTGAAGACGCATACAGATTAATCTACGCTAGATCTACTCCATGATTGGTCGATTAAGTGGCAGTTACCCGTAGATCGTGATATATGCTCTTTTCTACACGTTGGCTCATCTAGCCCATTTGGAACTTACCGCATTGGTGGTTCCTTGCTCAGAAGCGCAACCCAAGGGACGGATCTTGGAGTTATAGTGTCATCAGACCTCAAATCTATTCAAGACACCCAGAAGATGGTTGCAGCGGGCTACAGGATATTCCATTCTATACGTAGAGGGTTTTATCTCCTGACTCCGCTGCTTTTCCGACTCCTCTTTGGCTCGCATGTACGCCCGATTCTCGAATATGCGCTACCGACTGCCTATCCTCTCACCAAATCCGAATGTGATATATATATATATATATATATATATATTCAGTCTGTTAACAGACATTGTGCCATCAGAACCATGGCAAAAGAAAAAAAAGTGAAGATGGGAACACGAACTGCGATTAAAAAATTGGGAAACGATTTTTTTGGTTTTACACATGTTATTTTATATTTTTGTTTTGTGAGTTGTTGTGTGTATTAAATGGCAGAACACTGACGCCACTGATGTCTGTTGCGGGTCATGACGTCTAACGTTTCCAACCACTGCGATTCAGCATCTCGTGGTTCCCAACCTAGAAGACGGACTGCTCCGACTGCCGCCAAACTTAAGGTCGCCTTCTTCATGCTCCTCTACGTCATTGGCTGTCCACCGCGGCACTTTTTCCAATCGCTCCCTAGGAGTGCAAATGGCGCTCGACATGGAAGGCCATGGACTGGCATGCGCAGAAGGTGCCTGAGCCAACGCATGCGATGTTGAAGAATAACGTCCTGAAGACTGGCATTACTCGCTCCAAGCACTCGGCCTCTAATCTCTGCGTTGCTTACGTGTTGCCACTACACCCTAGCAATTCTTCGTAGACAGCGATTGTTGAAGACTGACAGCCGCTTCATATCTTCCGAGCGAATAGGCCAAGTCTCACAGTCGTACAAGAGTACTGCACGGACAGAAGCATTGTACACCCCACCCTTGGGCTTGAGGCTGACATCACGACGATGCCATAGGTGTCACAGTTTGATGGATGCAAGTCGGGCCTTTGCAATCCGTTGTGAGACTTCATCTCCAGCACAGCCATCAGCCGTGATACAACTCCCTAGATAAGTAAAGCAAGGGACTTGCTCCAGAACATGTCCAGCAATGGTGAGCGCGGGTTCAGGCACCTGCCAGTTCTGGAGCAGCGTTGTACATTTTCCCGGAGTGAAGCATAAGCCGTACTTAGACGCCTCTATCATCAAGTGGTCCAAAGCGCTCTGGACGGATTGCGGGTCGTCCCCCAGCAAGGCGATATCACCGGTGTAGTCCAAGTCCGTGACTTTGTCTCTAAAGAGGAGCTCAACACCGCAGTCCTGGACACCTTCCAGTGCTATTTGAACAATCTTTTTAATAGCAAAATTGAAGAGGAAAGGTGAAATAGGGCAACCTTGGCGAACACCGCTGGTCACAGCAAATGAAGAAGAGAGCGTGCCGTAAGCCCTGACTTCGCCCGACGTGTGACTGTATAGTTCTTTCAGGATAGTTACAAATCTGTCGGGCACACCTTTCTTCAGTAAACAGTTCCACAACGCAGATTTATCTACTGAATCAAATGCCGCTCGGATGTCCAAAAACACTACGATTGTTGACCGCCGGTGGATGTGACGAAGTTCGAGAACTTACCGAAGCGTGACGATTTGGTCGATGCAGCCGCGGCCGGGACGAAATCCGGCTTGTTCTTCTCGGGAAAACTCCTCTCTAGTCGTTGAAAGCCTGCTAAGTAGAACCGACACGAAGATTTTGGATGCGACAGAGATTAACGAGATTCCGCGGTAGCTGCAGCAATCGGCGCGAGAGACCCTTCTTGTGAATCGGAACAATGACTGGTTCTCTCCATGAGTTCGGAACGTTCTCCTCAGTCCGAACTTTCCTAAACATCGATAGGATTTCGCTGACAAGTACACTCCCGCCAACTTTGAATAGAGCCAGTGGTAGGATGTCAGGGCCAGGAGCCTTGTGGCGTTTCAAAGATTGGATTGAATTTCGAATCTCTGCTTCATATGGGGGGGCTGTGGAGACAGGCTAAGCATCATACATTGGGGCTGGACATGTCACATGGGGCTGTGTTGGGTGGTGGAATTGAAGAGCGAAATGCTTTGCCCAGCGACTCAATCGCCTGTGAGGGTTGGTGATCTTCGTGCCGCCTGATTCGCAAAACGTCTGGCTGATAGCGTGGAAATTGCAACCGGTGGCCCTGATGATGTAAAATAGACGGCGGAAGCTGCCAGCTGATGCAGCAGCTTCCATCTTATCAGCTTGTTTTGACCACCAAGATTCACGATCAGAGGGAAGGCTTGCTTTCAGCTGTTGCGTAATACACCGGCGGTGTTCGCTGTACTCTGCACCAGCAGGCACCGCCCGTCGGCGATCCAACAATTCCGAGGATCTTCCCGAGATTCAGTTTCTGGGAGTGGAGCGAGCGAGGCCACAGCTGGACAAACCGTCCGACAACAAGGCATGTAGCAGATTTGACCAATGTTGATCAACATCCAGAGTGTGAGAGAGCGAGATTTACACGAAGCCTTTGCTGATATTCCTTCTTCACCATTGGGTCCTCCAACTTGTAGATGTTCAGTCGGGTGTGTTTTAATGTAGGCGAACCACCGAAACGCATGCAAACGGTCGCACACACCTATGCATGATCGGTATCAACGCATATTCACCAAAATGATCGGCATTCGCGTACGCTGCCGCGCCACCTGTGTGGTCAATCTGTGACCAGCGCTAGGTTGATGATGGGGGGGCGCCAAGTGGCGTACTGGCATCCAGAATGAAGAAAGCTGGTGCAGGAGAGGAATAGTTGATGATAAGCACAGACTGAGCAGTCTCTCTCCATTGTCTGGGCGAACATCATCATATCCATGCAGTCCCCCGAGATGGCGCTCACATGGCAGCAGACAACCGACACGCGCGTTGAAGGCACCTGCCAAAACAATGAGGTCTGTCTAGGAGCCCTTAGGAGCAGCTCATTAAGGTTCTGGGAGAACTAGTCTTTGACGGTGTTCGAGCTACAGTCAATGGGCGAGTAGGCAGAGATCACGTTTTTCGACTCGACGTCTGCTAACTTTACAAGAGCCATGGAGCCTCATCGCACAAAGGCGGCTATTGATCGGAATGCAATCAATCAAAGCAGTCTCGGCTCTAGCACTGAGGGCGAATCCAACACCGGCTCGCCCAGATGCGGCAGACTCGGCGTCAACAGAGAGGCGCAGATGGAAGCGGGTGCGTGGGTGGAGCGGTGACACCAGCTGGTAGACCGAGTTAGAGTCCTGGAGTCGTGTTTCATTCAGGCAGCAGATATCAATTCCAAGGGTCTCTGGCGTGCGTGCAAGTTCAACCTGCTGACCGAGCTGCAGTAATGTGCGTATGTTGAAGGCTACAAGTTTGAACTGCGTTCCGGCTCGCAGGAGCGAAGATGGGCGACTTTGGGACCGGCAGCTCTCTGTTGAGCACTGTGTGGTTGAGTTGGCAGATGGCACGGGAACAGGTTCATCAGTGTAGATGGGATTGATCACCATAGAGGAATCAGGTAAAATGGGTGTGAATGGTACAAGGGAAGGGTAGGTAAAATGGTGGCGTGTGCTTGTGCAGTTGGCATAGTAACATGAGTGAATAGCATGGTAGCAGCAAGAGAGCGGGTGAATGGTTGCGGTTGTGAGTTCATGCTTCGTCAGTGGGCGAGGTAGTACCCGGTTGCCCAGGGCGAGATGAGGGTATCGCAACCTGTTGGGATCCCGGGATCAAACAAGTGGTTCATACGCCATTAGGACCGCACAGGACCAGGGGCCCAACACACCCTTGAATTACAATGCCACCCAGAGAGGCAACGGGCAGTGACTTTATTTAGTGGCGAGTCACATCCGCCACGTCACAGTGTTGTTAAACGGACGTGGCTTTTCATAGGGAGAATGCTTGCCACGCGAAAACCCACCAGGTCCTGGAACACTGCCGTTGAACCATTCGCTGGAACGGGATAATCCCGAACTACCCAGCTGGCACCACGAGGAGGTTGTTCGGCAAGCCAATGTGATATGATAGAGCAGGTTCAACGGTGAGAATTCAAAGCTGTCACTGAGTTGCGAGACCTGTCATATCCACTCCGACTTCAACGACTGAACTTGTACTCTCTAGGTTACCGCCGTCACCGCGGAGATTTGATATTCACTCGACGTATTCTCAGAGAACTGAGGTTCGAGTTACAGGACTTCTTTCAACTCAACATTGAGAGTTCGACACGAGGCCACCGCTTGAAACTGTTCAAACCGAGGAATCTCCGTGTGCGACTCAAGCTGGCCTTATCAACTCGCGTAGTGAATGATTAGAACCGGTTGCCGGAGCCTATTATCGATGCTGAGACAGAAACATTTCAAACAACTGTTGGTTTCTCACCTGAGTGCGCTGGGATTCTGCTGCCTCTAAGACAGTTACAGTGGTCCTCTGAGGAACCTGGTGCCGCAATGACCCAAGTCATCTCCGCAATGCTCGGGAAGTGAAGGAACTGACAAAAGATCTTCCTTCTGTTCTCTACCGTCCAATGCATGGCAGCTACCACGATCCAGAATGATGTTACTTATCGAACAACAGGTTCCAAACTGCCAAGCCAGACCTTACTCCAAACGCCCCCTTGGATTGATGGAGAAATCAGATCCTTAGTAAAGATGACGGAACCTGTGGGATCACTTCAAGACCACACGACTAGCATCAAGCTACAGAGAGTCCAAGACTGTAAGGAACCGTTGCACCCTGAAAAAGCGCAACAAACGACTTCAGTACGAACACAGCCTGGCCACGGAATCTTTAACCGGTTGCAAGAAACTCTTCTTATGCCTGAAAAGAAAAGTCAGGGTAGGTAGTGGGATTTCAACGCTACTCTCCGAGAAAGGCATTGTGCTTCATGATGACAAGGAAAAAAACCGACATACTAGCTTCAAAGTACTCTTCGGTCTACTCAGTGGAGCCACCTATGCACAGATACTGCCTGCACGCTGTCGCTCTCTCTATCGAATGAAAAGTAACCCTGAGGCAGTGATGGAGTTTCTTCTCGAACTGGATCTGAACCCCTCTCCTGGCCCCGATGAACTGCATTTCGTATTCACTAAGGCTATAGCCGAATACACTGCCGATCCCCTCTGATAAATATTTCGCCACTCCCTGGAAGTCGGCCGTTTATCCTCTGACTGGAAAGAAAGCATAGTGATACCCAAGTACAAGGGCGAAGACCACCAAGACCCGACGAACTATCGTCCAATCTGCCTGACATCCGTCGTCTGCAAGACCATGGAACGAATCCACAAACGCGCGTTCCAGCTACACTGAGAACTCCGACGTAATTCCCCCATCCCAACATGGTTTCCGGAAAGCACGTTCCTGCGTCTCCAACTTGCTAGTCGCCAGAGAAACAGGCACAAACCCCAGATGCCCAAAAATATATACATGTGATCTTTATCGACTTCAGCAAAGTTTCTGACAAAGTTCCTCACCATAGACTGCTGCTCAAATTTTAGGAGATCGGTGTGACGGGAAAAGCACTTTCATGGATCGCTGACTTCCTAAAATCTGCAGCCAAGGCGTAAAGGTCAATCAAAGCACATGCGCCTCTGTTCCAATGACAATCCTGGTTGCATAAGGATCCATACTTGGGCGAGAACTACACAAACTGCAGAGAAATGACCTCCCGGTTGCACTCCAAACCGATTGCCTGATCTACGCTGATGAACTTAAGCTCTGGTCAACAGTAACTAGTCTAGACGTCGACAAATTGCAAGACGCTCTAGATAGGCCGCACGAGTGGTCTACCAAGTGGAGATTACCAGCAAATTGTGATAAATGCGCGGTCCTACCAATCGGTGACACTGACCCATACAACAATGGCGGATTTCTTCTCAATGACATCACTCAAGAAAAGGATCTGGGGGTCATCGTATTTTGTGACTTTAGGAGATCCCAGGACACATTGAAGGTCGTAGCCGCAAAGGGACTACTAGGTGTGTCTAGGTCGTTCACACGAATGACTCCTGAGATCTTCCGACTATTTACCGCATGCATACGCCCAATACTGGAATATGGGCAGTCAGTCACTTCTGCACTCCAACAGTTTGAATGCTCTGATAGAAAACGTCCAGATGTGTGCTTCGAAAGCTGTCTTCGGGCTCTGCGATCTTTACTACCCTCGCCGACTTCACCAGTTGAACATGTCCTCCAAGGAGTTCCGCCGTCGCCGCGTCGATCTACACTAGACGCATCCTTCTGTGAACTCGGAAGCGAGCTACGTCAGTTCTTCCATCCCAACATCGACTGCTCGACACGAGGTCACAAATGGAAGCTGTACAAAACACGAAGGCTTCGGGCTCGTTCAGACCTGTCCCTGTCCACCCGGATGGTGATTGAGTGGAACAGTTTACCTGAGGAAATTGTTGACGCACCTTCGGAGAAAACTTTCAAGCCTTTAGACAAATACAATGAAGACGCTGGGATCCTGCTGCTCCCGCTGTAACTGCAACGAGCCCTCGAAAGAGGGTCGCCACACCACGACACGCAGCTACCCCACAGTGAATAGAAACCGACGGAGCTGACAAGGGTTCGCCTCTGCTCTCTACAAGCTAAATAACAACCAATGGACAACCGGTATGTACTAGCATTAGGGGCGAATCCCATGAGGAAGACCATCTCACTACAGTGCGAAGATCTTTTGACGTGCATTGATCGCCTCCTGTGTACATATTTTACATCGTCTGTAAAGATATAGCAAGGGTTCTCGAGGAGCAAAGCCAAATCAGCTTTTCAGCGCTCTGAGGAACACCGCCAGTCAGTACAACTACTGAAATCCTATCGTCGTAGTAGTCGCTCAACTGGTTTGCCGAATCCGGTGATTGTAATATAGTTGAGTGAATCGCATCTGACGTAGGAAAAGGAGTATTGAGGAGCAAGGCTAGGGACTTCACTATGTTGTAAGCAGACGGCAGAGGCGAACGCGATATCATTGGTGTGTAGAGAGCAGGAGGGAAGACCCTTGTCAGCTCCGTCGATTCCGATTCAGTGCAGGTTTGACGCAACTGGCTGTGAAGCGATATTCGTCTGCGGATTGTCGCCGTTTCAGTAGGAGCAGCAAAGTCCTGCCGTGCTCATCAGATGACAGTCAAGCAGCCGTTTGAAACTTCCCTCTGTCAGTGCATAAGCAATGATCTCCGGCAGGCTGTTCCAATCATTCACTACAAGAAATGATAGTGCAGCCTCTGGACAGACGTGAAGTATTCGGCTTGCCGAACAACCTCCTCGTGGTGCCAGCTGGGTGGTTCGGGATTTTCCCGTTCCAGCAAATGGTTCGGCGGCAGTGTTCCAGGACGTAGTGGGTTTTCGCCTGGCAAGCGTTCTCCCTATAAAAAGCCACATATGTCCGTTTAACAACACTGTGACGTGGCGGACGTGACTCGCCACTAAATAAAGTCACTGCCCCTTGCTTCATTCTGGCGAAGCATTGTATTCCAGCAACCTTATGCTGTACTTCTGGGAGCATGGGGCCCCTGTTTGACAAAGGAACAAACAAAAGGCGTATGAACTGAGCAATCAGTCACCGGCTCCCAATGGGCGCGATTCCCTGAATTCGCTCCGCTGCCTTGCGGGCAGGCTATTCAGCCAAAGGCTCGGGTTGGTGTCCCCTAAGTCAACACCCTACTTCGGCTTGGGCAACCGGGTAGCATCTCGCCCTCTGAGGAAACCATGGACATTGTTGTGTTGTGTTTTATTTTACTGTTTCTGTATCTTCGTTTGAATCCCATGGTTTCTGATGGCATTATGTCTGTTGACAGACTTTTGCAAATATATATATATATATATATATATATATATATATATATATAAATATATTCGGCTCTTGTATAACTTCCACTTGTGGCCTCGTGTCGAGCTGTCCACGTTGAACCGAAAGTGCTTCTGTACCTCATTCCCAAGTTCTCCTATTAGGATCCGTCTGGTGGAGATAAGATCTCTACGTCGCCGACGATAATCCATTGAGAATATGCTCAGCTTTCTGAGTCGAAGAGGGTAAGCAAGACCACGAAGCTCCATGACAGATTTCCAGCCGCGCCTCTGAACTCTTTCTCGCAAGTCGCATTCAGATTTTAAGAGAGGATAGGTAGCTGGAAGCCCATACTCCAATATCGTGCGTATACGTGATGTGAACAGTTCTGAAAACTGCCGGAGTGATAGGGGAGAACGACCTGCGTCGAGCACCGAGCATCCTGCTTGCAGCCGCGACTTTTCTCAAGGTGTCTTGAAGTTTTAAGGTCATATGATACGATAACCCCCAGATCCTTCTCGTGCAGAACGTTCTTGAGAAGATAACCACCAATGTGGTATATACCGAAGGAATTCGGGTTACCAATCGGAAGAACAGCACATTTGTCGTAGTTAAGGGGTAGCTGCCACTTGACGGACTAATCGTGCAGCTGGCCCAGCGCCGTTTGGAGTCTGTCCGCGTCCTCAAGACTAGCTACTTCTGACCATAGCTTGAGATCATCAGCGTAGACTAAGCAGTCGGCTTGAAGAGCTGCAGGGAGGTCATTAATGTAGAGATTGAAAAATTCCGGCCCAAGGACAGGTTTGTGGGACTCCGATAGTCATAGACACAGAGCTAGACAGCGATTGGTTCACTTTCACTTGAAGAGTCCGATCTCTCAAGAAGTCCGCAATCAATACAAGGACGTTCCCGGTGACACCAATTCCCTGGAGTTTGAGCAGAAGTCGTTTGTGTGGGACTTTGTCAAAGGCTTTGCTGAAGTCAATGTAGATAACATCTAGGTGTCTCCGGTCGTCTACCGCTTTGACCCATGCTTCTCTGGTAACAAGCAGGTTAGAGATGCAGGAGCGAGCACTGCGGAATCTGTGCTAAGCGGGGAGATGGCGCACAGGCTTTTGCAGTGGGTTTGGAGGGCGTGCTTGACGATCCGTTCCATGAGCTTGCAAATCACAGACGTCAAGTATACCAGTCCATAGTTTGCAGGATCGTGCCGGTTCGCACCTTTATACTTAGGCATTACAATCCCTACTTTCCAGTCAGGTGGTAGGCGTCTGTCTGCAAGAGAACGTCGGAAAACTTGATGTGTCGGCTCAGCAATATATTGTGTTACCATCTTGAAAAATAACGGGTGAAGTCCATCAGGGTCCGGTGCAGAGTTATGGTTCAGTTCAAGGAGTCTCTTAACTATCTCGGGATTGATGTCTACTTGCTCGAGAGGAGGGGAATGCGTTGCCAGATCGGTAGTGACGATTCCGCGGAGTAGATCGAGGTGTACTCCGACGCTAGTCGTTGAGTCTTCTCGTCATCTACGTAGAGCACTGTGTCCTCTTCCTGGCAGGATAGAGCAGGCATACCACTGCCAGTCTTGGTGTTTCGTTTCAGGTACGATAACAGCTTCCTTGGGCAGGTTCGTGATTGCATGACTAGGCTAGGTTTGTATTGCGATCGTTTCTGTCGCTTGCTTAGAGTGCATAGATTTCTGATCACTTTGTACTTCGAGTAATCTGATACTACCTGTGTTGACTTGAATACATCCCACAGTTTGCGTCGTCTGTTCATCAGGGATCGCACCTCTCGATCGATCCAGGGGGGGCCTTTGGAGAAAGGCCTGCCTTTGGTGATAAGAACAACTTTTTTAATGACCGATATCATCTTCCAATGTAGTAAGTTCTATTCCTTATCAAGGTTCAGGGATTGTGGAATGGTCCAGTCTGTGGTGCTTGCCACTTCTTGTAATATGGATGGGACAACACGCCAGAAGTTGTGACGGCATGTCCCTCGATCATATATGGCAAGGCGGAATGCCTAAAAGAAGAACGTAGTGTTCACTCCGGCCGAGTGGTTGCAGAATCTTCAGGCCATGGACATCAAAGAGCGCTGGTGTGAGGACGAGATCCAATATGTTTGGTGTTTGACCCGGTATCATCCGTGTTGGCGTTGAGATGTGCTGGATCAGATGACATTCGTGAATAACGTCGAGAAAGCCAGCCTCGAGGGAATCTTTGTAAAGATCACAGTGAAGGAGGTTCCAGTCGACACTGGGTGCACTGAAGTCGCTCATTAGCAGACAGTTCCTTCCTCGACCATTGGTTTTTACCAACTGTAACAGACGGACGCCTGAGTTCAGTAACCCACATCGACCGTGTGCAGCTGATAGGTGTCATGAATTCGGCACCACACTACCTGAGGCTCCGTCATTGTCGCAGAGAGCTTCGGTAAGGTGTACCTTGAGGCAAGACCTCGAGTAGAGAATTACTCTACCCCCAGTCCGCCCACTGGAGCGATCTGCTCGTGAGATTTGATATCCTGATATAGTAATCTGAGCGTCCTGGATCTCTGGTGATAACCAGGTCTCGGTGAAAGCCAGTAAGTCTGGCTGATCATCAATAATGAGAAGAGGAATCTCGTCGAGCTTATTTTAAAGGTTGCGTACATTGGCAAATATCACTCGCAGACCGCTATTTAGACATGGGGGCTCGGTAGCAGAAGAATTGGCTTCCAGCGAGTTCTCTGGGTTTTCTGAACAACGCGAAAATCCACAATATGATCAGCTTCGCCATTCACTAGGCAAGTTCGCACTTCGTTGACGGCTTGTCTCATTCAGACTATCATCTGGGGAACGGTCGTTCAGGATAAAGGTTTCTTCTCTGAGACACGAGATACACCTGAGGATGCGGCGATATTTATCCTCCTCCTGACAGACAGCTTTTAGCGAGCGAGTCTCGGATGGATCATCCTGCTTTCTACTTAGACGGAAAGCAGAGACGCTGTTGTTTCCCTGCTCGTCTTCACCCAATAGGCTAGGTACCAACCGCTACAAAAACGTTCGGTAGTCAAGAATCTTTTCAGCTGCTGATTCTTTGTCGGCCACATGAGCATTCGTAATTAATAAGCAACACTAACGAGGTGCTTTGCTTCCTCATGAGATCTGGTTTTTCTTTAATGAGCCGCTCAAGTTGGGTAACTTTTTCAATAACATGCTCCAGTTGCGTTGGGTTACATTTTGCTTTAAGCCTTGAAACTGTTTTTTTCGTCTGTGTTTTGACCGGATTCATCGCGGATATTTCCGCAGCAATTATGCCTCCTTTAGCAGCATAGGTCCTCGTTTTTATTGTTAGTGTAGTTGCATCCAACTAGTCTTTGCAGACACTACGCTGCGTTAGTAGTGCAACCTTTGAGGAAGAGGTGATCCGGCTTCCACTTTGTTCTGGATTGCCAGGACCGACGAATAACGGTGTTCCCGCCAACCTTGTGGAGGAAGAACAGCTTCTTTACCCCTTGGGCGTAGAGTATTTAGATCCAGGCAGGCACACAGATGAAACAGGAGTTTTGCAGTCAGAGTTAGACAGAGCTCGTGCAAGAGCAGTTGGTGCGCTGAAAGGCGTAAGCTCATCAGATGTTTTTGTCGCTAACGACTGCTAGACACGGGTCGCAGTGAAAGCTTATGCCATTGGAAACAGTGTGCTGAAGACAGTGGTAGAGATCTTGACCAATGTTACAGCAAACTACGTGTATCCATCTGTCGCAGAGTGCGCATTGGATGGCCTTTGAACGTGAGGTGACACTTTTCCCGCAGTCCACGCACTTGGATATCATACCTACCAGAAAGAAAAGTTAACTATAGTCAAATTTCGTTAAAAGTGTCTATTCAAACAGTTTTCTTCATGAGAATTTTACCTAAAAAACTCGAAACAGCACACCAGAAAGGAGGAGCTACTGCGTTGTACTCACATGGCTGATTTAACTGCCAATCGATCGATCAACATACGTGCTTACAAAAAGTCTGGAAACCATCCTGTACTGTTAATTTATAAGCAAGGTGCTAAGGAGAAAGATCATTAACTGTAAGCGACCAGTCTGCATACGAATGTTAGGACATGTAACAGGAGCTGTATTTTCATACATAAAAGCTTACAAAATTTCAATTTTCAGCTCATAACAAAATAATAAGCGTGTAACCATATATGCATATAGTTTATTTAGGTAAGCCATATGTCGAAATTGTCCATGCACATTTTACATTGCCAGTATGTCAATACATTGATTGCATAATTTTAAGTTCAGTCACATGAAGCAAATCCTACCCAATTCGAGTAAAAATCCTTTCATTACCATATAAAAGCACCTTTTTAGATAAGCAAACAAAGCATATAAAATTGTCCTATTATATATTTAGTTAAGTGCAACGACCAGCGCGCGCTACCGATCAAACCACTACTTCCAATATTGGGTGCCTGTATTTTCAAAAATTAGCGCAGTTGTATTATGTTTATCCAAACAAGGTAGGTGTTTGCACAGCGCACTAATCTACTATTTTGAATTTACTACCTTGGTTTATCTAGTTTGCAACATTGCACCTTCACAGACTTCTTATCTTATATTTTATTTAGTGGGTAATAGTTATTTGCTCATCCCTTTTACGCTTCAAGTTCAAATTCAAGTGGGACTGAAAAGATAGGATGAATTCCGTAAGTGTTCCTTCTGGAGCCGGTCGTCGATCCAGGAGTTGATGGGTGTGCTCCGACTTCTTGATAGACCTAAAAGAACACCCGAAAAGCACCCCGGCCCACCAATTTCATACCCACTTTCCTTACATTAGATGTCCCTGCTAAGTTAATTAGGTAAAGTAAGTAAGAGAGGAAGAAAACCTTGAAGAGAGTGAGCGAAATCTGTCAAATAAATGAATACTATCAATGGCGAGGAAAAGTAAAGCAAATAGAATCGAAGTTTGAAGATGGGCATTAGTCAGGCAAAAGGACAGATTTTATAGTGTCTGACAGAGAGTTAGAACCGCTGTGAATAGGACCTTAGCACGATTGCCCACGGTCAGGTTACATAAGGTGAAAAGCAGCAAACCTGTCCGATGGCACGAACGGAGTACTCGAACGGTGATCGTAAATAGAGGTCCGACAACCGATGCGAAGCACACGCACAACACTCGAAGGCGGCACAACGTCACCGACACCAGAAGACGAACGAAATTCGAAGAAGAGTATATAGCTTGCTGTGAGTAAAAACAAATGTACAAAAATTGACGGAAGATAGAATAGGAAGTTACAAGGAAAAATGTGAAGAATTTATAAACACTATAATTTCGTGTTGCCACCCAAGAGCGTATATTTGAGGCTCAAACCACTTAACCGCAGCTTCCTTGACAACATTTTCTGGAAGCAGTTTCAAGCTTTCGAGGACTCGACGCGATAACCGTGTCTCCGCTCTAACTCGATAGGACCGCGGTTTGTTCAGCTTCATACAATGCCCGCGGAGACCAGATAATCTAGAAGAACTAAATAGCCAGGACAAATCAGGGCCAACCTTCCTAGTCAAAATACGGCTGTACTGCGCAATGCAAATATAAATGCTACTGCGTCGATTGTACTGACAACAGGAAAAGGATATTGGTCTTCTGGTAGAAATATACTCCGTTGAACACAGCACATTTGCCTGAGTGATGGGGCAGCAGTGCGGACTGCACGCTCATCATTACATTTGTAGATGGTGGTACATGTTGCGAGGGGACCTAGTGAGCTGTTTGAAAAACAGCACGTACAATCGCCGTTAGCAACATACAAACATCCGCAGCAGCAACAAACTAGTGGCACGACGATTGCCCCGTTTGCTTGAGGCATCTCGTAAACTGCTGCTGAAGATAACTATGTTTATAGTGCCTACAGGGTTTCTAGGGACCGTCTGCGCTCGCCTGCATGACGTTTTTGGATGGGACAACACACGTACGCCGCTTCATTTGGTTACGTATCTCACTGGTCTTTTCTTCCCCTGACCAAAAGGTGTCCGCTGGAGTGACCTTTAGACGTCCCAGTGTGGCCAATTATTGTGCACCTGGCCATCATATTTATACACGGTTGGGTCACACAAAATATTCGTGTGCAGATGTATGTACGCCTCGCGCTATTTTCCACTATTGGCGATTTTTCCTAGCACTCATTTCCGTTACCTGGGTCTATACAGGAGTTGGTTGCAAAACAACTTTTAAATGGTAGTACACCATTACATGAACAAAGAGTATCGTAAAGTAAATAAAAGGATAAAATGAAAGCCAAAGCTCTAACAATATTCACGCCCGGCGTAGCGGTAGGGCATTTGGCTTTCACCTACAGTTCTATAGGCCTCAAAGCCAACAGCTTGTAGGTCATTAGGCAACTTGTGTAAGCCAATGTGTCCTGCTAAAAATTTAAGATTTTGTGCTGTTTATGGACTGCGTCCAATAAAAGTGTATGCGGCTTCCGTGAATACAAAAAGTTAAACAAAAACGGAGCGCATCTGCAAAAAGTGCTATACAAATTACAATTATTACAGCTGAACACAACATCATGCTTAGTTGGATGATCAGCCAGTGCAGTGTTTGGGTAGAAAACGCTGAACGCGAATAGCCCAAGTAGTGGAACCCCGACAAGCTGACATACTTAGGCGCTGGATTTGGAAACGGAATGTAATCAGCTTACGTGTGTAGGTTGACTGTCACATACCCCACGGAATATCATTCCATGCGTAGAGAACGTTGATATGGACCTTTTGCAAAAGGCTCGAAAAACTAGCGTTTAGTAGGGTTACTCATTATCGCGAATGGAAATGATCAGGCACATTATATTACACGGTGGCTATTCATCGTTGCTTACTTACTGTAGCCTACGGTGTTATGCTGAAAGAGGGTCCTGCTCTTTGTTAGTCGACGCGCGTTGGATACATGCGTTGGCCCTCGGAAGCCACGGACGGAGCTGAATTTTTACCTTCTCTTCTGTGCAGGCTTGTGTCTCTACTGTAATACTGCAACTAGAAGATGGAGAGCAGGTGATATTGGGGGCTAACCGCTGGTTGCCATGATCAAGTTAGTACCACGGAAGCTGTGTTTTTGCGAATGCCGCGCCAATTCAATCGGTTTGCCAGTTCATCCGTGCAGGTAGCCTGTAGGATGTTGTGCATTGTTGTTGCAACGGTATTCCTGCCAGTCATAGTGAAGTAGTTATCCTAAGCGGCGTCATACCAACTGGGCAATAGCATTGGGGCTCTTTAGCCATCGATCTAGTGATTACAGCTCCTGCAAAGTCGAAAACTGCACAGGGTATGCACTGACCTTGGCCGCAGCTGACAACTGAAAGCGAACGTAGGCCGTCTCTAACTTCAAGGCGTGTAGATCCTTCCGAATTCTAGCGTTGTGGCTGGAATGTTTTGAACAATACGCCAGCAAACACAGTTTAGTTTCCGGCATATACTGGTGCAACACACGCAGTTCCGTTGTTGCATAATGATCCTCCTGCGATAAATCTGTTTGCTAGCTGATGCAAAGTTTTTAGCAAGTTCCTTATTATCTTACCTTGATTCGAGGGGCTCGTGATTGGAGGAACTTTTTCCAAGGCAGCCAGACAGGTCCGGCGAGATAGGCGAAACATACTGGATGGCCCTAGCCCCAGGATATGCTGCAAGTTGGTAGACCTACGTTTACGTTTCGAAATCCGGTAGCAGGACAGCAAGACTAATAATGGTACTGCAGGAGTTTTAGTTACAATCGTCTCTTCCTCTCCCGCTCCATAGGCGGTGTATCGTCAGTTGACGGAGGATCGGTGTGATCTTGCACGAAGCGTGCAACTCGTTTGATTTTCCGTACTCCTCTGCATACATCATTATAACAGGTTATTACCTATCAGTTAAGCGGATACTTTCCACCTAGAACGTTTCGCCGCCGAAGGTAACAGAAGCAACTAATTGGTTTTCTTGGAAAAATTCTGGTGACGGGATTGTATCGGTGTCCAACCTCCACTTCCTGTGTCCACCAGCGATTATGGTGTCCTCATACGAAGATATGGAACTACTAAAAACCTTGTCATGATTAATCTTGCCATTGGATGGTAAATGTGTCATAGCAAGCATTTCCATATTCGCACACTTTGATTAGTTATATAAAAAGCTGCATAAAATCAGTCTTAAAGGGCAGCGTTTACTTAAAAAGCAATGAGTACAGTCCACAGATTGTTACTGTGAGAACGTCCTAAAAGTTTAATGCGCCTAAATAGCCACCGCCATTTACACACCCCGTACACATGCGGGGCAAGAATGATTGCGTGAATTCCATCTTCATCTACGGCGTATAATGGTGCTTAAAATGTTCACCTGCTGGTTCTCTTGAATCTGGACTAACCATCGCAATGTCATAGTATTTTAGGTGGTGGTACGCGAAAATGGGGTTAAACTATGATTAGTAACAGAAGTCTCACAGGTTACGGATGTCACGTCGTCATAATACTCGAAAGCTGCCTGGTCGTAATTGGGTAGGAGGAGAATCAAGCCGAACCGAAGGGAAAAATAATTATCGTGCTCCCGGCAGAAGACGGCTGTGCAAAGGTACCACAGCGATGGGTGACGGAATTTGAGCGCCTCAGCTGTGCACATCACTTAGGAACAATCGTCCTTGCATGGTTGCCAACTAAACAACCAAGCCTGTGATTATTAGTTCCTTGGGTTTCAGAGATCAAAAAGGAATCAGTTGCCATCGCTATCACTTCGCGCTCACTGTAGGGATCATGTGAGTTGCTGCGGCAGGGTCCCACAAGAGAGCATTGTGGTCACAGTCAATGCAACAAATCCACGCTTGTACAGCAAATAGGTGTCTAGAAACCGTTGGAAACCTTCCTCTTTTTACGGACTGACGAGTACCTCAGGTAAACTGTTCTGGCCATTCACCACATAAGTTGATAAGGTGCCCTCAGAGCGAACCCATTGTCTCTTTACTTTAAACATTTTGATACGTAGCGTCGTGTCGCACTATCCACACAAAGACGAAAAAACTATTTTACCCCATTATACAACTCTGCTCGGAGAATGCGCCGCGTGTTACCCTAGTCACCATGGCGAAGACGATGTTCCAAGTAGAGAAACTTCATCCGTTGAATGCTATCCGAGTGACAGGCTGAATAAATAAATTAAGAAATAAAGGTATAGTTCTAGACTTGGTTAGAAGCTGTGCTCACTTAAGGTTCGATCATAATGTACCGTGATCCCATGCCATTGCGTGAGTAATAATGGATCTAAGCTTACTTAATCCGTGATCACGCGTACTGCACCAGGACTGCGGAAATGGCTTTTATGGCATTTAATATTTCAGAAGGCGGATGCACCGGCTGCTTGCAAGCTGTGAGCGTACTTGACGCGTTCTTTGATGTACCATATGGTTTGTTGACCTATTATGAGCCACCGTAGTATCCACTAGTAACTGAAGGCTTAGTCTAAACTCTATTGCTGGTCACTCTCCTCTCTCCTAGCGCGCCGTTATGCGTCGTTCGTCCTACTCGAGTCAACTCCACTTGACAGCAGCTAGTCATTGTTGGCTCCATGTAGATTACAAGGAGCCACCCCCTGACTCTCCAACCTTCATTCTCTTCTGCCGTCTGTTTCTTAAAGCTTCGCTCGCATGTCGAGTTCTTCATCGAAACTGTAGGTATCCAGTATTGGTCAAACGTCTTAATGACATGGCTACAGCAGCCACTGATTCATTCTTTTCTAGAGCCACTATCTCTGCTTAGCAGCAGCAAGTCGCTATAGCTCACATCTAACTTTGCGGATATCCGGAGCTCGCTCCCTCTTACTACGTTCATTCTCTCGGATAGTTTGTGTCACAGCTCAGCTGGTCTATTGACCTATCACTTACCTTCACTGGCCTGTTGATACACTCATTGACCCTATAGGCATACACCAGTGCCAAAGCGTCTGATTAGAATAGCTGCATCTGGCGACTGAGTCACTCCTAGCGCCACCATCTGTCGGTCGTCATAAATTCGGCATCTCTCTTCAGAAGTAGCTAATGGCCATTGGCCACATGCATATGCGATGATCCAGTGCTTGTTAGTAGCCACCCCGTATCTCAATAACCTTTACTCCTTTAGAATATCTGCATCCAGTCCCTCTGCTGCCCTGCCACCAATTGATCTTAAATAAATAATAAATAAATAAATAGGTATATTTCTACCTATTTATTTATTATTTATTTAAGATCAATTAAGACTCTCTCGCAGCAACCTATTTATTCTCGCTTATTATGCCCCCCTCTCGGATTACACTAACTACGTGCTGTTCATGCACCTGACAATCACTGCCAACATTCTAACTCTCTTTCTCTATCCCCACGCAACTATCGACTTATATCAAACGGATACTCGTACTTCACTTACTGGTGCAACGCTCTTGTCTCTACGCAGACGATAGCAATTCACCTATACGGCTAATGATTCTATAGGATACTCAAAAGACATTTTCAGCATAATTGTTGTTGCGCAGTGTACATGCTTTTGTCTCAAGCCCAAATGTTATAATGCAAGACATTAACAATGTTCAACTCCATGCCTGTTCTTGCGGCCTTCTCTCGGTTTTCCCTCACTTTCTCTTTTCTCTGAGGTCCGGGACATCTTGGAGACCTGGGATTGTACTGAGGAACAGTTTTGGCCCAAGACGGACGGAACAACTCACAAGGACTGACATGCAGAATGGTAAAACTCCGCAAGACCGACCTACAATCACCATAACTTCTGTCCAGTATGGAGAATTGGACATATCCTCATACTCCCATACATTTGAAAAATATGGGCTGTGGAAAAATTGTATCTTTTGCTCACCTGGACATACAACAAGAAGAAAAATCGCGATGTCCCTCTCCTCCACCGACCTCAAAAATCATGGCGACCCAGATCAAAATACCCGTCAAACTAACAGAGGAAATTAGAAGCCATTACACCGCGAAAAACCGAAGGTGAAACCAGTCGTCAAACGGCTTTGCCAGTTCAACATTTATGTTCAAAATGCTTTACGGCAGTGTTGCAGGACGTGGTGGGTTTTCGCCTGGCAAGCGTTCTCCCTATAAAAAGCCACAAATGTCTGTTTAACAACACTGCAACATGGCGGATGTGACTCGCCACTGAATAAAGTCACAGCCCACAACTACATACTGGCAAGTCGACTAGACTCACACATCAACTCTTCCCGACACCGTTTCAACTACACACGATTGAACCCGATGTATCATCGTGATACACAACAGTTTTTAAACCTTGATCATACCTAAGTTGGTGCGTCTCTATGAAACTGAGAATAAACTATCTATTTATTTATATTATCATGGACATACGACCAATTTTCTACTGTTACTGTCACAGTTGCCATAAAATGTTTGTACAGTTGTACATAGCTGATCATGCCTCCATGGGCGTGCCTCGCATAGTCGAGAATAAAGTATTTATTTATTTATTTATTTATTTATTTATTTATATGGGTTCCACAGTCGATCATAACGCTTCGCAATATTATTGACTGCTTTCCATATCACAAAGGCTCGCAGGTGAACCTTTGAATCATCGTAAGCCTACGCTGTACGAACCGTCGAACAAGGATATTAATTTTAGCTCCGTTAGTCATCCAATAGAGCAGGGGTCCCGAAAAATGTCGGGCAGATGGAAGGAGAGAAAAACGATGGCACCAGAATTGTCGAGAAAGGCCGCGTAATGCTTCTGTAAAAATAACTTAAGCGTGCTTTGCATAGTCGAGAATAAAATATTTATTTATTTATTTATTTATAAATTAAATTATTCTAAAAACGAATAGAAAGTCGGTACAGTAAACTGAAAAACATAAACGAAGACTATACCAAAAATATCGGATTAACAGAAGCGAGATCGGAGCGGAGGATCCATACGCACGAGGATAACTTGGTTCGGCGCAATGAGTGTAAATCGTGGGAATACAAAAATGTTGTGTAATAACAGAGAAGGCCATGGATAAGTGGAAAATAAAAGCAACAGGGTCTAGACGTAAGGGGAAGAGAGCTGTCGCTCTCAGACCCCGGTCGGAAATGGCACGGTTATCTGGGGATAACAGGAGGGCAAAAGAACCTTCAGATAAGAATAGTTTGGTCGGCGCACTGAGATTGGGTCGTACAATTGTGGTTAGAACAATTGTGGGGTGGGTCAGCGGAAATAGACAAGTTAAAAATCGAAGAGGCTATATTATACAGGGTTCAGGAGGTCCAGCAGGTCTCAAGAAGTGTGGAAGACCGATCAGACGACACTGTTTACATTACTTGGAGAGCCTCGTGGGCTTTTCCACACTTTACCCATAAACCATTCTTATCTCGAACTTCACCTTTTCTTGCTTATCGCGCTTTGTGTTTTCACCTCGTTTACAACCGAACGGCCAGCTTGAATGCCCTGCCGTGATCTTGTCCCACTTGACCAGTCTGTTGCTACATGACTGCTCGGTTACATCTGTAACGCAGGCCTTATAGGCTTTGCAAGCTCAACGCTAGGTTTCCTTACCTCTACAGCCTGCGGGACTTGTCCACCATTTATTGTTCGCTCTTTTCTCGCCTTTACTATACATCATTATACAAACGCGCTGACTAATCCAGTCTTATTCGACGGCCTCCTGCTCTCCGGACTAGTTCAGACTTCTGAGAAGTCACCTTTCTCAGTTCGGCTGACTCAACTACCCGATTACATTACCTGGAGAGCTTCGTAGGTTTTTCCCACCTTTCGTCAATAAACCTTTCTCATCCTGACCGTAACTTTTATTATCGCGCTCTGTTTTCATTTCTTCTTCAACTGGTGCCAGATTTCACTGCTCTGCAGTGACTTAGCCCCAATGACAAACCCTTTTCTCTGACTGCTCGAACGCTACCAAGACACAAGCGGTATACGCTATGCAGACGCAAAGCTCTTGTTCCCCTACTCTGAGAGGCCGATAGATTCCTTCACTCTCTATTGTTGCGGCCCTTTTTCATGCATTTACTGTACATGCTATTCCTACGCGCCGACTAATCCAGTCTCGCCTGATCGACCAATTGTTATCCGATTTCATTCAGAGTTCCCGACGTTAAAATCTTGGTTCGGCTGATCCAACCTTTGGGTTGCATCATCTGGAAAGCCTCGTGGGCTCCTCCGCTCTTTATCAATAAACCTTTCTCACCCCGACCGTAACCTTTTCTTATCTAGCTTTCTGTTTTCCTTCCTTCTTTCAATCGGACGGCCAGCTCTAATGCCCTACAGTGGTCTAGCCTCACTTGACCTGTCAGCTTCTCTCAAAGTACTCTTTTGTAACTGGGACTTCAGCCGTGCAGGCTCTGCATTCTCAGCAGTACGGTTTCCCTACCTCTAGGGCCTGCTAGATTTGTTCACTCTATTGTTCTAGCCTTTTTCTTACCCTTATTTAAACCCTAATCCCAAAGCGCTGACCACTGCAGTCTCGCTTGATCGGCCCCTGCTCTCGGAATTCACTCAGATTTATGAGACGTTACCTTTCCTGGTTCGGCTGTCCTAGTGGACCGCTTACTCTCTTGAAAGCCTCGGTGACTTTTCCACTCTTGCAATAGAAGCCTTTCTCAACCCGACTCTGGCTTTTCCTTATCTCGGCCTCTGCTTTTCAACTGGATGGCCATCTTTGTGTTTTGCCTCAATCTATGCTTTTCTGACCGTAGTTGAGCTTCCTGACTGCATCCATACTACTGAGACGTATATGCTCTAAGTGCTGCATACCCAACGCATTGTTCCCCGAGAACGTTGCTGAACTGGCTTATGCTTTAGTATTACAGCTTATTTCATTTCTAACCTTGATCATCACCATTCGTCTTCCCTACTTAATTAAACGACTTAGTCGCAATCCTCTGACTGATCCAGGCCCTTCGAATCGGCCTGTCGCTCGCCGACATCGTGCAGTCCACTGTGGCGTCACTGTTCACGGTACGGCTAATCTAACTTTTTATGGAACACATGTACTTGAGATATTTAGTTTATAGTGATACATATAATGCGCGGTTCATTAGTGCAAGCACTTTTGCGACTGATCTTATTCGCTGCGTTCCGGATGCGTCGTAGTTGTCTGTTTGTGTGGCTGCCTTGGTTCGTTGTCTTTTTCTCTGAGATTTCCACAGAACGGGTTGCCAGAACCCGAGGAAAGGTCCACTGCCTTAACCTCAACCCTTTAACGAAGCACAACATTTCCTTATCTGGTAATGGATGGATCATTATCGCGCCGTCTTTTTTACTTACCGGATAGAGAAAACACTTATTTGTTATCTTGGATGGATGCCACTATATTGAGGCCTGAACAACTGGGTTCAGCTCACTTCTTCTTCACCTAATTCTTACTCGGAGTTCACTTGCTGACATTTAATGTCAACTCGGACATTTCATCTGACCGGAGGGCAGATTTTCCTGCCTGTGCTATGCACCCAATTTGGAACTATCCCAACACAATTCTTTCACACACAATGCTTTCACAGTGGCATGAACAAAAGGGTTCGGTCCTTTACACTACTGAACGTTTTTTCACTTACCACATCTGGAGCGACTTACACTATTTTTTACCGCCCACAGGATCGTAGATGCCGGTGTCCCCAAGCAACGGAACTTACCCTCGGAGGATTGCCGGTTCATCATTCTGGAAAACCTGCGGCATTTTCCGACCTGAACCATGACGTTTGGCCACTCTCCCTCCTTTAATAATTGGTTCAACAATATATTACTGGATATTACTGGATACCCCTCGGAGACCTTACGCGGTTCTACAGACGACAACTACAAAACATTCCTACATGTTCGAGTTACAGCTTACCTACCATACGGGCCCTGCTATTCCGTCAGGAAGTGACAAGACACATAGATGATACAGTCCCGCGCCCATCATGCAGCAGCCAGCAAAAATTATGGGTGTATCCAGACTGAGCCCATCAGAACCAATAATCGGTCAATAAGAAGCACTGCCAATGGCAGCCTGTCGTTTGAATGCATCGATGGCAGCGTTTCAGGACATGGTGGGTTTTCGCTTGGCAAAAGTTCTCCATATAAAAAGCCACAAAAGTCCGTTTAACAACACTGCGACGACGGAGGTGACTCGCCACTGAACAAAGTCACAGCGAATAAGCTCACATTGACAAGTTGACCATGACTACATACTACCATGCTTGATACGCCACGACACTTGCTTAGCTGCATATTTCGTCGCCACGTCTTTTCCTGCGCATTCACCTTTGTTTTTTACGCTACACTCACATGAACCCAGCGTATCATGTAGTCGAGATTGAGCGTGTTCTTCACCAGCTCTTTTCTAATTGCTCAGTTCTAGTTCTTGCTCTATTCCTGCCTCAAGAGTTACTGCACTTTATGGCAGACCGACTGTGCCCACCCGAAATTGCCAGAACTCACGACAATGGGCTTCCTTCATGTTTATCTCTGTCCAATTGTGTGGCTTCAACCAGGAACGTCTGAACAACCTCCGATTGTCACTGTTACAATTGCCATGACATGTCTGTATAATTGCACTTATTTGTTCACGCCCTTGCGAGCATGCCTGGCATAGCCGAGAATAAAGGTTTATTTATTTATTTGGTTGATTAGTCGGTGCATTGAGCTTGAGTCGGACAG
The DNA here is from genome assembly GCA_944474145.2 of Dicrocoelium dendriticum. Taxonomy (NCBI): domain Eukaryota; kingdom Metazoa; phylum Platyhelminthes; class Trematoda; order Plagiorchiida; family Dicrocoeliidae; genus Dicrocoelium; species Dicrocoelium dendriticum. The sequence continues at coordinate 890,373 of OX104070.1, forward strand.
ATAAAATGGAAAGAATATAGAGATGCTCAGCAGTAAAGGGTATGAAATAGAGGGAAGAGGCTATTTTGACATTGGATGAGCAAGTCAAGCAAACTCTTGAGGTAATAAAAGCAGCATTGAGACTACAGACTCTAGACCGTTAACATCCGGGTAGACTGGAAGAAGCCACAGGGACGCAGACTAGTCAGATGGGGCTAGGTTAAGGAAGAGCACTAAGATTAGACTGCCGATTGAAGAACTGAAAACAAAGAGCGCAGCAAAAATAAATAAATAAATAAATTACGTAGAGGGTAGAAGTCACGATTAAACTCCACACGAAAATCTGCCTCGACGGGGAATCGAACCCCGGTCCACGAATTTCCGGTCCGTTGCTCTACCACTGAGCTACCGAGGGCTGATGATTAGGTGCGGAATTTAACACGTGACTTCTGCTTGTTGCGCGACGTATTGCCAGTGAGCCGATCTGCAACACCAGGACAGTTACTGTGAGCTCATTGGCAATACGTCGCGCAACAAGCAGAAGTCACGTGTTAAATTCCGCACCTAATCATCAGCCCTCGGTAGCTCAGTGGTAGAGCAACGGACCGGAAATTCGTGGACTGGGGTTCGATTCCCCGTCGAGGCAGATTTTCGTGCGGAGTTTAATCGTGACTTCTACCCTCTACGTAACTTACATTACGCACAAACATCCTTCAAATAAATAAATAAATAGTATATTCTCGAATTTCCGAGACACACCAGATCAGGCATGATTAACGTTTACAAGCAATTATGTTTCGCAACAAACACGTTGCTATGTATGTAATCGGCAGTGAGCCGAAAGTTGTGCAGGATTTGGAAATTGTAAAATTAATCTTGAGGTACAAATTCGTCAATGCATGACGACAAGTTGGGTTCTAGTGTGCGTAGTGTAAACAGGCTGGGCCTTCCGTTTGTAGAGAAAACTTGTCAGGAAAATATTACATTAAGATTCTGGTCAGCTTGCCAGTATGTAGTTGTGGGCAGTGACTTTATTCAGTGGCGAGTCACATCCGCCAGTCAAGATGAAAAAGGTTCACTGCTAATAAATAAATAAATAAATAAAGAGGTATATATCTAGACCTGCTAGAGGCTGCACCCTAAAGGGTTCAGATCAATGCTTACATAAATCCGATGCTCTTGCATGGAAGTAGGTAAAATATAAGTATATGTTCATCGTCAGCAATTACAAATGCATTGGCGTTGTTTGATATACAGCTACTGGATCGCAGGCGCCCACCTTGACATGTTTCTGGTTCCTGCGGGCGATATTGAAATCCTTGTTCTTTTGTGAAAACTTCGCGGTGTAGTTGTGCCTTTTCTCCTCGGAACAGAATCCAATTCGCCGAAAGTGCACTTTTAATTGATCGCACATTAATCGGCCACTCAGTTGCCCCAATTGTGGGCACATGGAAGAAATGAGTGAAGGGATTGTAAGGCATACGAAAAGTTGAAAACAATTCCGATAAATGCGGACAAAAATAGAAACAATTTGTTAAGAGAAAAAATAAAGCTGCGTGCTTCAGTAGAAAAATACTAATTAACAAAAAATACAGTCCTACTTTTCTTACGCTGATATTGCTCTCCGGCGCAAAATTTCAATCTGAGTTATTCTCAGATAAAAGAAAAAGCCTTTCTACAGTTACAATACCGCTTAAAGTGGCACACAAATACACTGGTCTGGACCAGCTTTAGTGCCTGAATACGTTGAACTTAAAAGCAACACAATACGTGCAGTAGTTTGCGAGTTATTCGCAATTAAATTATGGTCTACGAATAAGGCCATTTTTATTTTTCGCTAAAAATGGCTTTCTGCTTTGCAAGCAGATAGCAGAGAAAAGAAAAGAAAATATAAAAAGTAGAGAAGCGGCGTATGTTCTAGATAGGCATAGCTATCCAGAAATGCTCTAATTAGCCCGTAATACCCTGCGACAACTACGGACTGCGCAGGTGGCCGAAAAGTAAACTTTGCAGGCATACATGACAAATATATGAAGATAAGGGATGATCTTGCGCGAAAACGCTAGAAATCCAGCAAGGAATATTATATCTACATGGGAATTCAGGGGAGCTTGTAATTAACTCACGGTTAGAAGGCCACAGCATATCATTTTCAGTGCATACTGAGCCGCATAAACAACCAGTAAAATAGAGTTTAGCATTTTTTAAGCCTCTAAGCTTTTCTAAAGCTTACAACAAGCCCGCATGAGCCAGGTCTACCTGAGTAACCCTGGGGATCTTTCAGATCCGTTAACAGCTTTCGGCCTACAAAAGACACGCATTACTTGGCTAAACATCACAAGATTTATCCCTTAGAGCCGATTTTCTATATTCATGTGGCTCTGTCTCTAACGTCAGTGAGCTATAGGAGCCTGCCACCAATAATAAAGAAATAAGCATGGGAAAATTTAGTAAAATTTAGCTAATTGCATTTGGGCGTGAAATCCGTTTTGGTCTACATTGGTTGGGCTTTAACAACTCTACTTCTGGTGGTTGAGCTTGCTCATACTTGAGGTATTGTTATGCCTCATGTGTAGATGCACACTATTGTGCAGCTATTTGATGAATTTCGATGTGTAGTGAAGCCAACGATGCTCGCGTGCGAAGGAGTGTGAATCGTATGGTCTTCCGAACAATGGCCGGTAGTGTCACAGGGTCTGAGTAAATTTGGTGAGCAGGAGACCGATCAGCCGGGACAGGATTAATCGACACATTGAGATTGAGTAGTACAGTTAATGTGGCAAGACAAATCAAGCATCAGCGGAGATGGACAGGTTTAGGATGAAAGAGGCTATATGTATTTGGGGTATGCCACTGCGAGTCAGACAGGCTCGCAAGGTTAGAGGAATTGTGTGTTGGGTATTCAGAGCCTAAAAAGTTTAAATAACGTCAGTCTGGAAGCAGTCGAAAGGTGACTAAGGCAGGGCACTGATAGCTCGCTTTCCGGTTGTGGAACAAATAAAGCCAGAGGGCGCGTTAAAGAGAGGACAGATTCGAGAAAAAAGGATTACAGTTCAGAAAGGGAAGTTAACGTGGAGCTTGAGGTAATGGAGACAGAGCATTCAGTCTTCCAAGCAATGGCAGGCAACGTCATAAGAGTCGGAGAGAAAGAGACCGATCAGACGAGACTAGATTTGTCGGCGCATTTAGATTGAGCAGTACAGTTAAATAGGGAAGATAAATGGAGTCAGTAGGATTGGATAGGACAGAGATAGAAGTGGCTGTAGTAACATAGGGTGAACAAGTCCAGCAGGCTGTCGAGGTGAGGGAGACTGCGTTTAATCTACGGAGCTTAGAGCGTTAACATCCCGGTGGTCTGGAAGAAGTCACAGAAGCAGACTGGTCAGCTGAGACTAGGCAACGGCAGGGCATTGAGGTGCGGCTGTTAGATTGCAGAAGGATCGAAAACAGAGATCGCAGCAAGGAAACGACAGGATCGGGATGAAAAAGGTTTACTGCTACGGTGTGGAGAAACCAACGAGGCTTACGGGTGAAAGGTTATCGTGCGTTCAGTCTTCCATGCAGTGGCCGGTAATGTCACAGTAGCCTGAGAAAATTCGGTGAGCAGCAACCCATCAGAAAACGCTGGATTAGTCGACGCGGTGGGATTGAGTTATACAGCTAATGTTAGAGGACAAATGGAGTAGATCAAGAGCTTGGCAAGTGAGAGATGGCAGGGTCTAGATTAATAAAGAGTGAACACGTCCAGCAGGCTGTCAAAGTGAGAGAGGTTTAGCTCTGAGTTACAGTGAGTAGACCGTGTATAGCTCGCTAGTTTGGAAGATGACAAAGAAAATCATACTAAATAAATATATAAATAAATAAATATTGTATTCTCGAATATGCGAGGCACGCCCATGGAGGCATAATCAGATATGTGCAAGGTACAGACATTTTATGGCAACTGTACCAGTGACAGTAGAAAATTTTTCATATGTCCATGATTGGAACTGTACAATGGTTAAAATGCGAAATAATAAATTGGCTGTCGTGAGACCGAGACCTCGGGAAATAATAGCTTGAGAATCCTGAATGATCCATTGGAGGACAATTAGAGAGAACGTTAAAGAACGATGCGACAATACAGTGAGTTAGTGCACAAGTAAAGCAAAGGTCAACCGTGCTATCGTAGAAAGCAAAAAGACCACAGTGTATGCAGTTGTAGATGTTCCAGTGTAATCAACCAAAATAAATAGTGACGCTAGTTGACCAGCCCGTGTGAAGTTGTGGGATGTGACTTTATTCGGTGGCAAGTCACATTCGCCATGTTGCAGTGTTGTTAAACGAACATTTGTGACTTTTTATAAGGAGAACGCATGCCAGGCGGAAACCCACTACGTCCTGAAACACTGCCGCCAATGCATTGAATGTCAAAATGTAACTGGCTATGTCTCTGGTTGAACGCTATTTGCTTAGTTATTCAAAGTCAGGTTGCGTCCCATTTTTCCGCTGGCTGCTGCGTCTGGCGGGTGCATACTGCGTTCCTGAGTCCTGTCCTGTGTCCGATTGGTAGGTCGGGAACTACACATTCATTTTGATTATGATGCGTTGATCCTCTGCCGAACCACGTGAAATCTCCGAGGAATATATATTGAAATATGTTGAGTTGTTGAAGTCTTGAAGGATAGAATATGGTTCCGAAGAAAGAATCGCAGCTCCCCCGGGGTATGTAGTAAAATTTATTAGAAATATAAGAAACCACGGCCAATTGAGCGGTCAACGCGGATTGCAGAGCTCATAATGACCAATTGTTCTGGCGTTGTGTCGCAGGGAAATGTGCCTTCTAAAGTCAAAAGTGGCTTACCAGGCACGAGTTATGTGGAAGAAATAGTGGTACGCAAACTGAACCCAAGGATTCAAACCTCGGAAAATTTGTATCTGTGCATGATAACGAATAGTTTGTCCGGTTAGTAGGTTGTAAAAAGGTTGATAATCTTCCGTTCATGTCCAGACCAAGAAACGGTGTGGCTTGTATTGTTGTCGCAATGATGTATTATCCTGGCGTGCGTGGTGCCGTATCTGAGACAAACTCGGGAAAAAAGGAAACGAACAAAAACGGCTACAAAGACAGAAGAAAGGGATGCGCCTGGAATGCAGTCGATCAATTGCGGCGATGGCTGAACTATTGTACCCCTATACATTAATTGTTATTGAACTATCGCATATACATGTGTATCACAAGTGGCGTAATACGACGAGAAGCAAGTAGCACACGAATCAGTAGCGAATGCAAGATTGTTCTGGTTAAATAAGACTAGATTAGGGCAGAGCACTGAGAGTTGGTCGTCCGATTGAAGAAGTATTGAAAGCAGAACTTTCAGTCCTCAGTGTAATAGCCGGTGATGTCACAGTAGTCGGAGCGCGGGAAACCGATCAAGCAAAACTGGATTAATCGGCACACTTAGGTTGGGTCGTACAGTTAATGTTGGAAGACAGATGGCTTGGGTCAGGAAATGGACAATTTAGAGAGGGAAGTGACTAAATTAATATAGGGTGAATCAGTCCAGCCGGCTGCCGAAGTGAGGAAGATATGGCTGATTCTACAGCTCCTAGACCGCTTATAAATAAATGAATAAATAAATGGTATATTCTCGGTAAAACGAGACACACCTGTAAAGGCGTGATCAAATAGGCATACAAGCATAGCTTCTTTGGAATGTTAAAACAATCGTTTTAACTAAAGGTACAAAAGAAAAGGTGTAGTTCATAGGAGTGAGCATATTGTCAGCTAATTGGCAGGCCAAGGAACATTTTGGCGCTGTGGCGCGCAAAAAATGCGTCAAGACACAAGTGGGGGGTAATTGCTCCGGGTGGTGATCCGTGAGCACAGGAGCCCAAACAAGGTTTTGGTGCAACCAACGACCATTACGAAATAGGGCAGATCTGTGCTCCATAGAAGCATTCTTCATAGAAGGATTGGTCGCACAGGTTGGATGTAGAAGGCTGAGGACTGCGTCAGTGTGAAATGTTTAGTTGTGACTAGTTTTCGGCGAGTCACATCCACCACTTTGCAGTGTTGTTAAGCGGACATTTGTAGCTATTTTATAGGGAGAACGCTTGCCAGGCGAAATCCCACCACGTCCTGGAACACTGCCGTAGCTTCCGTTGAGCAGTAGTGCAAGTCGGCTATGCATCGTATAGACCGATTTTGCACTTTATTATTCGCAATCTGTTGACAGCCAAAATTCTTCGTTGATTGGCCGAGTGGCTTAGTGCTGATACGGCAGCAGTCGTTGAAGCCGGTCAGTGATGCAAAAGATTCGAAGAGTCGCATGATAATGATGCAGGGGAGTACACTTATTGTTAATAGAGGCCGACTTTTCTATTATATTCTTGTTCTGCTCGCAAACCGTGTCCAGCTATCCACGCTGGGTTCGGTGAGTGAAGTTGTTGCTTGTGGCTGAATATGTCCAAGGAATAAACACGGGACGATGAAGGCATACGCACTTCGCAATTCTTATACAGTGAAAGAACCCGGAACACTGATCACATCAATAATACTCACCTGTCTTCCGACTTCAACAGCTCTAACCACTTGAGGTGGACTCTGGAGACAATAAATACGCAACGCTGGAAAACAACTTGGCGAAACATGACTGCGGATATCCGCGAACATAATCGGTCAAATGCAATCTTGTCAATGTCATATCATCGGTCGTCAGTGTTCCGGAACGCGGTGGGTTTTCGCCTTGCAAGCGTTTTCCCTACAAAAAGCCACGAACATCTGTTAACTAACACGGCGAAGTGGGGGATGTGACGTGTCACTCAATAAAGTAACTGCCCTAACCACGTGTTGGCAAGTTGACCGATACCACATTTCACAAATCCGGCGCATATACCTGCTCTCGTGCGACTACGCCAACATGGGTTATTCAGGATATCCCACTGTTTAAACTGTTTTTGCAGTTCTTTCGGTATGCTTCACTTACGTGACCCGCACTGGATACACAACGTCCTCGGACTGTTTCCTCATCAACATACTCCACCTTAATGAGTTGATACTTATCTCTACGTCGCATTCGGTGGAGATGGACACCATACAAACTTTGGGCCATGTGGGCGCATACTACTGACTACGTCTGTACTGCTCCCGCTCTTGGTCCTGCTAACCGTGCTGTCATGTAAAATGTTACAATATGCTGGTCATGCTTAGAAGGCATGCCTCGCTTGGTCGAGAATAAGATATTTATTTATATATTATTGTTGGCAATACCTTCTTCTTAGTCTACCTGGAAGTTTGGCTACGTCTGATGCAACTTTTAGCAGGTGCTGCTTAGACAGGTGCAATAATGCTACCGAATTGTACCGTCAGTATTTATTCCTTCTGTAGATACCAACGGTATTTAAGCGATACTTAAGTTAGCAATGGAATAAGGATAACACAAAGAAGAGGACGGAGATGGAGTGAGCAACTCTACAAGTTAGCAAGAAAATGGTGTGTTAAAGGCCATCGGTTTTATAAGCTCAGCTAAGTTGAAGTCCGCGGTGAACGAACGGGACTTATAACTATGCTCACTATGACGAATAAGTAACTGCATAGTGAAACAGTGATGACTTATCGTTGGTGTATGCTGGGCATACCATCTGCTATATTAACTGCAGGCTATCCGTGTCTAAAGGTAAACCAGAGCAGGCTATGGCCATTGCTTCTCCGAGGTAAGCGGGAATTAACTGGCAGGTTGAACCACCAGGCAGTCCGTCGTGTGTTGCTGTTCATTTCCCTCTGATCATTCGTTTTGATCGCTGGCATATCTTGCCCAATTCCTTAGGGCCTAGAAGGTTACTTGTGCCCATGCAGTTCCATTCGCATGTCGCATCGTGTGGCCGCTGTTCCGTAATCCACCTTGAGGAATTGTTTAAACCTCATTGCGATCACCTGAAGGCGGCAGCGGGACAAGGAGGCGTAAAGAGACAATTTGGGTGGGGTACTTTGACCTCATATTGCAACCCGCAATAAGTCACGGTGTCACACGAGAATAAACGCAATAAGCTCCATCTCACAGATATATAGATATATACAGCGAGCAAAGTATCAACAAGGCTGCAAAACTTCCAAAACCAGGTGGCTTTCAAGGTGGAGGTGTAAAAGTTCCTGTGCCTCAAAATGGCACTATAATGGCTCTATGGCAAAATGGCTCTATAACACCTGTGAATCAGACGAGCTCGTTTTCAGTCCTAGTCAGATGGATCATGAACATCGCCGGTGTAGCATTGCGCGTTATCCAGCTGAACCGTACCATATAATTTTGCAAGGCGTTGTGTTATCCTTAGCTGGCTAGCCGAACAACCTCCTCGTGGTGTCAGCTGGGTGGTTCGGGTTTAACCCGTTCCAGCAAATAGTTCGGCGGCAGCGTTCCAGGCCGTGGTGGGTTTCGCATGGCAAGCGTTCTCCCTATAAAAAGCCACAAATGTCTGCTTAACAACACTGTAACGTTGCAGTCGTGACCCGCCGCAAAATAAAGTCACTGCCCCGTGGATATCCGGATAATTCTATCCAACCCACGAACACCAATCTCCTACTCGCATATTGATGACAATATCAAACATTGAAGATTGAAGCAGCACAACTACAAGCACAAAATACACAGCTACATGCACCTACACACACAATGACATACACACATAACCCCTACACAAACACAAACTGCAATGGCAAACATATCGAATTTTTGCACATTCTTGATCATGCATCGTTATGTCAAAATGATCATGCCTGTAAAGGCGTGCCTCACCTTGTTGAGAATAAAAGATTTATTTATTTATTTATTTATATCTGAGATTTCTCCTGGATCAACTGCACGATAAGACTAGGAACTAAGGATACAACTTGGCGTATATGGATAAGTTAAACAAGTTTCCTTCCCGCTTTACCCCTCTCTAGCTTGCTTGCAGACACTCCAACCCCAAGGACTCAAGTGCAAGTGGTATCCGCAGCTGCAATACGACCTATCACGTTTAATTAATATCTTCACTCACACGAATGTCTATCTTGCTTGCCAACTTGCTACGACGCATATAAGGCGATACTTGGAATATCACATTTGTACAGAGTGGCAGCTCGGCAGGTCCGGTGAACGTGACCTGCCGCGGGTAGCGGTTCATTAATCGGCCATCACCTCGTTAACCCAACTACCCTCGGCTCTAAGGAGGAGTGCGCAGCAGTGGTAAACCACTTTCTATCCAGACCCTCTCCTCTCCCTATGACGCTCTCTGCTTTCATTTCTTTACTCTGACTGCCAACTCTCAGTGCCCTGCAGTAGCCTGGTCTCATCGGACCGGTCTGCTTCTTTGCCCTTTCCCAGACCAGCAAGCTTTAAACGGTCTAGGCCCTGTAGACTCAAAGCTACGTCTTCCTTACGTTGACAGCCTGCTAGGCTTGTTCGCCCTTTATTAATATAGGCACTTCTATCGCTAACCTGTACACCACTTGACCCACTCCACTTGTTCTCCAAAATTAGTTGTTTACCTCAATTTCGTTACGCCGATTAATCCTGTCTCGTCTGCTCACTTTCCTGCTCTCCCACTTTCCTCAGACTGCTGTGGCATTACTGGCCATTGGTCAGGTGACTGAGCGCCGTCTGTATTCAATCCTTCTTCAATCGGACGGCCAACGCTCCGTGCCCTGCCCTAAGTAGCAATATCTGATCAGTGAAATTCTCTGGGACTACTACCAAGCTACCGCGATGTTAACGCTTTTTATGCTCGGTCGATTCAACTTACCTCGATAGCTTGCTGGACTTGTTCGCCCTTTGTTAATGTAGCCACATCTATCTCTGACCTGTCCAATCCTACTGACTCGTTCCACTTATCTTCCAAAAAGAAATATACGACCCAATCCCAATGCGTCAACTAATCCAGTCTTGTCTGATCTGTCTCGTTCCCTCCGAATACTGTGACGTGAGTGGCCATTGTTCGGAAGACCTAGCTCTCTGTCCCCATTACCTGTAGAGCCATATTGACTTCCCAGCTCTTGTCTATAAACCATTTCTATTTCGACCCTGTCCTCCCTTTATCGCGCTGTGCCTTTATTTCGCCCTCAGTCGGAGAGCCAGCTCACAGTGTCCTGCCCTAGTCTAATCTGACCACAGTTGCTTCCACCAAAACAAGAAGGTTTATCCACTGGGACTGGTCGACCCATCCTCAGACGCTTGTTCCTTTCTCCGGGAAATGAATAACCCACACATCGTTCCAAATGGAGCTCTTTCCGCCATTCTGGAGACGCTACCTTCACGGGGCCTAAACAGATGGGTTTAGCTCACCTCGTACTCAGAGAGAACAATTTACTCACCTGGAATAATATATTTACATGGATCTCCCTTTCCACAAACGAAGACAAACAACTCTGGCGTGATAACCTTCACTGGCACAAACAATCAAATTCGCCAGCCAACTGGAGCTATTCTGATGTCATTTCACGGACAGCGTTGCGCTCGTATACGCGCCTTTTTCGATGACCTCTCACGGAAGTTTCACTTGGCTATGGAGACAGTTAAACGTACTTAAATTTGAAGGAAGCCCGAATCCACTTTGCGTAGAATAGCATTTTTACCTGTTATGGACATATTCAGGACAAGCAACAACTTCACTCACCGAACCCAGCGTGGATAGCTGGACACGGTTTGCGAGCAGAACAAGAATATAATAGAAAAGCCGGCCTCTATTAACAATAAGTGTACTCCCCTGCATCATTATCATGCGACTCTTCGAATCTTTTGCATCATTGACCGGCTTCAACGACTGCTGCCGTATCAGTACTAAGCCACTCGGCCAATCAACGAAGAATTTTGGCTGTCAACCGATTGCGAATAATAAAGTGCAAAATCGGTCTATACGATGCATAGCCGACTTGCACTACTGCTCAACGGAAGCTACGGCAGTGTTCCAGGACGTGATGGGATTTCGCCTGGCAAGCGTTCTCCCTATAAAAAGCTACAAATGTCCGCTTAACAACACTGCAAAGTGGTGGATGTGACTCGCCACAAACTAGTCACAACTAAACATTTCACACTGACGCAGTCCTCAGCCTTCTACATCCAACCTGTGCGACCAATCCTTCTATGAAGAATGCTTCGCTGGAGCACAGATCTGCCCTATTTCGTAATGGTCGATGGTTGCACCAACACCTTGTTTGGGCTCCTGTGCTCACGGATCACCACCCGGAGCAATTACCCCCACTTGTGTCTTGACGCATTTTTGCGAGCCACAGCGTCCAAATGTTCTTTGGTTTGTGTTACGGCAGAAAGTATGAGGCTAATCGTATCACCTAACTAACGCACGGTCTGGGTAGTTAAAATGCAGGGCAGTGGGGGGAATGAGTAAACTGAATATCCGTGGTTCCACAATAGCAGTAATAAACATGAAAAGAATACAATTGTACTCACGAATAGTAATGCGACCCTCTAATTGGGGCAGCAAATATTCCACGTCAGCAGCTAAGTCTGCGCAAATGGCGAATAGTCCGTAAAATTGGCACAGTAAAACAAACTACAACCGATGAGACGCCAACCGTAAGTTCACAACAATTAAGCAAAGAAAACAGATAAAAAATGCAGAAAAATTGCAGGGTTTTATCAGTTTGTTAAAGCTGAACATTTGTGCATGAAGAGGTAAACTCGAGCACCACACCGTCCAACGGGAAAATTATAAAGAAATTGAACTACTGGTAAATGTGCAGTAGTATGGTTCAGAATCTCGCATTTAGAATTCCCACTCCTCCAGCGTCTTTGGCCTCCTCGCTGAATTCTTCGTCCAAAGTCTTTTCTAATAGACACACTTGTCGTACTTGTCGCTGTAATGTTCCTTTGTTTGTACTTTTCAGAACTTCTCGGACCAGTCCATCGCGCCCAGCCTTCGCTTCTTCTATTATGCCCTTTGGCCACAGACTTCTTGACGTGCGTACATTGGCTATTAGAACAACAACACCTCTCCGTAAACTGCGCCTCTTTGTGTGCCACTTTTGACGAAACTGCAAAATCGGCAAATAACAAGTTAACCACCTTTTCCAAAATTCATCGGACAGCTGCCACACTTGGCGGCATTGTCTCGTCAGCCTGTGGGGAATTCGTGCCTGCTCTGGGTCCAGTGCCCTGTCTGCTGTTAAGGTCAATAATTGGCTGGGCGATGTAGCACCGAACTCATTGGGGTGGCCGGGATTGGGTACCAAGGGTCGCTGGTTAAGTATTCTTTCCACCTCCACTAAGGTTGTCTGAAGACTTTCATCGTTAACAAGCCGATTACCGAGTATCACCCTATGTATCGTCCGTATCGAACGGATCAGACGTTCCCACGCTCCTCCACGATGACTCGCATAGGGCGGATTGAATATCCATTCGCAGTTCCTGTCGTTCAACATTCGGCTCAATTTATACTGATTCCATGATCGTCTTATACCTCTCAGTTCACCCTCAGCTCCACGAAAGTTCTGTCCATTGTCACTGTACACTCTCAGCGGTACGCCACGTCGCAAGACAAATCTTGAGAAGGCGCACAAGAAAGAATCTGTATCCATAGCGTGCGTTATTTCTATGTGTAACGCTCTTACTGAGAGGCAATTAAATATACAATCGTACCGTTTTCCCATTGTTCGTTTTTCCCTCACCAGTAGTGGTCCAAACCAGTCAACCCCAAAAGCCGTAAAAGCCGGCTGGTATGCCATAGTACGATTCTCTATGAGAGGGGCCAGCTGTTGTTCACAAGGCTGAGCCTTCCATATCATGCAGCGTGCACATGCCTTCAGTACCCTGCGGAATGCTGAAACACCATGCAAAATCCAATAGCGCTGACGCAGTTCAGAAAGGACGTGAGACACGCCGACGTGACCGTTTCTGTCGTGGCAATCTAAGGTAATTAGTCTAGTCACGTAATGTTGGGCAGGTAGCAGGACAAGATGCCTAGCGTCATACGGCAATGGTGCCCAATTCAGTCTGCCACCAACTCGTAGGATGCCGTTAATCAAAAATGGGCAGAGTCCCTTCAGCGAACAGTTGGAACGTTTCAAACATCTAACTGCTTCTTTCTATCGATTCGCTCCCAGTACTTTAAGCTCTTCCGCAAAGGAGATCTGTTGCACGTTTCTCACTATCTCCACTTCGGCCTCGTTTAGTTCCGACAACGTCAAACGACCATTAGTCGGGTTATTCAGACCTCTTCCGCATCTTTTCAGCAAGTACCATTTAAATCTGATTAATGTGGCTACACATCGTTTGAGCTTGACCCAGCTACTACAGCTTGCGAACCTGTCTAACCACGTGTTCGTTAATGTTGCACTATGGACTGTAACATTCTCCTTCTTCAACCACTCATTCGGGATTTGGCTTAAACTTTCCGGAACTTTGGGCCAACGGACTTCTTTGAGGCGTGAGAAATAGGCTCGTTCAAGCCATTTCCCCATTCGAACTCCAGCATACACACGTAATCCGCGAGAGGCTAAGTCGGCTGGATTTGCAGATGTTTCGACGTATCACCACTGCTTCGTGTCGGAGAACTGATGTATCTCGGACAGTCTGTTCGCGATGAACGTTGTAAATCTTTTGGTCGTGCACCGGATCAACTGCAGCACCTCCATCGAGTCAGTCCAAAATATCGGACGTTTGTCTAGCTGCAACTCCTCAACTGCTTGAAGGGCTAACCGGACGGCAAGGACCGCGGCGGTTAATTCTAGACGCGGTATTGTACCTGCTCTTATCGGTGATACACGTGACTTTCCCATAATTAGAGTAGACGAAATCTGATTATTTCGGCCAACAATCCTGACGTAAACTGCCGCTCCGTATCCATGTTCTGAAGCGTCTGAGAAACAATGCAGCTGCATGTCGTCGTCGGTGAATGGCTTCGGTCTCACACACCGAGGAATCCTCAGTCGCTCTAGTAGCTGGGTGTCCCGCAGGAAGCAATACCATTCCTCCCGTTCCGGTCCGTTTACCTGTATATACCAAGCAAATCCTCTTCGTACAAAGGATTGCAACAGCAGCTTGGCACGCAACAGTACCGGTGCTATCAGACCTAGTGGGCCATAAATTGCGGCGATGAAAGACAGAATCGTTCTTCGAGTGCAATCCCCTTCGAACTTTCTCAGGCTAAATATTATGCAATCGTCTGACAAGTGCCATTTTAGTCCCAACGTAGGTTGTACATTCTCGGCCTGTAAAGTCAACTGGACTGATTCGTTGGCAGGCGCACTCGTCATCATTTGTTGCAGAATTTGATCATCGTTACACTTCCAGTTCCGTAAGTGAAACCCACCCTTGGATGCAATCGCTTCAAATTGGGTAATGAGGAGACTAGCTTCCTCTCGGCTACCACAGCTAAACAGGCAATCGTCGACATAGAAACATCGCTGCATCAGGTTCAGCGTCGACTCCGGATACTCAGTTCTGCAATCTTCTATGGTCCTTCTGAGTGCAAATGACGCGTACTCTTCAACGGCAGCTGTGTACATCTGATGTAACTCTGGGTTGGCAACGAGCCTTTTGCGCAATGACATCAGTCTTCGGTAAGCGACAGGATAGTTGTTTGGCAAATTTGGGCATGCGCTTTTCCATGGTAAATTGAGTTGATAATGTGAACCACATTTAACGATAGATGACTCCATCTGCTCTAATGCGCGTTTATCCCCAACAGACATTCCGCGTCTTGAGCTACATGGCTCAGTGAATTCCAACTCATACGTCCTTTCAAGAAAGCTCGAAGTAGAGTCTTCTACACTGATTGAGTTAGTGTAAATGTTCGTTACGCCTTCCCCCCCACCGGACCGAGCAGGATCCAACCTAACGGTGTTCATATGGCAAAGGGGTCTGACGGTTTTCCATACCGATGCTCAAGCACCCAGTGGGCTTCCGGGACATGCATGCTAATAAACACTCCGACTCCTTCATCACAACCATCGATAAACGGTAGGTCCTTTAAGTGTTTCTAACTGCGCAGGCGTTCTGGCTCCGGTATTACCCTCTGTACCTTAGGCATCCTTTTGACGGCCCACGCATGATCCACATGCAGTGATTTACCTCCTTCCAGCGGTTGCAACTCCAGGCGTACAACTTGCGAGCACATCGTTGAATCACCGGTAACCGTTGCTATTTGTACCACTGACGGTCTGGCTGGTAAGTCAAACCTTTGCAACAGCTGTTCATCGACAAGTGACGAATCAGATCCTGGGTCAAGTAAAGCATTGGTCACCGGTGAATTAGTTTTCCACGCAGCAGAATTGGAATAATCTCTAAAGCTATTCGACCCCACTACACATTCGTTTCGTTTACCACAGCTGTTGGTGAAGTTAGTTGGTTTGTCTTGGCTTCGTGTAGTAAAGGATGATGTTTAACTAGCAACCGTTGAATCCGCACGTGACTCGGGATTTGCAAAGCTCAGACGTGTGGTTAGCTTTGAGGCACAGTTAACATAGACTCTTTCCAGAAACAAGCAGCAAGCGTTCGGAATGATCAAAGGCTTGGAATCGAGGGCACTGATCAAGGTAATGGTGCGCTGTGCACGCGACACACGAGGGCGCGGGTCTCTGAGTCTGCGGCACGGTTCCTCCGGTTGCCAAGGTGGTTATGCGATTGCCACGGCTTTGAGGTCTTTCTGCCGTGTAGGGTCCTTCGGTCCTTCTAATGATTTCATTCGAGTACATACCCTGAGTAGTAACAGTCTCAGCCACGTCACAAACTAACTGGTACAGGTCTTTAAAGGCGGGCTCTCTACAAGTGCGGAGGATACTGGTAGCTTTCTTTGACCAATCGAGCTGAAGTGAGTAAAGCAGTCGCCTAATCACCGCCGACACCGTCACGGTCGCGTTCAGGTCGGCCTCGTAATTTAGTTGTTGCAGCGTATTGAAGCAAGTTTTCATCTGCCCGGCTAATCTGTGGAGCGCTTCCGAATCATTCGCCTTGATCGATGGTCCTTTGACTAGACTTTCGATGTAAGCTCTGGCAATCAAGTGAGGGCGGCCGAACCTCGATTTGAGCGTCTCCATGGCATCAAGAAAACCCTCTTCCGGATCCAATATAACACAACTCTTAATAGCCTCGCGTGCCTGGCCTTCACAGTAATTAATCAGATATGCAAGTCTCACGCAAGGGTTAGAAGTAATACTCATAACCTTGGCTTGAAAACTTCGTATAAACAACCAATATTTCATCGGATCCCCACCAAAACGTACAATTTCCCTTTAAGGTAGACCTGCGATAGCATCCGGCGCAGATGGAACCAATTCGTTGAACTCAGGCGGCGGGATTCAAACCTGTAAAAACTGGGCGAAATCCCGCACCGTATCCGACAACACCATCCGTCTACGTCCCCCACCACTTTCCGTGAGGCCTTCAGCATAATTATTAGACACAGGAAATCCAGATAACTCAGGCAGAACAAGCGTCGATTTACCGTCCAGCATAACTGCTTCAGCACGTAGCTTATCTGCATCATTAAAGCTTAAAGCTTCCAGACGACTTTCTAGTTCCGCAATTCTACGCATTGCAACAGAGAGCTGATCAGACGTTGTCATAGCTGCGTTATCCTCGCAGTGCTGAGAATGCTCTGACAAAGAATGCCTCCTTGATTCGTTCATCGGAGCGCGAGTTCACTATTCAACTTGTGTTACGGCAGAGAGTATGAGGCTAATCGTATCACCTAACTAACGCACGGTCTGGGCAGTTAAAATGCAGGGCAGTGGGCGGAATGAGCATACTGAATAACCGTGGTTCTACAATAGCAGTAATAAACATAATAAGAATACAATTTTACTCATGAATAGTAATGCGACTCGCTACTTTGGGCAGCAATTATTCCACGTCAGCAGCTAAGTCTGCGCAAATGGCGAATAGTCCGTAAAATTGGCACAGTAAAACAAATTACAACCGATGAGACGCCAACCGTAAGTTCACAACAATTAAGCAAAGAAAACAGATAAAAAATGCAGAAAAATTGCAGGGTTTTATCAGTTTGTTAAAGCTGAACATTTGTGCATGAAGAGGTAAACTCGAGCACCACACCGTCCAACGGGAAAATTATAAAGAAATTGAACTACTGGTAAATGTGCAGTAGTATAGTTCAGAATCTAGAATTTAGAATTCACTGAATATTACCTGACAATATGCTCACTCCTATGAACTGCACCTTTTCTTTTATACCTTTAGTTAAAACGATTGTTTTAACATTCCAAAGAAGCTATGCTTGTATGCCTATTTGATCACGCGTTTACAGGTGTGTCTCGTTTTACCGAGAATATACCATTTATTTATTCATTTATTTATAAGCGGTCTAGGAGCTGTAGAATCAGCCATATCTTCCTCACTTCGGCAGCCGGCTGGACTGATTCACCCTATATTAATTTAGTCACTTCCCTCTCTAAATTGTCCATTTCCTGACCCACGCCATCTGTCTTCCAACATTAACTGTACGACCCAACCTAAGTGTGCCGATTAATCCAGTTTTGCTTGATCGGTTTCCCGCGCTCCGACTACTGTGACATCACCGGCTATTACACTGAGGACTGAAAGTTCTGCTTTCAATACTTCTTCAATCGGACGACCAACTCTCAGTGCTCTGCCCTAATCTAGTCTTATTTCACCAGAACAATCTTGCATTCGCTACTGATTCGTGTGCTACCCGCTTTTCGTCGTATTACGCCACTTGTGCTACACATGTATATGCGATAGTTAAATAGCAATTAATGTATAGGGGTACAATAGTTCAGCCCTCGCCGCAATTGATCGACTGCATTCCAGGCGCATCCCTTTCTTCTGTCTTTGTAGCCGTTTTTGTTCGTTTCCCTTTTTCCCGAGTTTGTCACAGATACGGCACCCCGCACGCCAGGATGGTACATCATTGCGACAACAATACAAGCCACACCGTTTCGTGGTCTGGACATGAACGGAAGATTATCAATATTTTTACAACCTACTAACCGGACAAACTATTCGTTATCATGCACAGATACAAACTTTCCGAGGTTTGAATCCTTGGGTTCAGTTTGCGTACCACTGTTTCTTCCACATAACTCGTGCCTGGTAAACTACTTTTGACTTCAGTAGGCACATTTCCCTGCGACACAACGCCAGAACAATTGGTCATTATGAGCTCTGCAATCCGCGTTGACCGCGCAATTGGCCGTGGTTTCTTATATTTCTAATAAATTTTACTACATACCCCGGGGGAGCTGCGATTCTTTCTTCGGAACAATATTCTATCCTTCGAGACTTCAACAACTCAACATATTTCAATATATATTCCTCGGAGATTTCACGTGGTTCGGCAGAGGATCAACGCATCATAATCAAAATGAATGTGTAGTTCCCGACCTACCAATCGGACACAGGACAGGACTCAGGAACGCAGTATGCACCCGCCTAACGCATCAGCCAGCGGAAAAATGGGACGCAACCTGACTTTGAATAACTAAGCAAATAGCGTTCAACCAGAGACATAGCCAGTTACAATTTGACATTCAATGCATTGGCGGCAGTGTTTCAGGACGTAGTGGGTTTCCGCCTGGCATGCGTTTTCCTTATAAAAAGTCACAAATGTTCGTTTAACAACACTGCAACATGGCGAATGTGACTCGCCACCGAATAAAGTCAGATCCCACAACTTCACACTGGCTGGTCAACTAGCGTCACCATTTTAGTTAAGCCTACGCTCACAATGTTAGGGCGCAGAATGTTAGTGTGAAAGAGAATTTGCCTATTTAATGTTAGGCAAATATTTTCACAGGTATATGTGCAGTAAACCCGGCTTGTATTCATTAGTGTTCTATGCGAATTAAGGGAACAGCAAGGACAGCGGAGACAAGGGAAACCGTACGTAGCAGGCAAACCCCAAGCAAGCCAACTGTGAGAGTGTGATAAGTTCCTTAAACGAATAGGCACATCCTCATGCTGGAGTAGCTTTGGAAGAAATAGCAGGGAGGAAAGTTAATTAAAGCAGAGAAAAAGAATAGAATCATTGGAAGTGCCAACATTAAGTCAGTATACTGCAAATGCCGAGCTGCTGTCGGAAAGCAGAAGAAGGAGCACAGGCGAGAGTGGATTACGCAGAAAGCAGAAACTATTGAGCTCAACGTTTAAATATGCAACAGAGAACCAGGACATAAAAGCTGTGATAATCATCAAGCAAAGCTTCATACGGAGGTCAAAGAGACGCATGGTGTGATAAAGCAGTTGTTAATGAGCTAACCCAATGCCGCATGCATAGGTTCATAAGCTAGCGATGAGGCGCCATCAAGGACAGAGTAATCAGGCAAGTTGGCATGGGCTTAGGATGATAACGCTTAGAAAGATAGTGTGAAAAATTATTGGGCTGGTTAAGGTTGGAAAATATTTTTGCGGGTGAAGCTGCTGTAAACCAGGCGTTTAAGCTTCAATGGTCTAAGCAAGGAAAGGAAACAGCAACCACAGTTAAGGCAAGGCGAGACGGAAGCCTTCGGCTGACAACAATCAAGTCAGCTGAGGTGAGAGTTAGATAAGTGACTTAACCAAATAAGCGTGTCATCAGATTGAAATGGCTTTATCAGAAATGGCAAGGAGAATAATCAAGCAATGCAGGGGAACATGAAAGGATCAGTGGAAGGGCAATACTTGGGTCAGTATGGCTCAGTCGAATAGCAGCTGTCAGAATGCTGACGAGGAAGCTCAGACGAGACGGAATTAATCAAAAAGCAGACAATTTGGCCTAACAGAAGTGGGGTGTAATTTGAGGACGGAAGCAGATATGCAGGACATAAAAGCTGAGATAAGGATTAGGAAAAGCTTCAAATGTAGTCCAGTGTGACGAAAAAATTGGTAAAGCAGTTGGTACTGAGCTAATCCAAGGCGGCATGCATAGATACACAGGTCAGGGTGCGGTGGGATCAAGAACAGAATAATCAGGCAGAATAGCGTAGGCTCATGATGATAGGGCCTGGAAAGCTAGTGTGAAATATAATTAACTTGGTTAAGGTTAGGAAAAAGCTTCTACGAGGGAATCTGCTGTAACCAGGAGTTAAACTTTAACGGTCTAAACGACGTGGGAGAACAGCAAATACACAGATGAGGCAGTGCGTGATGAACGCCTCAGGCGGACACCAAGCAAGCCAGCTGAGGTGCGATTGAGAGAAGTGGTGCAAACAACTATGGGTGTCATCTGGTTGTAATGGCTTTTGGTTGGAAATTGAGAAGGAGCAACAGTCAAAGCAGTGAAAGATTAAAGAGCAGTGAAAGTCAAACATGAGTCAGTAGAACTCAACTGCCTCGCAGATAGAAGAAAAGTGCCGAGACAGCTCAGCCGAGACTGGATTAAGCAGAAATTATAGACTATGCAGCCCAGCAGATGTAGGGGTGATATATGAGGACGGAAGCCGAGATCCAGGGCATACACTCAGAGAAGGCGTAGGGAAAGCATCATACCGAGGTCAAGGAGGTGCAATGTGTGATAAGTCTGTTGTTACTGAGCTTATTCAAGGTGGCATGCATAGATTCATTAAGTCGCGGTGAGGCGCGCTCAAGAACAGATTCATCAAGCAGGTTAGCATGGGCTTAGGTGGATAAGACTTAGCGAGGTATTGTGAAAGAGAATTAGCCGGGTTAAGGTTAAAAACGTACTAAGGGTGACTCTGCTGTAAACCTGGCTTTTAAGCCTCAGTGGTCTAAGCGAGGTAAGCAAACAACAAAGACAGATAAGGCAGCGCGGGACGAACGCTTCTGGCTGACAACACGCAAGCGAGCTGAGGCGAGAGCTGGATGCGAGGCTCAAACAAGTAAGCGTATCATCGGATTATAATGGCTTTATAGGAAATAGTGAGGAGGAAAAGCAAGCAAAGCAGAGTCACCTAAAAGGGTCAGTGGATGTGCCATACTTGAGTCAGTATAGCTCAGTCGAATAACAGCTGTCAGGATGCTGATGAGGAAGTGCGCACGAGACGGAATTAAGCAGAAAGCAGACAATTTGGCCTAACAGAAGTGGTGTGTCGTTTAAGGACGGAAGCAGATATCCAGGGCATAAAAGCTAAGACAATGTTTAGGGAGAGCCCCATACAGAGGTGCCTATTCTTGTAATTTCAAGGTAGACACGTTGTGGTGTTTTCAGTAAAGCTTTTGGACATCGCGCAATTGCGATTACGTGCCATTTATGTTTATATTGCGTTCATTGGCCTCTCGGTGGACAAATATGTGGTAATTCAAGGCATTTAGCAACTCATTTGACGACCATTTTAAGGGATCGCGGTCTAAACTTGGACAGAATGGAGTAGAAATGCCTAACGTGGGGATCAATAGAGAGAACTGTGCAAATACGCTCATCTCGTTCTGTGCTGCGCTGCAACCAGGGAAACAGTATTAGCGCTCCGGCAGGCTCGGCTTCAAGGTCAACAATTTCTTTAGATGACAATAAAGCTCTTGACAGCAGCTAGTCGTTGTTGGCTCCATGTAGCTTGCAAGGTGCCACTCCTTGACTCTCCAGCCTTCATTTTCTTCTGCCGTCTGTCTCTCTTAAGCTTCGCTCGCATGTTGACTTCTTCATCGAAACGGTAGGTATCCAATAGTGGTCAAACGTCTTAATGATATAACTACACCAGCCACTGATTCATTCTTTTCTAGAGCCTCTATCTCTGCTTAGCAGCAGCTAGTCGCCATAGCTTCCATTTAACTCTGCGGATATCCGGAGCTCTGTAGGAGTCGCTCCTTTCTTACAATGTTCATTCTCTTGGATTGCTTGCGTCACAGCTCAGATGGTTTGTTGACCTATTATGTGCCACCGTAGGATCCACTAGTAACTGAAGGCTTAAACCAAACTCTATTGCTGGTCACTCTTCTCTCCCCTAGCGCGCCGTTATTTGTCGTTCGTCCTACTCGCATCAACTCCTCTTGACAGCAGCTAGTCATTGTTGGCTCCATGTAGCTTACAAGTAGCCAATCCCTGACTCTCCAACCTCCATTTTCTTTTGCCGTCTGTTTCTTTAAGCTTCGCTCACTTGATGATTTCTTCATCGAAACTGTAGGTATCCAGTATTGGTCAAACATCTTAATGACATGGCTACACCAGCCACTGATTCATCCTTTTTTAAAGCCATTATCTCTGCTTAACAGCAGCTAGTTGCCATAGCTTCCATTTAACATTGTGGATATCCGGAGCTCGCTCCCTCTTACTACGTTCATTCTCTCGGATAGTTTGTGTCACAGCTCAGCTGGTCTATTGACCTATCACTTACCTTCACTGGCCTGTTGATACACTCAGCGACCCCATAGGCATACACTAGGGACCAAGCGTCTGATTGGAATAGCTGCATCTGGTGACTGAGTCACTCCTAGCGCCACCATCTGTCGGTCGTCGTAAATTTGGCATCTCTCTTCAGAAGTAGCTAATGGCCATTGGCCCCATGCACATGCGATGATCCAGTGCTTGTTAGTAGCCACCCCGTATCTCAATAACCTTTACTCCTTTAGAATAGCAGCATCCAGTCCTTCCGCTGCCCTGCCACCAATTGAGCTTTAAGACTCTCCCGCAGCAACCTATTTATTTTCGCCTATTATACCCCCTCTCGGATTACTAACTACGTGCTGTTCATGCACCTGACAATTACTACCAAGATTCTAACTCTCGTTGCTCTATCCCCACGCAACTATCGACTCATATCAAACGGATACTCGTACTTTACTTACTGGTGCAACGCTCTTGCCCCTACGCAGGCGATAGCAATCCACCTATACGGCTAATGATTCTATAGGATACTCAAAAGACATTTTCAGCATAATTGTTGTTGCACAGTGTACATGCTTTTGTTTCAAGCCCAAATGTTATAACACAAGACATTAAAAATATTCAATTCCATGCCTGTTCTTGCGGTCTTTTCTCGGTTGTCTCCCACTTTCCCTTTTCTCTGAGGTCCGGGACAACTTGGAGATCTGGGATTGGACTGAGGAACAATTTTGGCCCAAGACGGACGGAACAACCCACAAGGACTGACATGGAGGATGGTAAAACTTCGCAAGGACCAACCTACAATCACCATAACCCTTGTCCAGTATGGAGAACTGGACATACCCTCATACTCCCATACAGTATACATCTGAAAAATCTGGACAGCGGAAAAATTGAAACTTTTGCCCACCTGGACATACAACAAGAAGAAAAATCGCATGTACCTCTCCTCCAGCGACCTCAAAAATCATGGCGACCCAGATCAAAATACCCGTCAAACTAACAGAGGAAATTCGAAGCCATTACACCGCGAAAAACCGAAGGTGAAACCAGTCGTCAAACGGCTTTGCCAGTTCAACATTAATGTTCAAAATGCTTTACGGCAGTGTTGCAGGACGTGGTGGGTTTTCGCCTGGCAAGCGTTCTTTCTATAAAAAGCCACAAATGTCTGTTTAACAACACCGCGACGTGGCGGATGTGACTCGCCACCGAATAAAGTCACGGCCCACAACTACATACTGGCAAGTCGACTAGACTCACACATCAACTCTTCCCGACACCATTTCAACTACACACGATTGAACCCGATGTATCGTCGTGATACACATTTGTTATTAAACCTTGCTCATGCCTGAGTTGGTGCGTCTCTATGAAACTGAGAATAAAATATTTCTTTAATTATTTTATCATGTACATATGAACAATTTTCTACTGTCACTGTTACAGTCGCCATGAAATATTAGCACAGTTTTACATGACCTTGGTGACCTTGGTGACCTTGGAACGGTTCGTTTTTGCTACGTATAGTCCCGCTGTGCTTTTAACTGTATATCGCTACGTTCTAGTTCGGTCTGTGTTACTCCAAAGTAACACTTATTAACTGCTACCTGTATCTTGCTGTTTTTGGACCTCCGTCCAAGCCGTTTTCCAAAAGTCGCTAAAACGCGTTGCGTGTTCACCGTTTTACTCCACCTTTTTACTCCAGTTTTTGCTGATTATTCTTATCATGGTGAGAAAAGCTATGTCACCCAAATCTGACAAAAAGAAAACACTGGAACAAGCCGCCCGTGACGTCAAGTGTGGCAGGCC